>JAUMHM010000005.1:37143218-37182204 GCA_032362435.1 Melikaiella ostensackeni | reverse complement strand
GTACTACGTGAATGTTGAATAAATGACGTTCCTGGAGGCATTTCCAATTTCATTTTATGTGGAAGAGAATTACTATTCGACAATATTAACTACATGTACAAATATCTTTTATCAAGTAATTACACTTTTTGAAATGAATTACATTACCATTTATATTCACGCAAAGTACACGTATATAGTTAATGAGTAAATACGCAAAAGTATCTATAGAAATAAAACATTTTCAGATCCCGAATATTTTCTCTTCTATTATAATTTGTATTGATTTTTGCTGGAATTCTCGATATTTCTTAAAATTTAAGAAAAACTGGATTCGAGCTTCAATTGCGACACAATGTAATTTAAAAATCAGTTACTAAATACTAATTTATAATAATATAATATTTCAATATTTTTTATCTGTCAACTTACTGTAGAGTTCAATTAGAACGGCTGAAATTATCGAAAAGATTACATTACACTAATTTACACGTGCCTTATTTGAGGATGCTTTCTGAGAATGTTAATTTTGGTTGGATTTCACAGAAAAAAATGTCGAACTGTTCAAGATTTGAAAGTTACTTAATCAATTTAATCATTGAAAATTGTTTATCGATATCGGTACAATAAGAATTTTAGTATTACTAGTATTATTCACGTCTCTTATTGACATTTACATGTAGGAAAGTTGTATCTAATATGAAAACGCATTACTAACATATCCTACACCGTCTGCAGGCGGATTTTGATTAGAAGCGCTCGCATTTACTTGGACATTTGGCCAAGGGAGAAGGAAACTGCAGAAAACTTTTCCCGAGCGCAGCTAGTTACCGAAAGTTTTGTCGCGTCTCTTATGCAGTCTGAGGCTTTCTTCATAATTGCATCCATCGCATATTTCTTACCCTTAACTTCTCTTTTCCATCAAGCTTTCGCAACCTGTAAAAAATGAAAAAATAATATTCATATTCGTTTCAAATGTGTTTATTGTATAACCTAATACTATTTTAGGATTTTTTCTTTTAAGGAAAATGTATTGTATACGGGTTAATTCCCAAAAGCTTACAATTTTGCACAAACGGTTTAGTTTAGTGACGGTATGCAGTCCCTCAAATTTAGATTTTTGTCGCAAGAACTTGGTAGCTCAGCTTGTGTTATTGAAAACAACTTTGATTTGCCGACGTGAGCCACTATGTTTTATGCTCACCCTATAGATTTTTAGACCCCTAAAACCACCCTAAAACCGCTTTGACAAAGCCCGGTGTATAATCGGTCTATGTCCAGTATTGTCCTAAAAACTTCCACAGATTTATCGGTGGCTTGTTGACGGCCAGAAGCCTCATCTAATTTATTTGACAATCCCTGCATAAAGTTGTTGAGGTCGTCTGTATTTTTTTGAACTCCTCATTTATTGTTTCAAGGTTTTTCGCCAATAGTTTAGTCAGTAGGGCATAGTATCCATAGCATCGTTGATAACCAGCGTAGAATTTCTATCTTCGTTTACAGGGGATCCCGACCTTGTACCACAGTATCTTGCCACTCTACCATCCGGGTATTTTTCTACTTTCTGAGCACATTCTTGATGGTAGCATAAGCTACAACCTGACCATTTCACCTATTTTTTTTGTCAATTGCTTTACGACAATTACTGCGACTGAAAATGTTTGGAGCACTTCGTATGATATTTCTTTCAGCATCATTGTTTGCCATTGTATCTGTGTATTTGTGCAATTTTTATTTGTTTTAAGAATACAGAAGTTCAAGTTACTTTTCACTATTTAAGAGAACTGTATAAATTAATGTCAGTCTCGACACGAACACATATGATGTTATATTATGTTATGTTAAAATATTTTCCCATACTTTTTTGAAGGATGTATAATATGAAACTTACTTCGCAATTGTTTTTGCTTTACATTAAATAAGTACTCAGAATGTTTAAGGAAGTAATGTTTTATATTTACCTGCAGATTTTTGACTTTAAGTCCCGCCTTAGTACATTTATCTGATTTATCGAATACAACTGGTGGCACAGGAACAATTACTTTGAGTCCGCGATTAAAATCGCTCTCACAATTCCAAGCATATGGTATATTATCATTAAAATAAACCTAAGTGACAAAGAAAGATAAATATGATTTTTTTTAAATCTTTTGATTGTTTAAAACTTTATAATTAGTTTCAAGACATCAAAGAAGACACTTTTCTAATTACTCATGCAAGGTTTTTTCAACCAGGTGAATAATAAATTATTTTGATGTCAAATTTGTTTGATTTACAGGTCCAGATTTTATTATAAAAACCACGTCGATTACATCAACATTTCAAAGAATTTGTTGAGAACACATTCGTTACCGTCTTTGTATATTAATTACTTTCTTTCTCTACGGGTCCGCAATGTCATGGATGGAACAATCCAAATCATAAAATACCTTCATGTTGTTTGAGAACGTCGTTTTTCTGCACTGTGAAAAATTACTGTTGTGAACTTCCAATACAGTAATGGAAGTTTATTACCAAAACGCAATGTAATTTTACAATACATGATGTATTGTAATTTTACAATTGACGGTGGCACTGCTTCACAGCGGCGCACGCGCACAACTTTCAAGTTTACAATACTTGTATTGTAATTTTAAAGAATTACTTTATAAGCATCGTGATTTCACTTTACTATACGTTGATTGTAATTTCACATTACATTTTGTATTGTGAAGTGTTTTACATGGAGAGAAAAGTGTCTGCTTATTTTACACAAGGTGATAGCATACATTTTTCTGTAATTTTTACAGAAAATTCTGTAAGATTCGCTTAATTTTCTGTATGATTCTCTGAAAATTTCTCTAAGATTTACAGAAAATATTCCTTAATCAACAAGCTACCTTGAAATACTGTAAAGATTACAGAAAATTTTGTAAGCTCTACAGAAATGCTATGCTGCCACCATCTTAACGTAGGACCTGTGTAACATTAACAGATTTTTTTTCTGCGTGTAAAAGCAAAAACATTTTTAACAATGTGTGTACACGGACAAAAATTCATAGCTGATGTAACGATGTTCATCCTTGATCTGGCCACAAATATTCTTGAAAACAAGTTAATGATATTGGCAAAATCCTTAAAATAGTGATTTGTAGAATAATTTTTTTTGAATATTATTATGGCAGTGTCTATGTTTGCCGAAAAAGTTTGACTATTCGTACCGAAATTACGGTACACGAAGCCACGGCCTCCTATTATAATAAATAAAATTGTTAAATCGTTAGATTAGGATATTATACAGCTGAAATCAAAATGTTGGAAGTCTGAATATAGCGCGAATTAGATAGGAATAATTTTGACAGAAGTTTGAAATTTATAAGTAATTTCACAGTTAACGTTAAAATTATACAGAATATAAAGGCCTCATTGAAACAAAATGAGTGGAATTAACAGCAAAATTTGTTTTTCAATTTTTATACTTTTCCAAAACTTGGCTGCAAATTTAATATCATTTCTCCGTACTTCTGACTAACCCAAAAATTCCACGTGTCAATACAATTTTATATGCCATTTGAAACTCACGAATTCACATAGCTGATTCAAGTAAGATATGAAAATTCATGAATCGGGGATACGGTTGGCTGTTTCAAAAACAAAAATTACTTTTTTCAAATACATTTTAGTTTTTTTGATTTGATTTGTCACTATTTTTGTGTTTGAACTATAGTTTTTTCTGTGTGTTTTGTTTTAAAATGAGAATTTACAAATCTAAGAAATATGGACCTGAATTTTCAGTTGTATTTTTCTCTTACCTCCGAAAGTTTATAATTCTTAGATTTGCAAATTCTCAATAAAAAATAAAGTATACAGATAAACGACCTTCTCGAACAACATAGATGATATCAAGTTGATAAGATCACTTGACATCACTTTGGATATTTATTGCTCTACTCCTAACTTTATAGGCTCTTAGAAGAAAGGAATCTTTATAACAAGGTTAAAAAATCCAGCAATTTTTTGTATATTAATGCTTATTCAATGGTATACAATTGAAAATTTAGTCTCATGATTCTTAGATTGCGAATTCTCATTTGAAAATAAAATATACCGATAAACGACGGTCTGAAGCAACATAAGGGGTCCTTTCGAATTTGGATGGTTTTCCTACGTGCTGATGATGATGATGTGGTACCATATCGAAACGCTTCGACGATATCAAGTTAATAAAATCACTTGACATCACTTTGGATATTTGTTGCTCTACTCCTAACTTCATAGGCTCTTGGAAAAAAGGAATCTTTATATCAAGGTTAAAAAATCCAGCAATTTTTTGTATATTAATGTTTAAGCACAAAATTTTCAGAAATCGCATACCGACCGCGTTGACTTTTCTCGTATATCCTTTTAATAAAAATAATTACTCGTGCATTTCTTACAAAGGACAGAAAGAAAGCTAATTTAAATATAGTTTTTTTTTCAAGAATATGCAAACACGAAAAGCTATTTATATGATCTGATTTTTTAACTTTATAATTGCAATACTTTCATTCTTAAATTATTTAAAGACATTTAACATAATTTTTGCCAGCTGACCTGCAGTGTCTTGTGTCTTGGTTTCACGTAGTCCCATATTTCCTTCTTAGATTCGTCAAATAAGTATTTCAGATCACTATTCAGATGATCTGCATTGGCTACCTGTAAATTTGAATATTTTCTTCATACGCTAATATTAATTTCAATGTGCATCAGAAATTTATGAAAACGTATCTTATAAGTCTTTGAAAATTACTAACTAAATAAAACCACTTTGTGTTACAACTGGTGGAAAGAGTGTGAAATTTTTCAATGTTTAGTTTTGGAAAGACTTCATAGTTATCTGAAAAGACACTAACAAATTTTTCAATATGAAAAGTAAATTTTATATAGTCTTTACAGCATCTTAAACATAGGGCACGTCCCATCAAAAATAACATAAAACTAAAAAACTGACAACGATAATAATAATCGCACACAAATTTTGTATTGAAGTTTAATAATCTTGCGGCAGTTTGTTGTTTTTGTCGTCAACAAAATGTTTTAATATAAGAAAAAACTTAAAATGCGATAATTCTTTTTTAAAAAATTGCCTGTTAAATTTTTTTTATTATGGGGAATAAGTTCATAAATTGGAAAAAAATTATTTAGGCAAGTGATTATCATCTGTGTGTTCCTTTTGAAATTCTTAATTTTCATTAATTCATTATTGTAATTGACAATAATAACTTATTTAGATCATAATTTAGTTTATCATTAAATAACTTTGACTTTCTTGTAATGAAATTAATTATTAAGAGTTGACGTTTTTTACAAACTTGTAAGGACACTTACTTCGAAGGCACATAATGCCACTAAGCAGCAGAAGATGGAAAACTTCATGATTGAAAAATTCGTTTTATTTCTACCTAAGAGCAAAAATAAACTAGAAGTATGTCCTTCTAATGTGTATCTTTTCATACTAAATTCTTTGTTATCATATGGATGTGTTTTGGTGAGTGAAGAAATAAGGAAAAAAGTTAAAATTGACGTCAGTGATTTTCAAATAACAACGAATTGCTAAAAAATTGTTTCAAGAGTAATTAGTACAAGGGCATGTACGTATGTAAATGTAAGAAATGATTTTCATTGATGCATGTTTTAATTCGAAGGCTGACTTAAGTTCTAGAATTAATATTTTGAAAGGTGTTGAAAAAAAAAAATTATTTTGTGAGGCAAGTTGAAAAAGTGAGAGATTTAAGACGAGTGTCAAGTTCACGAGTTTAAAATTTTCGCTTTTTCAACATGTGGGACACGATAATTCTTCTGTAAATTGTTCAAAAAGTGCTAGTTTTTTAACGTGTTTTTTGTTTAAAAAGGAGGCGATTTTTTGACAATTGACGCAACAAAAACAATGGTAATTGTCAAAACCATGTCAATAATATGGCCGTAACAGTAAGTTGGTAGTAGTGTTTCATCAGAAAGGTTAGGAATGGTGGAATTAGATACAACGCAATAGTTGTGAGTTCACCTTCACTTACTGAGGCAGGCCACAAGGGTTAGTTCAGTAGTTCGCTCTTCATTTACTTTTTTCACTGTGATTCACTTTTTTCGCTGCGTCCGTCTACTTTTTTCACTGCGTCCGTCTACTTTTTTCACCGTTGCCCGGAAAAGTCGACACTGCTCATGCGCCATGTCATCGACAACAAATCGGTCACTTTTTACACAGAAAAGAGGTAGAAAAACTAGCACTTTTTCGCGAATTATGGAAAAAAATTACTATTCCATTTATGAAAAAAAGTATTAGTAGGTATTGGATCTAATACTTTTTTTTATAAGAGATCTATGTTTATCGAACTGCTGGAGATTGAAAAGTTAAATAATCAGTTTAATCATTGAACATTCTTTATTGGTATCGTACAATCAGAATATTAGTGTTACTAGTATTACTCACATTTTTTATTGACATTTACATATAGAGATGCTGTATCTAATATAAAGACGCGTTATTAATAAATCCTACACCGTCTGCAGACGGATTTTGATTAGAAGTGCTCGCATTTACTTGGACATTTGGCCAAGGGAGAAGAAAACTGCAGAAAACTTTTCCCGAGCGCAGCTAGTTACCGAAAATTAATAATTCTCACATATGCATTGCTCGGCTTTCTTCACGATAGCATCCATCGCATTTTTTTTACCCTTAACTTCTCTTATCCAGCAAGCCTTCGCAACCTGTGAACAAATAAAAGAATAATATTTATATTTTTGTTGAAGGTGTGTATTGTATAACCTAATACTGTTTTAGGATTTTTTCTTTTAAAGAAAATGTACTGTATACGGGTTGATTCCCATAAGTTCACAATTTTGCACAAATGGATTAGTTTAGTTTTCTAGTTTAGTGACGGTATACAGTCCCTCATATTTAGATTTTTGTCGCAAGAGCTTGGTAGCTGAGCTTATGCCATTGAAGACAACTTTGGTTGGCCAAGGTCAGCCATTATGTTTTATCTCCAACCTAGATTTTTAGACCTTCTAATGACATCTTTCAAAAATATGGAAAAGTTTAGTTTTGTCGTCAGCGATTCTGGTTTCTGTGATAGCTGCTTTACATTTAGGTATTCGTCGTTAACGCGGTTCCAGAACCTCGGTAATGACTTCATTTGTGTCTGTTGACGAGTCCGTGTTTTCCAGGTCTATTAAATTTTCCTGTACTAGTATACTGTGTCCAGTGTCGTCCTGAGAAGTTCCACAGATTTACCCGTGGCTTTTTGATGGCCGGAAACCTTATCTAATTTATTTAACAATCCCTGCATGGAGTTGTTGAGGTCATATGTATTTTTTTTTTGAGCTCCTTATTTATTTCTTCAAGGTTTTTCTCCAATAATTTAGTCAGTAGGGCATAGCATCTATAGCATATGATGTGGATACAGCATTATCAAACCTAGATATCAATTCTTCGGAAACTTCTTATAGTTTATTATCTTAGGGACCTGGTGTAATTACCGATACACGGGCATCATCGTGACTGCATTTGAGGTCGACGAATGTAGTTGTTGACATTAATTATTATGAGAATTCCTGCTTATTGTTCTATAAGGCAACTGCAGCTTTATACTTAATACACAGGAACGATCACGACCACATTCGGGATCAAGGTAGATGTTAACCTTCATCATCAATTTCTAAAAGACTTCCTGAAGATTTTTATTTTAATAACCTCATGCAACAACTCATGCACGAGGACCATCTGGACTGAACTCAAGGTTGACGTTGGTGAAACTAGATGTCAGTTCCTAGGAAACTTTTTGTAGATTTTCATTTTAAGAACCTGGTGAGACACCTAATGCACAGGAACCATCTCGACTGAATTTGCGATTGGCGCTTGTGACTCTGAATATCAACTTATCAATCAACTGATAAGTTTCCTAGGAATTGATATCCAGTTTCACCAACGTCAACCTTGAGTTCAGTCCAGATGGTCCTTATGCATGGGTTGTTGCACGAGGTCATTAAAATAAATCAATTCCTAGGAGACTTCTTGTAGACTTTTATTTTAAAGATATGATACGACACCTGATGCATGGGGAACATCTAGACTTAATTTGGGGTCAACTTTTGATGCCCTGAATATTAATTTCTAGAAGACTTCCTGTGAATTATTATTTAACTATAATTTGAAGGACCTGATGCATCAACCCATGCACAAGGACCATCTTGACTGAATTTGGAGTTGATATTGGTGACCCTAGTTATCAATTCCTGGGAGACTTCCTGCAGAATTTTATTTTGAACACCTGGTTCGACACGTGATGCACGGAAACCATCAAGTCTGAATTTGAAGTCGATTTTGGTGATCCTGGTTATTAATTCCTCGAAGATTTCCTGTAGAATTTTATTCAAAACACCTATTGCGTTAGTTCCTCGATAAAGCTTCCTGGTCGTGATAATTAAACTGCCCTGGATATTTTGCCCTAGGCCACTGGTTTTCTTGGTTTCAAAACTTGCGAGTGCCATATATGGCTCGCATCATTGCCCATGTAAGAGATAGGGCATCCAAACTTGCGCCACCAATGTAGAATTTCTATCTTTGTTTACATGAGATCCCAACCCTGAACCATAGCATCTTGCCACTCTACCATCCTGGTATTTTTTAAATTTCTCAGCATATCCTCGATGTTAGCATAAGTCACAACCTGACCATTTCACCTTTTTCTGTTAATTGCTTTACGGCAGTTACCGCGACTGAAAGTATTTGAAGTACTTAGTACGGTGTTGCTATCGGCATCTTTGTTTGCTATTGTAGCTGCGTGTGTGCAGTTTTTATTTGTTTTGAAAATACAGAAGTCAGAGGTACTTTTCAATTTTATGGAGAACTGTGTAAATTAATTTCAGTCTTAACACGAACACATGCGATGTTTTATTATGTTATTTTATGATCTAAAAATACTTTCCCATACTTTTTAAAATGATAGGTAATGTGAAACTTACTTCGTAATTGTTTGGATTTACGTAAAATAAATGCTTAAAACGTTTAAGGAAGTAATGTTTTATATTTACTTCAAGTTTCTTGGCTTTAAGTCCCGCTTTAGTACATTTATCTGATTTGTCAAATACAGGTGGTGGCACAGGAAGAAGTACTTTGAGTCCGCGCTTAAAATCCCTGTCACATCCATCAGTATAAGGTTGACTCGCATCAAGATCAGCCTGAGTAGCAAAGAAAGATAAATATGAAAATTGTTTGATGTTTTAAATGCTGAAAACTTAGATTAGTTTCAAGACATTAGCAAGATATTTTTTTACTTACATACCGTGAACCGGGGCTAAGCAGCGCATGTGAGGGAAAGCGGCGACCTTTGATTCTGCATTTCTGAATGCTATAATTGCTTCTTCTGGGTGAAAAATATGAAGGCTTGCAACTAACAATTGTAAAACTTCAACTGAAATACGTAGAAGAAGCATTAACGCGTTTTGAATACAGCATTAAGTGTGCGCCGCTTTCCCCATAAATGCACCGCTTCGCCGCGGTTTACGGTATTCATGGAAGCTTTTTTTGACCTATTGAATGATAAATTATTTTGATGTCAAATTTTTTTGATCTACTGGTCCAGATTTTATTAGAAAAACCACGTCGAGTACGTGAAAATTACAATGGATTCCTTTAAAATACATTCGTTATTTTCTTTGTATATTAATGAATTTTTTTCTCTACAAGTCCACAAAGTCAGGGGTGAATTATTAAATATCCAATGCGATGTCAAGTGATTTTATTTACTTGATTTCGACGCGTTTGGATTTGGTATCTACTACATAATCATCAGGACGCAGACAGCTGTCGAAATTCTAAAATACTTCCATGTTGTTTGAGAACGTAGCTCATCTGTATACCCGGTCAAAATTTTTTAGCTGCAACAACGATGTTTATCATATGTTTATTTATTGTGTAGCTGAAATAAAGGTGTTGGAAGTCTGAATATAGCGCTAATTTTCTACTATTTTTCTGTTTGAACTGTAAATTTTTTCGTGTGTTTTATTTTAAGATGAGAATTTACAAGGCTAGGAATTATAGACCTGAATTTTCAGTTGTATTTTCCTCTTACCTCCGAAAGCTTATTCAATGGTATACAATTTAAAATTTATATCCATATTTCTTAGATTTGCAAATTCTCATCTAAAAATAATATAATATACAGAGAAACGACGTTCTCAAAGAGCATTGAAGTATTTGAGAATCTGGATGGCTGGCTACATTCGGATGATGATGATGATGTTGTACCACGTCGAAACGCCTTATCATCAAGTTAATAAAATCACTTGATATCACATTGGATATTTACTGATCCACTTCTGACCTTATAGGCCTTTCGAGAAAAAAAGTCAACATAACAAGGTCGAAACCTGATTTTTCAACTTTAAAATTGCAATACTTTCATTATCAAATTGTTTAAAGGAATTTTAAATTATTTTTGCCAACTGACCTCCTGTTTTTTCTGTATTGGTTTTATGTAGTCCGCTATTTCCTTCTGAGATTCGTCAAATAACTTCTTTAGATCATTATTCAGATCATCTGCATTGGCTGTCTGTAAAGTCAGAATTTTTTTTTCGTACAATAATATTAATTTCCATGTGCATCATAAATTTATAAAAATGTAACTTATAAGTGGTTGAAAATCATCAAAAAATGAAAAAAAATTATGTTACAACTATTAGACAGAGTGTGGGATTTTTTAATATTTAAGTTTGGAAAAACTTCAAAATTACCCTAAAAAATACTGACATATTTTTGAATTTAAAAAGAAATTTTTATATAGTTTTTATAGCATCTCAGCCTTACGGCATGTCCGACTAGAAATTGCATAAAACTAAAAAAGTTACAAGAATAATAATAATTGTACACAAAATTTATTTTTAAGTTTAATAATCTTGCGGCAGTTGTGCTTATCGTTGCCAAAATGTTCTAATATGGTACAAAATTAAAACCCGATAATACTTTCAAATGAATGAATTATTATCTGCCACGCAAATGAGTTTATACACTAAAAGTGGAATATCTCAATCAATTTATGAGGTATCTTAACAAAACTTGGTAGGTGTATAGAACCCACCAAAGTATAAAGATTCTGTAAGTTTGGAAGATACTAATTTAAAATTGAGGGACTGCGCTATAATCGAATTTCCAAACAAGACAAAAAAACGCTGAGCAAAAAGTCGTATGCAGGCTATAATTTTATTCCCATAATTTTAAAACGTTGATAATCACGTCTCATTTTACGATTTTTCATATTAATCAGGACAAAATTAATTCGAAATTGCATCCGTTGAGAAAAGAAATGTTAGAAACGTGATTTTTGAAATGCAGACCAAGGTACAGCTTACACGCTTTTTCCAAATGAAATCGAAGTTTTTTTTAGAAAGGTGTCGTCATATTGTAAAGCAATTTCAATGAATTTGAAATACATGGATTTATGATAAAAAATTTTATTTCTTAGTCATTTTCACTTATTTTTTAATGATTTCTAACATGCAGACATGCCGACAGCTAAAACTAGTGAATCGATTTCGATGAAACTTTGCACACGGAGAAAGTTTGTTGGTAAAATTTTACACGACTGAATGAAGTAATCCCAGGACATAATGATATTATTGTAACTTTTCATTTTCAGCTAAGTAAAACGAATTATTTGAGAATCTAATAAACAAATTAGGAACTTACAACAGAATATCAGTGGATTTTCCTAACTGTCCGGTAATAAACATTTGTACTTCTCGGAGAAATTTCGAATATTGCTGGTATGGCAAGAAATAATAGAAAAAATATTGTACAATCTATAAATAGTCGCATACATATATATATATTTTTAATGTTCGCAAACTGAAATAGTTCTAAACTTATCCTATTCTATGCATATATAAACCTAACGCACGAACATAACGCTGAGAGTAGAGGTTTCAAGTTTCGTTATATACTAACTAGTGAAAGTTTTGGTGCTTTAGAGTTAGGAATTTTGTTGCATAAATCCAGACAGGAAAATTCTAATTTTTTTTAAAAAAGTGAAAAATTCATGGTTTTCCCAAGGCATATTGAAATTGAAATTTTTAAATTTGCGATCTTCACTTGCTTCGCTTAACCATCAATTGAATTTATGAATCTTCATTAAGTCTTAAGTAACAAAAATGTAACCAAACACAAAAAAAGACAAAGTTCGGCGAAATTCGATATTCTGATACTACTTCCGGATGGCTTATTAAAAGTCGTAATAAGACAGTTTCACAGAAAGGCTTTTTCCATACATTTTTTGCGGGTTCCTTTGTTATCAGTGATTTTTGGGATCGCTGATTTTAAATTTCCTATTAAAAATGAAAAATTCATAAGATCGGCGAATTTACAAAAAATTAATGGGATTTTTTAAAAATATTTTATTAAAGCTTTTTGGGGTTGCTGATTATGAATTTCGTAATAAAAATGCGAAATTTAAAATGGCAGAATATTGTAAAAAAATTGTCGTTTTTGCTTGGCACAAGTTACACTTTCAGCAGTTTTTTCTTTTTTTTTCTTCACAATTTAAAATTTTTGATTGCGATTAATACAGAGCGTGAAATTCTCCAGTGTTTAATTTTGGAAAGAATGCATAATTACCTTAAAAAACACTGGAAATTTTTTTAATTAATACAGTAAATTTTACGTAGACTTTACAGCGTATCAAACATACGGAATGCCATAAAAAATGGCATAAGACTAAAAAGCATACAAGAATAATAATAATTGCTCAAAAATTTTATTTTCAAATTTGATAATCTTGCGGCAGTTTTTTTATGTTGTGCTTATTGTCACAAAATTTATTTAAAATGGTAAAAGATTAAAATGCGATGATTTAAACAACAACAAAATGGGCTTTTAAGTTTTTGTTATTATGGAGAATAGGTTCATAAATTGAAAAATAATTGGCTAGGTACTAAGTGATTATTCCTTGTGTGTTCCTTGTACAATGTTTAAGATTCATTATTGTAATTGATAATAATAACTTATTCAGTTCATAATTGTGTTTAAAATTAAATAATTTTATATTCTCTTAATGTGTAAAGTTGACTTTTTGAAATAATCGCTTATCATATAATAATAATAATGTAATAATTCTTATTCTTCCATCTTGAAGCAATGCTTTGTAAATAAGTTATATTGGTGGAGATGACGTATCTGATTTACAAGTTTCCCAACATTGCCTTCTTATTGTTTCAATAAAAAAAAAATGTATTTACAGAATCTCGTTCTTTTATCAGACACGTCTATTTGCCACGTTTACCATTTTCATAACCTTATTTTAATTAATATATGCAGCCCTGTATAAATTCATACATTTACATTAAGCCATTAGTAGTTCTCTACAATTTAAATTAATAAGCATTTCGACTAATCGATTTATAATTTTTTTACTAATCTTTAGTGGCTCGCTTTTCTGTAATTAGATTAGTAGAATTTCACTAGTGGTTAATGAAATTTCTCTAATTTAGATTTAAAGAGTGGAGTTGCAGAAATGCGTAAGTACAGAGCAGAAGTTCGGAACAAAAATCGTTCTCAAAAATGGAATTTTCATTTTTAAAAAAAATGTTAAAGTCAAACTTCATGGCCTTTGGGGCACGGGTCATTAATAACCGATTTCGCTCAAATTTGAAGAGTATTTTTTTACGAATTCCAACAAAACTAGGGTTTGAGTGTAAAAAATCTGAGTTTAAAAGTATAATGACGATTTAAGAGAATTTTGTTATTGCTGCATAGCTTTCGGAGGACAATTGTAGGTGTAAGTACTAACTTTTAGAACCCTTTCGATCAATAAAAAATTCGCCACAAATAAGAAAAATATAATTTTATTAAGTAAAAACATGATTTTTCTCTTTTTCAACTTAAATGACAATTTACTGTGTATTCGGATTCTTTTATTGCTGGATAGTTTTCGGAGCATAATTACAGATCTAAGTACTAATTTTTAGGACTCTTTTTATCTTTTAAACAATTGATTTCGTTATTTTAAGCTTTATCTCGGATGCGCGGACACAAGATATATTTCTTCTTATCCGTAAATTTTTGTGGGAAATATTGGTACCAAACTACAACTTTTGGACCCCCCACGAATTTGAGAAAATAAAATGAAATCTTTTTTTGCTCCGCCCTGCTTTACAGAATTTCAAATATATGGTATGTCCTATTAAAAATAGCATAAAACTAAAAAAGTTGCAAGAATAATAATAATTGTACACAAATTTTATTTTAAAGTTTAATTATCTTGCGGCAGTTTGTTGTATTTATCGTCACCAAAATTTTCTATTATGACAAAAATTAGAATACGATAATGCTTTAAAATGAAAGGTTCATAAACTTAAAAAGAATCGGCTGGGGAAGTGTCTATCATGTGTGTGTTCCATATGGAATGCTTAACATTGGTAACTGTAATTGATAATAACTAGTTTAGTTCATAATTTTGTTTAAATTAAATAATTTGAATTTAATTTTGTTTTTGTAATGAAATTAATTATTAAAATCTGATGTTTTTTACAAACTTGTGAGGACACTTACTTCGAAGGCACATAATGCCACTAAGCAGCAGAAGATGGCAAACTTCATGATTGAAAAATTCGTTTTATTTCTACCTCGCAGCAAAAATAAACTAGAAGTATGTCCTCGTAATGTGTGTCTTTTTATACTAAATTCTTATCTCATCATATGCGTGTGTTTTAGTAAGTGAAGAAATAAGGAAAAAGGTGAAAATTGACGTCAGTGATTTTCAAATAAGAAATAATTGCTAAAAAATTATTCCAAGAGTAATGAGTACAAGGGCATGTACGTATGTACTATGCGTTTCAAAAATGTTGACCTCCGTACAAAAGTTAGAGCAAGTCAGTGAAAAAAAATCGGTAAGGAACGAAACAAACTTCATTGTAAGGGTCATTTTATTGGGCACCAATTCTCCCTTCATGATTCGTCTTGACAATGAATTGATAAAAAATTATTCCTAACTCCCAGTAAAAGTAAACTTGAAGTATGTTCTTGTAATGTCTAAACTTGTCTTTTGATACTAAATTGTTATCTCTTCATAGACGTGTCTTAGTAGCTGAACAAATATGGAATCAAGGGCAAATTGACGACTGTTACATGTTTTAATTAAAAGGTTGACTTATATTTTAGAATTTATATTCAGAAAGGTATTGAAAAAAAAATTATTATTATTCCTCTCATAAAAAAGTATCAGTAAGTATTAGGTATAATACTTTTTTTTGTAAGGGATCAAGATTAGCGATAGCGAATCGCCGCCAAGTACTCAAAGAAAAGTATAAAAAGATTCTAAATACCCATATGAGGATTAAAAAATCTGCCATGAAGGACGAAATGCGAAAAAAAAATCGCTACCCGGTATAATTATCCGTAACATAAATGATTTTGAACACTAGAAGTGAAATATCTCAGTCAATTTATGAGATATCTTAACAAAACTTGTTGGGTATATAGAGCCTACCGAAGTACAAAGATTCTGTAAGTTTGCGAGATATTAATTTGAAATTGAAGGACTGCACTATAGTCAAATTAAAAAAAAAGGTTAGCAGAAAGTCGTTTGCAGGCTATAATTTTATTCCTATGATTATAAAACTTTAACAATCACATTTCATTTTACGATTTTACATATTAATCAGGACGAAATAAATTCGCACTTGTATCTATTGAGAAAAAAAAATGTTAGAAACGTGATTTTTGACATGCAGAGCAAGCTATAGCTTACATGCTTTTACCAAATGAAGTCAATCTTTTTTTTTAGAAAGATGTCATCATATTGTAAAAGTAGTTTTAATGAATTTAAAATACATTGATTCATAATGAATAAATTTCATTTCTCAGTCATTTTCACTCATTTTTTAACGATTTCTAACATGCTGGCAGACCTGCAACCAAAACCAATGGCTCGATTTCGATGAAACTTTGCTTACGGAGAAAATTTG
Source organism: Melikaiella ostensackeni (assembly GCA_032362435.1). NCBI lineage: Eukaryota > Metazoa > Arthropoda > Insecta > Hymenoptera > Cynipidae > Melikaiella > Melikaiella ostensackeni. The sequence continues at coordinate 37,166,253 of JAUMHM010000005.1, read as the reverse complement.
TTGGTAAAGTTTTACACGACTGAGTAAAGTAATCCCAGAAGATAATGACATTATTGTAAGTTTTCATTTTCAGTCAAGTAAAACGAATTATGTGAGAATCTAATAAACGAATTAGGAACTTATGACAGAATATCAGTCGATTTTCCTAACTGCTGGTAATAAATATTTGTACTTCGCGGCGAAATTTCGAAAGACATTATTGCTGAAATAGCAAGAAATTATAGAAAAAATATTGTATAATCTCGTAAAGCATGATGTACAACGTAAGAGAGCTTCCTTAAAAACAAACGAAAGAATCGTTTCTTGCGCCAGACTTTTTAATCGAGAGTATAATAAAGTTTCATTGGCGCACGAGAAAAATTCAAGGATGGTAGCTGAGAAAAAAAGACTCGTTATAGCAGATCTTTTTTTCGCGCGTGGTATCTAGAATCTTTCTCTCCTTTTTTTAGTACTTGGCGGCGATTCGCTACCGCGAATCTTGATCTATTGATTATTATTTGATAACGTATTTTAGTACTATTAATCATAATCTCACATTATACATATACATATAAAATTTTTTCTTAAGTAAATTAGAGATTATTTGTTGTGAATACGATCGGATGATCATATGTTATCTATGTCGGGGTGCCCAACCAAAACCCGATTTTTGGATCTTTTATAACGTAGAAGCGGAAATTTCCTTCTCTGTCACAGAAAAAAAATAAAGTTTCATTTTGAACCTAAAATGGACGTCAAAATGTTCTGACGTAAAACTGAACGACCATTCGTACATACTGAACAATGCGGACATTGAAAGCAACTCAATTGTTTATCAGTTTTGGCATTGCTCATGACAGCGAACTTAGATGAAGCTCAAAATGAGTTTGCGAGAAAATGATGTGAAACAAAATTGAAACTCTAGTTTTTTCTGTGTCGGGAGACAGTTATTCTGTACTTTTTACAGAACTAAACAAAAATGTTTGAGGGTCGCTGAAGTCGTTTTTGTTTGGCAGAAGTTGTACTTTTAGCAGTTTTTTATTTCTTTCTTTCTTCTACTGTTTAAAATTTTTGATTGTGGCTAATACCGAGTGTGAAATTCTCCAGTGTTTCATTTTGGAAAAAAATGCATAATTTCTTGAAAAAACACTACAACATTTTTTCAATACAAATAGTAAATTATATATAGACTTTACAAGTATCAAACATACGGTATGCCTTTAAAAATGGTATAAAACTAAAAAACTTAAAAGAATAATAATAATTGCTTAAAAATTTTATTTTCAAGTTTAATAATCTTGTGGCAGTTCACAATCTTTGTCAGTACACAATCTCGTTCTTCTATTGAACATTTCTATTTGCCACGCTTCTCATTCCTGTAACCTTATTTTAATTAATATATACAGCCCTAAATGAATTCATGCATTTTCATTAAGCGTTTACTAATTATCTACTATTCAAACTATTAAATATTTCGACTAATTGAATTATTAATTTTCCACTAAACTTTAGTGGCTCACTATTCTCTAATTGAATTAGTAGAATTTTAATAGTAATAAGTGAAATTTCACTAATTTGTATTTAGAGAGTAGAGTTGCAGAAGTGCGTAAGTACAGAACAAAATTTCCGAACGAAAATCGTTCTCAAAAATAAGATTTTTGTTTAAAAAAGGGTTCAAGTTAAACTTCATGGTCTTCTTTGGGGCACGGATCACTAAAACCGATTTCGCTGAAATTTGGAGAATATTTTTTTCATGCATTCGAACAAAACTAGAATTTTACAGCAAAAAAATCTCATTTTCAAAAATAACTGAGGATGCGTTCTGAGAATGTTCATTTTGGTTGGATTTCACAGGAAAAAATGTCGAACTGCTAGAGATTGGAAAGTTACTTGATCAATTTAATCATTGAAAATTGGTTATCGATATTGGTACAATCAGAGTTTTAGTATTATGGGTATTATTCACTTCTTTTATTTACAATTGCATGTAGGAAAGTTGTATCTAATATAAAAACGCGTTATTAACATATCCTACGCCGTCTGCAGGCGGATTTTGATTGGAAACACTTGCATTTACTTGGACATTTGGCCAAGGGAGAAGAAAACTGCAGAAAACTTTTCCCGAGCGCAGCTAGTTACCAAAAGTTACATATTGTCATATATGCAATCCGTGGCTTTCGACAGAATTGCATCCATCGCATTTTTTTTACCCTTGACTTCTCTTTTCCAGCAAGCTTTTGCCACCTGTAAGAAAATGAAGAAAAAATATTTTTATTTATTTGAAATGTGTGTATTGTATAACCTAGTACTATTTTAGGATTTCTTCTTTTGAAGAAAATGTAAAGTACACGGGTTGATTCGCAAAAGTTTACAATTTTGCACAAATGGATTAGTTTAGTATAGTTTAGATCAGTTTCGTGACGGCATACAGTCCCTCATACTTTGATTTTTTTCGCAAGAGCTTGGTAGCTGAACTTGTGTTATTCAAGACAACTTTGGTTGGCCGAGATGAACCATTATGTTTTATCCCTATCCTATAGATTTTCAGACGATCTTATATTATGTTATGTTATGTTATATTCTAAAAATACTTTCCCATACTTTTTTAAAGGATATATAATGTGAAACTTGCTTCGTAATTGTTTTGGCTTTACATTAAATAAATACTTAAAATATTTGAGGAAGTAACGTTTTATATTCACCTGAAGTTTCTTGGCTTTAAGTCCCGCCTTAGTACATTTATCTGATTTATCAAATATAACTGGTGGCACAGGAGCAATTACTTTGAGTTCGCGCTTATAAGCGCTCTGACAAATTTGAGAATAAGGTTGAGTAGACTCAAGATTACCCTAAGTGACAAAGAAAGATAAATATGAAAGTTTTATAAATCTTTTGAATGTTTAAAACTTTATAATTAGTTTCAAGACATTAACAAGACATTTTTCTAATTATTCATGCAAGGTTTTTTCGACCAGGTGAATAATAAATTTTTTTGATGTCAAATCTTTCTGATTTACTGGTCCAGATTTTATTAGAAAAACCATGTCGAGTACGTGAACATTAAAATAGATTCCTTGAAAATACATTTCGATGTTGTACCACATCATCAGGACGTAGACAACCATCGAAATTCTAAATTACCTCCATGTTGTTTGAGAACGTATCATCTGTATACACGGTTAGAAGTTTATAGCTGAAACAACGATGTTTATCCTTGATCTGGACACAAATATTGTTGAAAACTAATCAATGATATTGACAAAATCTTCAAAATAGTGATTCGCAGCAAATTTTTAAAAAAATATTATTATGGCAGTGTCTATGTGTACTGAAAAAGTCCGGTATACGTTTGAAAATAGCGCTAATTACATAGGAATGATTTTGAGGGAGGTTTGAAATTTTGTTTTTCATTATTTTTCTGATTGAACTATAATTTTTTTTTTCAAGTGCTTTATTTTAAAATGAGAATTTACAAGTCTAAGAATTGTGGACCTGAATTTTCAGTTGTATTTTCCTCTTACCTCCGAAAGCTTATTCAATGGTATACAATTTAAAATATAGTCTCATAATTCTTAGATTTGCGAGTTCTCATTTGAAAATAAAATATACCGATAAACGACGATCTGTAGCAACATAGGGGTCCCTTCGAATTTGGATTGTTTTCTATGTGCTGCTGATGATGAAATAGTACCACATCAAAACGCCTCGACGACATTAAGTTAATAAAAGTGAATAATTCATAGGCTCTTAGAGAAAAGAAATCTTTATAACAATGTTAAAAAATCTAGCAATTTTTTGTTAATAATGTTTTACCCCAGACATTTCTCAGGAATCGCATACCAACCGCATTGACTTTTCTCCTATATCCCTTCATTAAAAATTTTTTCCCATGTATTGCTCACAAAAGACAGGAAGGAAGTTTATTCAAATATTGTTCTTTTTATTTTATGTGAAAATAAGAAACGCAATTTCAGATCAGCTGACTTTTTACCTTTATAATTGCAATACCTTTATCATCAAATTATTTAAAAAACTTTAACATGATTTTCGCTGACTGACCTCCGTTATCTTCTGGTCTCGTTTCACATAGTCCGTTATTTTCTTCATAGATTCATAAAATAAGTTCTTCAGATCATTGTCCAGATCATCTGCGTTGACTACCTGTGAAGTTGAATTTTTTCTTCATACACTAATATTAATTTCATTGTGAACCAGAGTTATAAAAAAAAACTATAAAAATTTATCTTATAAATCTTTGAAAATCATCAATAAAATGAAACAATTTTGTGTTACAGCTGGTGGACAGAGTGTAAAATTTTTCAATGTTTAGTTTTGGAAAGATTTTATAATTATCTGAAAGGGTACTGACAAATTTTTCAATTCAAAAAGTAAATTTTATATAGTCTTTATAGCATCTCAAACATATGGCATGACCCATTAAAAATGGTCTATAACTAAAAAACTGACAAAGATTATAATAACTGCAGACAAATTTTATGTTAAAGCTTGACAATCTTGCGGTAGTTTGTTGTTTTTGTTGTCACCAAAATTTTCTAATACGGCAAAGAATTACAATGCGATAATGCTTTAAAATCAAATTGGCTGTTAAATTTTTTTAATGGAGAATAGGTTCATAAACTTGAAAAGAATCGGCTGTGGGAGTGTTTATCATTTGTTCCATAATGAATGTTTAATATTCGTTATTGTAATTGATAGTAACTTGTTTAGTTCACAATTTTGTTTAAAATTAAATCATTCGAACTTAATTTCGTTTTTGTAATTAAATTAATTATTAGAAGGTGACGTTTTTTAGAAACTTGTAAGGTCACTTACTTTGAAGGCACATATGGCCACTAAGCAGCAGAAGATGGCAAGCTTCATGGTTTAAAAATTCGTTTTATTTCTTTCTCCCAGCAACAATAAACTAGAAGTATATTTTCTTAATGTCTAAACTTGTCTTTTCATACTTAATTGTTATCTCTTCATAGATGCGTCTTAGTAAATTTACAGATAAGGAATAAAGGGCCAACTGACGTCAGTGATTTTCAGAAAACAGTGAATTGCTAAAAATTATTCCAAGAGTAGTACAAGGACAAGAACGCATGTAGCTGTAAGAAATGTTTTTTTACTGTTTCATGTTTTAATTAAAAGGTTAACTTATGTTCAAGAATTTGTACTTTCACAGAATATTTTGTGGTTTTACTATGTACCTGAAGTTCTGAACGTTCAAATGAACGAAATATATTCTCCCAATGTTATTTTATCTAAAAATATTGTTTCCAATGCAAATAAAAATATGCATTATAAGTTTATTCTATAATTGTCTTACTTTCAATGTAATGAACCACAACTTTTGTACTGTTTCTACTTTTAAAAATTATGAATGACAAACTTTGTTCACTTGAACGTTCAGAATTTCAAACACATGTTTTACTTTCATCTTGAACTTAGATCAGAGTGATTTTCAGCAGACTGATACTTAGTTGATGAAAATGATGCAGATTTTGTATCAAAATTATAATTGACAAGTGAACATTGACATTTGAATTCTTTACATTTCTAATAACAAATCATTATAAAGATTAGTTTCGAAAATTGTTGTGTGCAAAATTTTATTTAACAGTATTGCAGAACTGTGCCAAATTATGATAGACTTATTTTTCTGATATGGTAATAATCTGTAAGATATGTAAGGAGTGATTTGTCTCATATCCACACAGTGGGATGAAATAAAAAAACGAGGTTCAAAATAACTTGTGGGCGGCAATTCGTGACCGATTTTGGATTTTTTGTTGTTGAAAAATTCAGAATTGAATTTCGAAGAGATTTGTGTGGCCTGATTGTTAATGTTTTCTTTGTTTAAACTTTTGTGTTGACGCAAATAGTGAAAAAAACCGATTTTTTCTTTATCTTCGTCAATTTTTTTTTCCTATGCTCAGCGTCGCTACACTTGATATGCGGGGATAAATAAAAAAAACATTATATTCTTGTTAATTCAATTGTTATAAACAAATGAAATTAACAAATTAACATATTGTATACATAATGTATTTTCCATTTGCAAAGTACATTTTTGCGTCAAAATTACTTGCTTTTATCGGCAAAATGATACTCGATCATAGAAAATTGTCATCCGATATTCTTCATTAATTCTTCAAAGAAATTATATGAACAGATGCCCAGTGTAGACATTTAAAGACAGAATCATCCTTAAATTATGTCACCGGTGATGCTTAGAGATGAAAATTTTTCATCTGATATTTTTTATTAATTCGATAAACAGATGATATAAACAAATACCCAGTGTGGATGTTCAAAGACAGAAAACATACATTTTTTCTTTTAATTTTCTTCAAATTATGTTGCTAATGATGTTTATTGATGACACTTTGTTATTCGATATTTTTTTACAATTTCATAAACAAAGTCCCATTCCGGATGGCTAAAGGTAGAAAAAATGCGCTTTTTGGCCTAATTTTTCTTGCGTTATATGGGCAGTAATGTTTCATAATGTTAATTCGACATGTGGTTTTTTATTAATTTTATAAACAAATTCTATAAACATATGCTGAATGTAGACTAATTGTTGTTGTAATTTTGAAAAAAATTATACCCCTAAACGTCTACACTCAGCATATGTTCATAAAATTCGTTTATTATCAATGGAGTATCATTTTGCCAATAAATGTAAGTAATTTTAACACAAAAATGTACTTCACAAATGAAAAATCCATAATGTATACTATTTGTTTTTTTGGTTTGTTTATAACAATTAACTCAACCGGAAAATCGTTTTTTTTTTGCTTTCAACTACCCCCGCGCATTAAGTCAATCGATGCTGAGCATAGAAAATGTTTTTTCACGATGATACAAAAATAAAACGACAAACTCGACTTTTTTCACTATTCATACTGTTATAAAAGTTTAAACAACAAAAAATTTAAAAATCAGGCCACAAAAAAATTAATTTGAGCCCTGTTAGAAGTTTCTAGAACGTCTGATTCGCATCCTAGGTTGTTTTTAAAAAATGGCCAAAATGGCTCATTTTCTCAAAAATCTGACCTGATAGAGCAAACCTGACACTTTCTTTATTTTGTGTGCCTGTGTAATCTGCGTGCTCGTCAAACTCTTCTTCGTCAGTTGAATGGAGTTCGTCTGAGAGACATACATATATCATACGATACGATATTTATTATTTATGTCCAATAAATATATTCGAAATATGAAATAAAATGAACAGATTTATTATCAATAACTGATATAACTTTTACATGATCCGATTTCAGCACTAAATTCTGACATATATACGAATGGGAGACGAGTGAGTTCGGTCACGGTTCCGTTGAAATGACTTCAACCCAAAGGTGCGAATACCAATAATATTTTTTTGATTTTGTTTTTGAGATTACAATTGTTTTCTGATAAAAAACAAAATCTTCGTCGGAGCTGGTTCCCAAAGAATCCATTTTTAATTTAAAAAAATCGAAATTTCCACTTTTTCTCGAAAACGAAGCGAGATTTGAAAAAAATTCAAGAGAGAGAAATTCTTTCTTAGAAAAATTACAAGAAAAAGACCCTCTTAATAATTTATAGTTTCACTTCATTTTTTTGAAAAACTTAATTTTTTTATTTTAAGAGGAAAAAATTCGGTTCTCACTGTTATATAACAGAGAAAAAATTAGATATTATTATTATTATTATTATTATTATTATTATTATTATTATCACTAGATACTATTATAATATAATGTATATTATTAATCGAATTCTGAAGATATTTTTTTTATTTTAAAAATGTTATCGGCTTATAATAAAAAGTTTTCAGTGTTAAAAAACATATGGATATGAGTACATTCCTAGCATATTTTTGAAAAAATTCCTAGAATTTTTTCAAAAATGGCTCCGGTGAAGATTTTTTTTTTATCAGAAAATAGTTTTAAGACATTCCAAATACAAAATGTCAAAAATTGTAGGATTTGAATTCATAATCTTTTGAAAAAGTTTTTTGAACCGATTTCTTAAAAAAATGAAATAAAAAAAATACAAATCTTCAATTCATAATGTTCTTAATAAAGGGGAGTTGATGAAATATAATGAAATTCGGAAAAAAGTTGCTTCAACTCATCTACATTATGAAAATCACGTCTTTCACCAAAAACTTCGAAGTTGTTTTTTGGCCACTTTTCGGTGTCTCTTAGCCCATCGTGCATTACTGCACTGTCTAGGGTCAGGTCTTATAAAGTTTAAGTATAGATTTTCCATGTATTTCGCGGTCGATTCGACGATCTGCACGCAACGATTTGCCATGACCTCACTGTACGAAAATAGTTCTTGAGGGGAACGATCTCGTACCGTTTATGTATAGAAGGCACATTGTACTGTTGCAGGAAAGATAATTCCATTTCTCACTGGAACGTGAGAAGCTTGATCGAAAGTATGCAGCAACTCTTCAATTTTCCCACAAATATTTAAAGAAAGAGTGTGAGGTTGGTCTTGTTTGACTCTTTTCTTTTTCTTTTTTGTTTGTACATTTATTGTACACTTGTCTCTAATGATCCGAAAAAGCGGATAGCCTCGAAGGCCAGTTTTGATTTGGGAACTTTTTGGGTTTTCCTTTTTCAGTACACCAAAAATTTTCACAAGAAAGAATATTTCTTTTCGATCTTTGAGAAATTTTAAAGGAGAGACATTAAGCAAGGATTTGTTCCAATCTGCAGGGTTGCCTATGAATACTTGAGATTTCCTTTAATTGAGGTGTTAATGGTTAACTCAATTCATCAAAAGGTATCTATTTTACTTAAATATAATTTACAAATTTCGTGAAGTTAGAAATTGTTTAGAAATGTCTTGTTGTATTGGACTATTACCTTTTTCTTTTTGAAAAATGGAATAATCTGAATAGATTGGTTTTAAATGAACCCATAAAATTTAATCTTGACAGTATGATCTATTTCCTTCATTTCCCATTTTCCGTGTACATAAATCTTGTAATAATTTTTTCAGGTTTTTAAAATTTTACAACTAATTTGAATGTTAACCTGGTACTTATAAGATAGAGTTGCCATAAGGTTTTACGTACAATTTTCAATTTTTATAGCTAATTAAAATGTAAACCTGGTACTCATCAAAAAATAAGGTTGCCATAGGTTTTACATACACCAGGTAAAAGTTTTGGTTGACTCTTTCCTTTTTCTTTTTTGTTTGTACATTTATTGTACATTTGTCTTCATTGAGTCGGAGAAGCGGATAGCCGCGAGGTCTAGTTTTTATTTGTGAACTTTTTGGGTGTTCCTTTTTCAGTACATTAAAAATTTTCACAACAAAGTAGATTTCATGTCAATCTTTAAGAAATTTACTTTTCATTTTTCACGTGTGTAAAGTGTTAATATATGAAACTTTCTCTCTGCACAATTTTTTATTCTATCAACTCCCTGTTTATATAATTTCTTACGTTAAGAAAAAAAGTCTAACCTACTTTTGTTATCTCAAAACACAACTTTTTTATGTGCACAGAAAAACTCTGGTGTTAAATTTTTTGCAGCTCATTTGTCAGTGGTCTTAAAATAAGAATTTTCAGCCTCATATTTGTACCCTTGAACATTGCTGCACATTTAAACAGCATGTAGCTATTATTTAAAACCAAATTTTCACCTTGAAATGCAGATCTTAAATTAGTTATGAGTTATGTTTTAGTTTTTTCAACGGAAAAGGATATTTTCAAAGAAAAATCATTAAGTATTTAGAAAAGCTATAACAGGTTTTAACTATTTAAGCTCTTGTTTAAGTTTTCTCAACGAAAATCTGTATTCTTCAGAAAATGTTATCAATTCTTAGGGAAAGCTAACAAGATGCGAGAATTTAATGTTATATTTGAGTTTTTTCAATGAAGATGTATATTTTGAAAGAAAAAAATTCTCAAAAGTATTTAGGAAAACTATAACAAGTTTGAACAATTTGCTGTTATGGTCTCTGGTAAAAGTTTCGAAAAGAAATTTTGGATATGTTTGTATACGAATTTATTTCAGATTCTTTCCGAGATCTACATCCGAAGCTGTTCCGTTTCTATCCGAAATTTTGAAAAATTTTGACTTAAAAGTTCAAATCAGTGCAGATTACTTGTAAATGTGGTTCTGGTTGTGATTTTTTCGGTGGAATATATTTTCAAAATTTCAAAAAATGAATTAATAAATAATTTTCAATAAATAAAAAATGTTGAACATAAAGAATAATTAAGACGAAACGAAGAAAAAAGCATATATATTAGAAGTCGAATGGTCATTTAAGGTGTTGAACGTTAAAAGTAAATTTTAACGTATTGAGGTAATGTAAAAAAGATTAATGAATAAATTGCTTGAAGTGGTATTTGATTAAAATATCCAACAGTCAGCAATATTTGATTCTACACACTTTTCGATTTTTTTTTGAAATATTCACTTCTGTTAAAAAAATTCCCAAACATAAGCTTAAGGATTGCTGAAATTTTCTTAATAATGAATGGCTCTTCTTTTACAATATCAATTTTTGTTGGGAAAACTTGAACATAACCTTAAATTATTGAAACTTGTCCGCTTTCTTAAAAAAATGGTCATTTTTTCTTAGGAATATCAAGTATTGTGGAAAAATGTTAACATAACCTTAAATCGTTAAAGCTTGTTAGCTTTCCGAAATACTCGATGACTTTTCCTTTAAAACATCAATTTCCGTTAAGAATCCCAATCATTGCCTTAAATTGTTAAGATTTGTTAGCCTTCCATAAAAATTGATTTTTTTTTAAATACCACTTTTCGTTTTAAAAAGCGTGAACATAACATCAAATTGTTGAAGCTTGCTAACTTTCCTCAATCTTTGATGACTTTTCTTTTAAAAGATCCTCCCAGTGAAAAAAATCCAAACGTAACCTTGAAAATTGTTAGTTCTTCTCAAAGAATTAAAGATTTTTTTAAAGATATCCATTGCAGTTCAAAGAACCAAAGCATAAGTTTACTTTCTTGAAACTTGTTGGCTTTAATTTCCTTAAGAATTGATGACTCTTTCTCAAAAATACCAATTTTCGTTGAAAGAATTCAAAAATAACCTGAAATTGTTGAAACTTGTAAAAGCTTTTTTAATACTTAATGATTTTTTTAAAATATCCATCCCCGTTGAGAAACTCAAACATAACCTTAAATCTTAACAATTTGTTAGTATTCCCCAAAAATTTATCTTAAAAACACCATAATTTGGTGAAAAAAATTTACTGCAAGAATAGATAGTACGTCCAACTACTTGGGTTTGTAAAATACTTTATGGATGAGTACTTTATTGATTAGTAAAGCCATTTTTGATGTTACTATCCACATTGCTACTTCAAAGAAAGGAATAGTAACCGAAACAAGAAAAATGGTTGTGCTGACCAATAAAGTAGCAGCGGTATATTTAGTTGAAATATTTAGTTAGCTTTCTTCAATACCTGATGATTTTTCGTTAACAGTATCCAATTCCGTTCAGAAAATCCAAGTATAACTTTAGATTCTAATTTGTAAGATGTCTTTAATATTTAATGATTTGTCTTTTAAAATATTCCTTTCCGTTGCAAAATGCGAAGAGAACCCTAAAATGGTTACCTCTTTTTAACAATTAATGACTTTTCTTTTAAAATATTCATTTTTGTTGAAAAAAAATCCAAACATAACCTTGAAAGTGGTAAGATTCCGTCAATACTTGATGATTTATGTGTTGAATATCCATTTCCTTCGAGAAAACTTGCACGATTTCCTGAATGCGTCATTATTTTTCTTTCAACATATACAATTCTCTAGAAAAAATCTGAACATAGCCTAAAATTCTCAATCCTCGGTTAGCTTTTCTCGATACTTGATGCCTTTTTTCTACAATAACCAATTCTGTGGAAAAATTCAAACATAACTTTAAATTCCTAAAACTTGGTAGCTTTCCTTAATACTTGAAGATTTTTCTTTCAAAATATGATCCATTTTCGTTACGAAACCCCAAGCGTAATATTATGTTCTTAAAACTTGTAATATTTTCTCAATACTTGATGATTCTTTTTTTTAAAATAAAGATCAAAATGAAATCTACTTTCTTATGAGTATTTTCTTTTGAAATGGGCTAATGCTATAGTTATGTGCTGTGCGAGTACATAATTATTGTACAATTATAAATAATCGGAATTTCTTCGAACGCACGGGTTTGAATGTGCATCCAGACGGTTATGACTTGGTCATAACATCCCGGCTGTAGTTTAGATCTCATGACGGTCATGACTAACCTAAACTCGTACCACTAATTACAAATATTATTCAAGTAACTAATAGGAGGCTCGTTTAACAAGTTTGGTAAAAAAGTAAGTAAATTTTTTTTTTAGTTTGTCTTTATTTCTCAACATAGTCTCCTTCGGAGGCTACACACTTACTTACTCCAGTGAGATTCCAATTTTTTCATCCCTTTAGAAAAATAAGAATTCTTGAACTCTGCAAAATACGCATTTACGGCATCGATTACTTCCTCAATGGACGAGAATCTCTTGCCTCTGAGCCAGGTCTTGAAGTTGGAGAACAGAAAGAAGTCGCACGGAGCCATATCTGGAGAATAAGGTGGATGAGGAATCATTTCGAAACCCAGTTCGTATACTTTTGCCATTGCGATTGCGGAGTTGTGAGTCGGTGCGTTGTCATGATGAAACAGCACTTTTTTGTGCGCCAATCGAGGCCGTTTTTTGTAGCTTGACTTTTAAGCGGTACAAAAAGAATGCATAGTACGTTCCTGTTATAGTTTTACTCTTCTCCAAGTAACTAATGAGGATAATTCCTTGGTAATCCCATAATACTGTGGTCATCAGCTTTCCAGCTGACAAAACAGCCTTCGTCTTCTTTGGCGCACTTTCACCAGGCAGTACCCACTGCTTTGACTACTACTTTGTCTCGGATGTGTAGTAGTGGATCCAGGTTTCGCCCACAGTCATGAATCGATGCAAAAAGTCCTGTGGATTCCGATTAAACTTCGCCAAAGACTGCACTGAAACGACTTTTCGGTTGCGCTTTTGATCGCGAGTCAGCAATCGCGGCGCCCATCTTGCACACACCTTCTTAACCTCCAGTTTTTCCTGCGAGATGTCTAGACTCGTTCAGTGAAGAAGCCTTAGAAATCTCAGGCACCTTGATTTGTCGATGTTCCATGACCATATGATGAATTTTTTTCACCATATCCGATGTGATGATCTCCATTCCGCGTCCGAAGCGCGCTTTATCTTTAGTCGTGGTTCGGCCATGTTTAAATTTATGTATTTAAAAATAAACGGTTTTTAACGAAGGAGCAGAATTTCTGTGAACTTAATCTAATTTGGCTTTGATCTGCGCGGCCGTCCAATTTTTCAAATAAAAATGTTTTGTCACTGCACGGAACCCTTCTTTCTCCATTTTTTCGAAAACTACTGACATGCTCTCTTCAAACGTATGCCAAACGCAAGTTAAACGTCAGTTTTGGCTGAAGCTTTGTAGAGGTTAGTTTGAAGAGTTCTATTTCTTTGTCACACACTACAAAGTTCATTTTGGCGCCATCTAGCGGGAAATTCATCTTACTTATGAAAAGACCCTCGTACACGTTGTGAAATTAAAGGAAATTAAAAGTGAGGTTATTATTATTGTAACTTATTCACTCATTGCTATTATTTCGTTCGAATAACGAAAAACAAAATTGTCCTGACAGGAGGATGACAATTCAGTCGATACTCGAAGTGAGAAAAAACAGTCTCAAAATGATGAATTTTCCCTAGATTCTCAAAATGAGACTGCGAGACTCATTCTTGTTGCAACTCAAAATTACACCGATTTTGACGTTTTTTTAAAGGATCGGCGTTCTTCTGGGTGTAAGGAAGCCCTTGGGAATTAAAAAAAATTTAAGTACCCCTTATTTATTTCCCACCTCTTATTCTTCACAACTTTTGTCTAATTTGAAAAAATAATAAAATTTATTTTCAGATTCAATTCCAAGGATATGTCATGAAATTCAGAGGTTGTTTAACATTTTTCGGATAATACTGTTTGCTACCCTTTGTCATGTTAATACAAAGCTTGAAGCTAAGATGAAACGCAAAACTACACTATTGCAAATTGGAGAGGAGGTGGTTCTTCTGAAATTAATGAGATTATTAAAATGGCGAGTTTCGTTTTGTGAAGAAATGAATGAATTAACATCATCTCTTCCCTCCTGCATTCCATCCTATAGGAATTTGAGCTTTCAGGGGAGCTGGGAAATTATTGTCTTTCGTACAATTATTTTCTTCCTCAGTTCCTTCCTTTATAATTTTATTTCTTAATTAAAAATGTCTAGAATGAATTTTTTTTTCAGAATCTTACATATTAAGGGTATCAAAAATTGGGTGTAGCAAATCTATGTTGAGAGGATAGTCAGTGAAAAATAACATTGATAATAATTATTAGGGCAGAAAGTTCATGGAAGTAAAATACTTGAAAATTAAATAATAATTAATGATTTCAAATTAGATGCATTATTTCTTGAATGAAAATGTCTTTTTTTGTTGGTATTATTTTTGAAAAATAAAAATAAATCAGATATTTTAAATCAATTAAATACCGTTTTAAAAAAATCATGCATTCCTTCGTCTTGGTAAAAAAAATTATTGTTATCATTATATTATTATATCATTCAGCCGTATCCCTTTCTGGATAAGCGTAACTTGTCCGGTTCTAGCCTCGTTTGCTCCTACACGGGTCGCTGATTAATCTCTCTAGCAATCACCCCAAGTGAAGAGCTTCACAAAGCCATTATATTAAACCACTAATCAAATCTTTTCGCGCGGGCTCATCAGCAACCAAAATATTTCATTTCAGACATCACTCTCCTTCTTATAAGCAATTATTTGAGCTAATTAAATTATTAGAAAATATTTTATACCTTTAGGTAGGTTCTTGGTAATTAGCGTTTACTTCATATTTCATGCATCAGTAATCATATCTATAGCAAATTTATCAGCAATTTCAAAATTTATTGTGTCTAGTCAAGTTCTCGGGTTTATGTGAAATACTTTAGTGACCGTATGATACTAAAGTCTAGTCTGCTCACCAATTCATTTTCCAATCTGCATCTGCGTTCGTCGATAAACGGGAAATCCGTTTAGTGTCCACAAATCACATATTTTTATTTTTACCCGAACTGCTGAAGCGTAATGATAAATAAAATGATAAATGATAAATAAGTTACTTAGAAGAAATGAAAGATATTTATTTATAATCACAATTTGAAGCACAAATTATGCAACACAAATTTCTAATGCAAAAAAACATACAATTTTAAACAAACGAAAAAAAGTATTTTCTGATGAAAATGCATGTTTAAGCTTGTATATAAATTAATAATAAATAAATTCGAAAGTTTGACAAGAAAAATCTATTTTACAAATATAGTTTCCATTTTTTTTACAGGGACTATTCCAAAGTTACTTTATGAACAAAAAAATTGTTAAAGAGCATCACTGGCAGCCCTACTTTTGTTATTTATGATTTTTTTAAAAATATAAGTAGTCATTTTATGTCGTCTGCCGCTCATGATATTTTATTACCAAAATGATGGGTATCAGGTAATTAAGAGATTGAAAGCGATATCGTAGTACATAAAATGAAAAGAAATTTCAGATTTCTTTATAGATATTTAGTTTTTTCTCGATCTAGGATCATGTATGATTTTCTTTTTGAAAGTCATGTCTGGCTGTTTGATGTTCGGTTAAAATTCGATGCCCTATTATTTTTCCAAATAATTTGAAGGAAAAAAAGGTTTTGTGGAACGGTACCTTTCATTCAAACTTAAAGTGCCGCAGGCTGCGCAGAAAGCCGATAAAAGGGTGAGTGATAAACCGAGAAAAGCGCCGCGGATTAATAAATTTTCTGTCCACGAGTAGCTTTTCTTCTTCAGAGTCTGTATTTTCGATGCCCTATCCATAAATATATTTGCATATATTTTTTAGTCTTAAAAGAGAAAATTTCCAGTTTTCTAACATAGTATTTTTAAAGTACACTCGAACTCCAATATAAGGGCAGTTTCGGGAGTTGCTTCGCACTGACCTTGCCCCTAAGTAAGATCTCTCGAAACGTAAACAGTCAGGGCCGTGTGAACTCGCTAAACACTAAAAACGAACTGACACATGTGCTGACAGCTGATGGAATTATTCACTGCGGTACTTCCACTTTTTATTGCTCCGCTACTGGTGGTGACGCACTGTTTACACTCGCCGCTGCTCACTGCCCGCTGAAAAACTGCGTGGGCTAGCAGTTCTAGGAAGGCTTAAATTGGATGGGACTATATTGGAGTTCGAGTGTATTCAAAATGAACGTCAATGTTTATTTGAACTATTATTCCTTAGTCTATGATCCCATTTATTTATTACAGGCTTCACAGTCTCTCCTATTCCCCTCTTTTCCACTTTTTCATGTTTTCAACTTGAATGCGAACTAAATTAATAGAACCCAATAAAAATATCCAATTGTTTTTCGTTGAAAGTTAATTCTTTTTGGTTGAAAACTCATTTCTTTTATTAGAAACTTCATCCTTTTCGTTTGAAAATGCAACTGTTGGGTAGAAAATTAAACTTTTTCGGTTGAGTATTGTACTACATATTTTATATAAAATTCGTATTTTTTGTTCGAAAATTCAACTACTTGGTTGAAAGTTGAACTACATAGTTAATTTTTCTTTTTTTGGTTGAAAATTCATATTTTGTAGCTAAAAATGTAATGATTTGGTTTAAAATTTATTTATTTTGTTAAAAACTCATTCTTTTTGATTGAAAATTAATCTGTCTTAGATAAAGATTCAACTATTTTGTTCAAAAGTCGTCTTTCTTGTTTGAATTCAATTATTTTAGATATAAAATTTAATTTTTCTTTAGTTGAAAATTCAACTACTTGGTTGAAAGTGGAACTATTTTGTTGAAAATTCATTGTTTTTGCTTGAAGATTCATCATTTAATTTGAAAATCTACCGTTTTAGTAAAAAATTAATCTTCTTGGTTGAAAATTCATGCATTTTGTTGTAAATTGGTCTTTTTGGTAGAAAATTAATCTTTTTAGTTAGTAAAAATTCATCTTTTTTTAGTAGAAATTTAATGTTCTTGGTTGAAAATCCATCTTTTGTGGTTGAAAATTAAATTATTTGGTTTGAAATTTAATTATTCTGTCGAAAAGTCATTCTTTTTGATTGAAAATTAATCTGCTTTAGTTGAAGATTCAACTATTTTGTTAGAAAGTCGTCTTTCTTGGTTGAATTCATTTATTTTAGATATAAACTTCAAATCTTTTTTACTTGAAATATCAACTATTACATTTTTTGTTGAGAATCCATCTTTTTTTGTTTGAAAGTGGAACTACTTTGTTAAGAATTTATTTTTTTGTTGCAGATTTACCATTTTAGTTGAAAGTTCATTTCTTTGGTTGTAAATTCGTTTTTGTGTTGAAAATTTATCTTTTTTAGCAGAAATATAATTCTATTGGATGAAAATTCATGTATTTTTGTTGAAAATTCGTCTTTTTTAGTAGAAAATTAATGTTCATAGTTAGGAATTCATCTTTTGTGGTTGAAAATTTAATTATTTGATTTAAAATTTAATTATTTTGTTAAAATTTCATCCTTTTTTATTGAAAATTAATCTGTTTTAGATGAATATTCAACTATTTTGTTTAAAAGTCGTCTTTCTTGTTTGAATTCAATTATTTTACATATGAAATTAAAATCTTTTTTGGTTCAACCGTTTTATAGCAAATTTTTTTTTTTTAGTTGAAAATGAATTTTTTAATGAAAATCCAACTATTTTATTTTTGACTTAAAAATAATCTCTTTTAGTTAAACATTTAACTATTTGGTAGAAATTTTATGTATTTGGTTGATGATTCGTCCTTTTTGGCAGAAAATTAATCTTCTTGGTTGAAACTTTATGTATTCTGTTGTAAATTCGTCTTTTTGGCTTGAAAATTCAACATTTCGGATTATTTTATTTTTCTTTATTAACTGAAAAATCTTTCTTGGTTGAACATTCAACTCTTTTGTTGAAAATGCCTGACCGAAAGATTTTTTTTTTGCTAACGAATAATATTTCATTACTGAAAAAAAAATCTACTGAAGCGAAAGGTATGTTTCCTTACAGTATAGCTTTAGTAATATATATATTTCTAAGTTCCATCGTATATTACATTTTTAATGAAAATAAACTGTGAGTCTATTAATATAATTCTATTAAAATATTTTTTTTTGTTTTCAGGTAAGTTTCTGAATGGCTCAGAACATGATCTAACTTATGCGTCGTCCTCTTTTATTGAAACAAGGCGATATTCCAAACGTAAGTGCTTTCTCGTCATAATTCTCATTTCTTATAAATAATGTCATAATTTTTTACGTATAAAATTGAAATTCACTTTAATTATAGAAATATTATTGCCTCGTGTTCTGCGGTATTTTTTTTTCTTTTAAATGTAGAATTCTATCCAAAGCATTTAAGTTTAATTATTGATAATATTAATATTTTGGCTTTTTATGTCTTAATTTTATGAGATTGTATAATTATATAATAATAATTAAAGGGTAGCAGTACAGTAGTAGATAAATACACAACAAAAAAAAGAAAAGAGGGGGAAAAAGGAAGAGTCAACCAAACAAACCTCTCACTCTTCCTTTTCTCCGTCTTTTTTATACTACTGGGGACCAACATGTTTCGAAGCCAATTTAGACTTCCTCGTCAGGGATAATTTATAGGAAAACTACAGTTATAAATAATAAAACATATATTAATTAAATTCAAACATCACCTGAAAATAAAAATAAAGAAGTTAATATCAAATGCTGTTTGGTCAATTTTTCTATTATCTTGATTATATCAAAGATGTCCAAAATTGAAATAAAATGTACTTTCTTATGAAATTTTTTTTGTACTAAAATAGAAAATACTAAAAAGTTCTGTGTGTTTGTGCATGGCAAACTTTCTCAACCAAAATCAAGATACATTTCCGAAATTTAATGGTAGTCTCATTAGAAGTTTTTTGTTTCATTTATTGTCAAAATCAAAACATACTTTCTTTTTAATATCGAATATATTTTTTGGATAAGCCCATAAATCTTGAAATTTCTCACTAAATCTTTCTGTAATGTATCCAATCTCAGTTTTTTACTAATTGAATAAAATTCTTTAATTTTTTCGCCGGTCCTCCAATCACATCTATTTCATTCTCTCAATTTTTGTCAATTTTACTGAAATCCTCAATACCAAAACAGAAAAATCAAAATAGATAAAAAATTAACTTCCTGCGTGCAAAATTCAAAAATTGTAATCCAATGTTTTGTAACAATTTACCACACACTAATTGAACAAACATTTTAATTATGTCAGGAACACGTTATAGATAGTCAAAACATTTTTTCATCAATAAGATTAAATTAATAAAATTTAAACTTCGGTTAATTTTTGTAAAACATAGATACAGTAATCCACTTTTTTAATATAAATTTTAATTGATGAGAAACATATTCTACACAGTAAAAATGATTTTCGATTTTAACCAGAAAGAAACTCCAGAAATACGAAATGCAGTGTTCCAAGTCCCGCCGTAAACTAACATTGACTGTTAATTTCTTTATTTTTATTTTCAAGTAGGTAATATTTGAATTTAATTTGTATAGGTTTCATTATTTATAACTGTAGTTTGCACGTGTTGTTAGAGTTTTTTTTTTATAAATGTTTGTGTTTTTTCGAGTTTCAGAGTTAGTATTTCATAAAGTTGTTTGGAAATGCAAGGACCCAATACATCAAAAAATTTGAAAAAAAATCGAAAATTGTGGTCCGTATGCTCTGTAAGGTAAAGATTTTATTGGAAATGTGAGTGCAGCACCGTCGATCACTATAATGGATATATTGGCAAATTTTATTTCACGCCACAGTTTTTACATCACAAATCAAATAAAGGTATATAAAAGCTAATAAAAGTGTGGAAGCCTATACATTTTATGACGCTGGTTTTGTGGTAAAGGTGAAGTACAAGGAGTTTAATGGTATGTACTTTTCTGATTCTTTGTGAGAGGTGTAAGGTTATAGTATAATATTATTCTATTATTAGTTATTGGTTATTCGTTATTATTAGTATTAACATTAAGTAATATTCCCAGGAAGCGTGGAATTTGTTGTAATTTTTGTTTTTAAATCCCATTCCTGAAGTGAAATGCGACGTCAGCTTTTTGAGGTTAGAGTGAATTTCATACTGCGAGTGAAGTTTTTTTTTAATGCGAGTGCGAACTGTGAACTACCCGCAGAATCACAAAATTCGTATGAAATCCGATGAAATCATCAAAACTTTGTAAGATAACATTTTTTCCACTTTGATGTAAATCACTGGCATATTTCTACAAACATTTATAAAGAATTATATTTTGCTACGACAAATTACGAAAATGTACGACTCCGAAAATTCTACGAAAGTTTAAGATTTGTTACTCCCGCGTACTACGAATACTCCGTGTTCGACATGTATTTAAAATCCGTGAAATTTTTCATACAAATTCCTAAAAAAATGTCATGCAAATTTGTAAAATTTTTCGTGAAAAGTCATATAGAGCTATTTGCATCAGAGTTTAATTTTGCGGACAGTTCGCACCGTTCGCACTTACATGATTCTAAAAATTCACCCTACCCTGAAAAAGCTGCGATTGCATTTAACGTCAACAACGGAATATTACAACCAAAATTATGGCCAATTTCAAGCTTCACGAGAATATTACCTAATGTTAATACTTATCATAACTAATAACAAATAACTATTGATACTATAATGTTATACTATAACCTATCACACAGATTCAGAAAAGTACCATTGAACTTCTGACGCTTCACCTTTGCCACAAAACCAGCATCATAAAATCTATTGGCTTCTAAACTTTTAAATGTTTTTATTTGATTTGTGATGTAAAAACTGTGTGATAGAAAAAAAATGCCACTATCGTAGGCGCTTCCGTAATTATATCCATTATAGTGATCGAATGCACTACTACTTTCAGTAAAATTTTTATCTTGCGGAGCAAACGGATCAAAATTTGTTATTTTTACATTTTTTTTATACATCAGGTCCTCATGTCCCCCGACAACTTTGTGAAATACACACTCTGCATCTCGAACAAACATAAACAATTATGAAAACCTACAACTCCACGTACAAACACGAGCATTGGGAAGCAAAGTTATTCCCCCAAAGGTTCGCCATCTTAGATTTTTATGACTTAATGAGAATACTCTATGATATAGGGATCTAAGACAGAGTGTCAGACGGTTCGAAGAGTGAACTTTTTTTTATACTAGCAGCGTATCTAAACGCGACGCATATTTAACATCACAGGACGCGTCTTATTCCGATTCTAAACTTAACTATACACAGTAACACATTTTAACTAGGATTTACTACCTAAGATCCCTTTAACAAAAGGTACTTTACTGAGACGAATCAAACTAAGATCTACATCACATTTAATATCATTAGTCCATCAAATATTTATTTATAGGTATAGTAATGATATGATCTAGTAATCACAACCTAACAGTTTAAAAAGGGTATCTGTACTCGAGCAATAGTTACTAGTACCATAATACTCTAAAATGTAATACAATACTCTTTATGAAAATTATTTCTGCATTTTTCTCCGTGTGGATTTTTACTTTTTTCTCTTTTGAAAAATGGTATTATCTTAATAGATTGGTTCTGAATCAACCTACATTCCTTATTATTTTGTATTACTCTAATCCGGATAAAATTCCGAAAACGTCGGACCTCCGATTTTTTTGAAACTATCTATAGTTATGTATTTTGATGCACTAATTGCGAATACCATAGTGAAAATCGGCGCGAATTTAATCTTCATGACGAAACCTATTTAAAAAACCGACGAAAAACATGGTTTTTCTCATTTATCTCAGTAAATACAGAAATGTTTGTAAAATATCATTCACAAAAGTTGTAGATCTCTTAAAAGCACACATTTTCGGTGATATTCATCTTCAGCTTACGAGTGAAAGTTTTCGAGATATTCGAAGCTGAATATGGAGAATCACTAAGACTTCATGTTTCTTAATGTATTTCCTATCACAAGGGTTCCCTCCCGCCTCCTACGAGACGTTAGAAAGGGGTAGAGTTGTGACCTACATTACATATTTCTGTGACCAGTCAAAGGGGTGCCTTCCCGCCACTCACGAGACATTGGAAAGGGGTAGCGGTGTAACCCAAACTACTTCTGTGATCAGTCACAGGGGTGACTTCCTGCCCCCACAAGACATTGGAAAGAGGTAATGGTGTGACTTAAACTAATTTTGTGACCAGTCACTGTAGAATGGCCTCGAAAATGCTGGAGAATGATGAAGACTCACCTGAAAGCGCGAACGCTGAAGAAAGACCCAACTACTGTCGTATCCCATCTTGTTACAATTCCTAAACTTGGTCTATCTTTCCTCGAAAATTATCATCTTTACAGTAAAAATTAATACAACATAAAATATGCAATTCGATTAGATCTACAACTTTTGGCTGAAGTATTGTTCGATATTCGCATTTTTTACGGAAATATATTTAAAAAATCATGATTTTAGGATTTTTTAAAATGGTTTTTGCCATGAAAATCAAATTTGCGCCAATGTTTACTATCATATTTGCAATCAACGTGTCAAAATAGGTAAGTATACTTTAAAAAAATCGGAAGTCTGACGTTTTCGGAACTATACCTCTCTAAACCTAATAAAGTCTTAACAATCATTTGAAACTGCTCAAATTTTTGAAAGCACAAATTATAACCTAATTTTGCCTCTGGAAACTTGATGCAGGCATTGTTTAAGTATGTATCTAGAACCTGGGACATATTAATCTAACCAACTGGCACGTAGTCTGTGTACTTAAGCCAGTACGATGCACCACCTGGTACCTCAGAATAAACGCCATAAATCATGAACTGCATCTCGTCCCCAGCACCTCCACCCAAGTCTGGACTTTCGTGGTGTCAAATCTTAAATAGGCTTAACCAACTTTCG
>JAUMHM010000005.1:37131105-37143118 GCA_032362435.1 Melikaiella ostensackeni | reverse complement strand
TATGGAAAGAATATGATGTAAGGTGTTTCGAAACTTACGCAATAAAAAAAGAGGAAAGTCAAGAAAGACTCAGGGGAGAAAAAAAAACTGGGAGGAAAGTGTGGTCTGTAGAGGAAAAGAGGATTGAAAAGTTGATTTGGCCGTAAAAAGTTAGAATTCAAGGATAATTTACCGGTGCCATCCATCATGATTATTATCAAAACTTGATGACAGGGCTTTTGAGACTAGAAGTCATTTTTTATTGTCCCCTAATTTACTTTCTAGTCACAGAAACCTAATTAGGTTTTTTTTTCAAAAAATTTTTCTCTTCCCTCCTTGTCAGCAAAATAAAAAAATATTATTAATGATAATAATCTGCAAGCGTATGCAGCTAATACATTCTTTCGCACCTAATACATTCCGTTCGCATGTAATTTATCCCGTTCGCAGTGTGAAGTTGGTTCGCAGAGATGCTTTTGTTTTTTATTCCTGTTTTTTTGAACTTGTTGTTTCTGTCATAAGACACAGAATGACAGTTTATGTCAGGTTAACGTTTCTATAACAAATGTCATGTTGAAATTTTGGATAATAAATTTCATGTTGAGATTTCCATAATAATAAATTGAAATTTCTAATTAAATTAATTAAATAATAATTGGAAACGAATATTTCCGAAATAAATATATTTGACGTTTTACTTAGTTTCTTTAATTTTCTTTTTCAGTTAATAGGTTTTTCGTTTTTTTATGACTTAGAGTACTTGGATAAAAAAGAAGCCTTTATCCCTTTTAACTATTCATTTTAGTTTCAGTAAAAATAATTAAAATCCCAAAATCTATTACAATTACAATTTTTTAATTTGAAGCAGAAGTGGAGTCTTTAACCTTCTTTGTTTATTAAATAAAAAAAAGTCAGCTTTTAAAATTAGATTTTAAACTTGCGGCACAATATCAAAATTAAAAATATCGGGATGAAACATTCAAATTTACTAATTTAATATTGACGCATATTAAGGTGGTTTAAAAATCATAAAGTTTGAAAAATGCAATGTGCTCTTGGAAGTTCTTGTTCCTCTTTGAAAAAAAAGAAAGTCCTCAAAAAAATTTAATGTAATCGGATGAAATTTTGCATTTCCGCATCGAGATCAAAGATTAAACCCTGAATATCTTCGTTGTTTTCGTGGTTCGAAAAAAATGTTTAGAACAGTTTTAGCCTAATTTTTTATTGTGAATTTAATGGTGATGTGTATTTTTGTAGAAAAAAAATTGTCGACACATTTTTTAAATAATTTACTTTTTCTTCTAATAATTAAGTTTACTTAGGCTTCTAGATATTTTTGTCATCAATTTATTGGTACCATGTAAATTATTTTCATGCTTACGTAATTTTTATTTAAAGCTTTATTTGAAGATAAGTAAAAAGGACTAAATAAACATTAAAATAATTTACATGGTACCAATGAAATCGTGTCGAAAATATCTAGGAGCCTAGGTAAACTAAAAGTCTTAATTATTAGAAGAAAGAGTAAATTATGTAAAAAAAAAATGTGTCTAAAATTTTTTTTTATGAAAGTCCACACCATCATTAAATTCACAGTAAAAAATTAGTCTAATATCGTCCTTAACATTTTTTTGTAACCACGAAAATAGCGAAGATATTTAGAGTTTAATCTTTGATTTCAATGCTGGAGTGCAAGTTTCCATCGAATTGGATTAAATTTTTTTAGGGATTTTTTTTCAAAAAGGTACAAGTATTTTCAAGAACACATTAAATTTTTAAACTTTGCGATTTTTGAACTACTCTGATGCATATTTGAAATTTAACTATTTCACTATGTATAATAATTTAAAATTGAAATCGTGCACAATTGAAAAATTCAAAAAAAGCATTAAAAACTGAATATTTTTAATGTGGCTTTCCAATTTTCCAAATTGGAAAACTACTAAATTAATCTGTAAACAAAAAATTCGCCTTAAAAATAAAACTATGCAAGAACTAGGTCATGAATTCTAATTACGCCTATATTATGGTTTTTTGGGTCGTTGATTCTGAATCTGAAACAAAATGGCGGATCAAATATGGCGGACAAGTATTTTGAAAAATTATTGAATTTACTCGAAACGTGGTGTCTGAGAAACTTCCATTAAAAGACGAATTTTCATGAAAAAGAGTTTTAACTTTCGATTGTTTAAACCACTTTTCTTCAAAATATTTGTTTAAAAATGCAAGTTACGAATAAACTAATAGCACCATTCGAATCTACGGGGAAATTTACATAAGAGTCCATATATTAGACAATTTTTTTCTCAACCCTGTTGGTTATGTAGTATAAATAAACAATTTAATCTAACGACATCCACTTACGCATTTAATTATACTACATAACAAATAGGGTTGAGAAAAAAATTGTCGAACACATATACTGTGTGTAATTTTTCGCGTAGAATCCAATGGTGCGATTAGTCTTTTTTGTAACTTATATTTTTAAACGAATGGCTTAAACGAGAATTGTTTAGAGAATCGAAATTTTTAACTATTTTGCATGAAAAATCGTCTTTTAATAAAGTGTTCTCCTTCCAACATTAACTTTTCTATTATGTCAACTGGTCTGCCCATGGGACTCAATAGGTAAAAAATCATTTGTAACTTTATAAGTTGTTCATAAATTTTTAAATTATGACAATTTTTCGTTACTTATACCATTCTAATGATAAATTACAACGATTTAAACACAAAATAATTTTTTTAAACAAACTTATATGCTGAAGAATTTGTTTAAATCAATTATTTGTGATCATTAAATTGCTCATTAAATTAATTATTTATGTCTCTTAAGTATATCTGCAATTATTTAAATCAATAGCGAGTTTATTTAGGCAATTTCCTTTCAAGTAAAGAATCATATTCTTAAAATTGCTAGTTTTGTCACAATAGAATTATTAAGTTAAATAATTTCCTTGTAACATCCTTTAATATACAAACACTTTCTAGGATGAGTTATGGTCATAGTATTCAAAATTATTTTGTTGTTCTCTCGAAAACGAGGCTTTGGACATAAGTCGGAATTTTTACTTGCGACAAAATAATGATTTCAATTATGCATTGCAAAAAAGTTTTCACGTATATGAACTATTATGGATGGAAAATGAATGTAGAGGTCTGAACTTTAATATCATGGATAATAAAGCTTTATTTACATACCCTTTTTTACATACTTCAAGCATGTTAGAACAGGATAATGCAAGGCTATTATATGTTGAGGAAAACCTGAAGACGAAGTTCTAACGCTCGTATTGTTAAGAAGATTTTTTGCTTAAAACTTATAAAGTACCTAAAATTTTAGCTAAAACATTGCAGTTTCTGAACATACTGCTTAAAAATTCAAAAAGCAAGGAAATTCCTATGAAAAAACGTTGTGAATGCTGAAAATCATGTTAGAGACATGGCAAAAAGGCATCGGAGGTGACCAAGTGAATTCATTTTCTAATATTATAAAAAACGCGATTAAGTTAAACAATTTTCTTGTAACCTCTTTCAATTTACAAACACTTTTTTTATGTATTATGGTCATAGTGTTTAAAATTATTTTGTTGTTCTCTAGAAAACGAGACTTCACAGATGAATCGGAATTTTTACTCGCGACAAAATAATGATTTCAATTATGCATTGCAAAAAAACGTTTAAACGTATATAAACTATTATGAGTGGAAAATAAATATAGAGGTCTGAACTTTAATATCATGGATAATAAAGTTTTATTTACATACTTTAAGCATGTTGAGCCAAGATAATGCAATGTTATTCTATTTTGAGGAAAACCTGAAGACAAAGCTCTAACATTCTTATTGTTGAGAAGGGTTTGTGCTGGAAACTTATCAGGTACCTGAAATCATAGCTAAAACATTGCAGTGTCAGAGCATACTGCTTAGAAATTCAAAAAGCAAGGACATTTCTTTAAAAAAAAAAACGTTGCAAATGCTAAAAATCTTGTTAGAAATATAATAAAAAGGCTTCGGAGATGACCCATGTGAAGCTCCCACATACATTCTACCCATGGGAATCAGTTACAAAATTTTTTCTGTTATTACTCGCGGGCACAATTACGACTATGCAAATTTTCAACAATTGAAAATAAATAGTGTTGAAAAAAATAACCGGGACGTCGAAAAGGGCCCTTTGAGTAAAATGACTCAAATTCATTATTATTCTCTGAGCAACGAAATAAACTTCAATCCGAATGCAGTTGGTAATATTCGTCGAAATAGGAATTTCAAGTATGTATTTTATATTTCATTCATTATTCATCAAAAGCTAAAAAGTTCATGCTTAAATTTGCAGACCATTTTGCATACCTCACGATGTTCAATATCCAATTATAAAATGCATTTTCATTTGAGCACACATAATTGAAATTGCAATTCTGCTTTTAACATTTAAATGAATAAAATTTTAAACAATTTAGTTCTGGAACTAATTTATAGAAAATGAACTTTTAAAGTCGTAAATGTATTTCGGTGTAAACGGAACGAACTCACCCTCTTGTTTTTCAGCAGCTAACTCACGGGTCTAATTAACGTTTTGGCTTCGAGTACAGTTTGCACGTTTGCTTATTGCTTAAAACCCGTTGGCGGACTCTGTGTGCGAACAAACCCCTTCCTAATGGATGGCTGTTGCACTTCCGAGCATTTAGCCAAAGCCAAGATCATTTCAGAGTTCGAAATACTAAGTTTACGTCCGTTACAACTTGACTTCAAAATTGAATTATTCATTCTGAGAAAAAAATACAAGGTCGTGTAAAAAGTCCCGGGCCTGAGTAATAAAACAACCTTTTTTGGAAAATTCGCTCTATTCTTCAATATAGTTCCTTTCCAGCGAGTTTCTAAAAGCTCGATGCCTTTTTATGGCAGTTGGCGCTCAACTCCTCAAAATAGGCGTTTGTTTCGGCACTGACCTCTTTATTTAAATAAAATCTCTTGCCAGCCAGCCATCTCTTCAAGTTTGGGAACAGAAAGAAGTCGCATGGGGCCAAGTCTGGAGAATAGGGTGGATGAGGAACCAATTCGAAGCCGTTGAGGTGATGAAACAGATTTTTTTGTGCGCTAATCGTGGCCGTTGTTTTTGTAGCTCAGCTTTAAAACGGTCCAATAATAATGCATAGTACGTTCCTGTTATAGTTTTACTCTTCTCGAAGTAATCAATGAGGATAATTTCTTGGGAATCCCAAATGCTGTGGCCATCACCTTCCCAGCTGACAAAACAGCCTTCGCCTTCTTTGGCGCAGTTTCACCAGACAGTACCCACTGCTTTGACTGCTGCTTTGTCTCAGGTGTTTAGTGGTGGATCCAGGTTCCGTCCTTCTTTAGCCATTTTGCTCCTCAAATAATAATGTTTAATGAGAACACGAAATTCGTTTTTTTTCCATTGTTCACAAAATCACTAAGAGGATGACGCGACAATTACAATAAACACAAAGTACTTGACAGATTGTAATGAAATTTTGGATTTAGTGTTTAAAAATGAGCACTTCACAAGAATGATAAGGATGTTATACTAGTGGCGCCATCCGGTCGTCTGGCCCGGAACTTTTCAGACGACCTAGTACAGCTACCTTCTGATTTAGTGCCGTCCGATTTAATTCCGCCAATGAATGCACTGATTTTAAAGTGTAAGAAAATTATTCATTGCAATTTTAGACGGCAATTTATTATTTATGTGAGAAGAAATGAGAATGGCAACTGGATAAAGACTAAAAATGAAATTTCACAGTATGAAAAAGGAAGTTTTCTGTGGTAGACTTTGATATATTAAATTCTAATGGAACTATGGAAGTATGTGTCTCTCAAGAACTTTACACTAAAGATGTAAAAATATTAATAAACATTTTTTTCTGTGTGGAAGGAGGAAAAATCGAAATAGTCTTTATCCAGTTTTCCATCTAATAAAATTTAAAACTACATATGTATTTCCTCAGAAAAACCGAAAAATGTTGTAAAGCCCTTTTTATGTCTGTAAAATATGTGCAAAATATGTATTCTTTAGTATGCCAAAACGCGGAAAAACGTCTGTACTGGAATAGAAGAATTCATAAAATTATGAGAGTGTCAGCTAGATATGTAAGATCAAAAATTTTTTTTTTCTAGACGAAAGAATTAAAACTTAGTCAAATGATAATTTGGAAAGATGAAAATTATGATAAATGGTAATTCCAAAAATTTTTAATTATGCCAAATCGTTATAAATTCGGAAAAGTTAAAATTAGGCGAAATGAAATTCCCAAAAGTACATAATAGAAATTAGGGCAAATAGACGGGAAATAGAAATTAGTTCAAACGATAAGTTGGAAAAACAGAAATTAGGAACAATTGTTGAGAATTCAGGTTTGAGAAAAAAATATATAAAGGATTACTTTTTTTAATTCTCTTCAATCTTTTTTTCTATTCTCTTAGGTAAAACTGTTTTTTTAAACTAGAAATTGTTTGTTGGTATGAAACATCCCTTACGAGTGAAAGATCGACCTTCATTATAGTAAGTTAGAGGAAATCCTAGGTATAATATTGTTTTAGAAATTATGACGAGAATCTCACTATTTATATAATCAGTCTTTAATGTAGGGAAACCATTTCTGAAATTTCACAAAGACGTCATAAATATTATATTAAAAGACGACTTGAATATTTTGTGACGAGTACAAATCACCATATGTATTTCATTGTACGAAGCAACCCTTAAAATAGAAAATTCACCCCTTGAATATATAACCAGAGAAAAAAATCATAAATGTTCCATTTTTTCTAAAAATTGAGCGCCAGGATTGCACTGAGATATTTTATAACAAAAAAAAAATATTATTTTAATATTGCTGTAAATCAGCCACTAGGATGGAAAAAGTACTTCTCAAACTTAGTCAGATAAAGGATGTACAATAATGAGTGTGTAGGGGAAACCTCTCTACAGTGGATGATACAACTTTCAGTGGATAATATTTAATTAATAATATTAATGTATATAAAATAATTAATTTAATTCAAATAATAGTTGAAGCACTAGAAAACGTTTTTATAAAACAAGTCAATGAATCAAAATTAAAATTAATGACTTTCACTAATTCCAAATTAGAAATTCTGTATTGAAACTTCCGCGCGGAAAAATTTTATGTCAGTCTATTGTCAGGTCTGGAAAATTTTTTTTACATGTTTCGGAGAACTGACAGGGTGTCTAAAATGATTGGAAATAAGAAGTTCACACAATCAAAACAAGACTTTTCTTCTCATCACCTTGTCAATCTGATCTGGTTCAGGGTTGGTGCTGATCAGCTTTCCAGGAACAATTTTCGAAGTTCGATCTCCAAATTTTTTTAACGTATTCTGAAAAACCGACACGAGCCAATGACTCCCTTCTTCAATGAGTCGAATGTATAACTTGCGGTAGATTTATAACTTAGGCGGTTAGGGTTCGATCCTAGGTGCTTTCGAATTTTTTTGTGAATGCGTTTTTCTAGCGTTGTATTCAATATGTAAGTTAGGATACTTTAAGAACCGTCTGTACATACAATTTGGAACACCAGAGTTCTGGAAGAAAATAGAATTTTATCCCGTTTTTTGTCTGGTCTGGCGCTGACAACGCCAGAAGATTTTTCCACGCGGGCATCCGGAAATGGACTTCTTTAATTAAAAAATCGTTTAATTCAAATTATTTTAATCCAAATTTTTGTTACGGGTTTATTTAAAATTGCGTTAAACCCAAATTTAATCTACATTCTAAATTTTCCCTTCCGAATTTCCAATAACAAAATTCAAAAAATATTTTTAAAAGTTTTAATCCAGCAACTTCTTTTCTCTTTAGAATATTTCCCCTCTTAGTGTTTTTGAGTATGAGGTTAATCAACCGAGGTTGGTTGCATTCAGTAGAAACATTTCTACCCTCGGGAAGTTCATTAGAGAGGGTAGCCAACAAATTGGGCTTTCTCGTCTGTAGTCATCTGGGTTCGGAGATATTAATAAAGTTATCGACGTAGTAATAACGTCATTTATTACGTAGATCACTCCCCACCCACTTTTGCATTGATTCATTCATTTATTCACTCATTCAGGCAAGCAGAAAAAGAAAAAAAAATTGAACTTGGTAAATGCATAATTTGTTTGTAATATTTTTAAATTTTTGAAAGGATTCTGCGTTTTTTCAACAACAACAAAATAATTTTCAACTAAACAGTTGCATTAACAACCCAATAGTTCAACTTTCGAACAAAAGAGACGAATTTTCGATAAAACAGTTCATTTTCAATCAAGAAAGATGACTTTTCTACTATAAAAGATGAATTTTTAATTCAAGAGGACGAATTTCTAACAAAACATTTGAATTTTCACCCAATAAATATGAATTTAACAAAATAGATTAATTTTCAACAAAATAAATAAACTTCCAACGAAATAATTGAATTTTCAACCAAATAGCTGAATCTTTAATCTGCAAAGATGCATTTTCAACCAAATGGTTAAATTTTCAAACAAAAAAGATTGAAATTCAACCAAAAACAGTTGAATTTTCAAGGCAAAGAGATAAATTTCCAACCTAAAAAGTCGAATTTGAAACATAAAAGTTAATTTTCAACCAAGAACGATGACTTTTCTACCATAAATGATCAATTTTTAAGCCAAAAGGACGAATTTTTAACAAAACAGTTGAATTTTCGACCAAAAAAGATGACTTTAACAAAGTAGATCAATTTTCGACCAAAAAGGATGACTTTAACAAAAGAGTTGCATTTTAAAAAAATTAATTGAATTTTTAAGAAAATAGTTGAATCCAACCAAAAAAGCCGATTTTTTAACATAATATATGAATCTTCAATCAACAAGATGAATTTCCAACAAACAACACTAATTTTCTACCGAAAAAGACGAATTTTCAACTTTTAAAGGATAAATTTTCAACCAAAAATGGAATAGTAAAATTTGCAGACGAAAGAGTTTATTCTTAACGAAATAAAAGACGAGTATTCTACAAAAAGGTTAAATTTCCAACTAGAGAGGTCAATTATAAAAAATGAATTTTTAACAAAGTAGCTCAACTTTCAACCAAGTCGACGAATTTTCAGCCCAGAAAGATGAACTTTTAACCAAATAGTTAAAGTTTCACTTAATAAAAAAATGAATTTTCTGCTAAGAAGATTAATTTTCTACCAGAAAAGACGAAATTTCAACAAAATACATTATTTTTCAACAAAATTGTTTTTTGTTTGAAGCCAAAAAGACGAATTATCTACAAAACAGTTAAATTTCTGATTCAAAAATATAATTTTTGAACAAAAAAGTTAATTTTCTACCAAATAGATTAATTTTCTGCCAAAAAAGTTTGATTTTCAACCAAAAATATGAATTTTCAAAAAAAAAGTTAGTCTTCTACTAAATTAACTTCAACCATGTACATAGTCGATTTTTCAACCAAAAAAGATGAATTCTCAATGAAACATGTAATAGTTGATATTTCAACCAAAGAACACGAATTTTTAACAGAATAATTAAAACTTCAATCGAAACAGATTAATTTTAACCAAACAGTTGAATTTTTAATCAAAAAGGATGAATTTTCAACCAAAAGAACTAATTTTCTACCGAAAAAGACGAATTTT
Organism: Melikaiella ostensackeni; assembly: GCA_032362435.1. Taxonomy (NCBI): domain Eukaryota; kingdom Metazoa; phylum Arthropoda; class Insecta; order Hymenoptera; family Cynipidae; genus Melikaiella; species Melikaiella ostensackeni. The sequence goes on along the minus strand of JAUMHM010000005.1, from coordinate 37,133,508 downwards.
CAACTACAAAAGATCAATTTTCAACCAAAAATGGAATAGTCGCATTTTTAGTCAAAAAATTAATTTTCAACCAAAAAAAAAAACGAATTTTCAACCAAACAGATAAAGTTTCAACTAAAATGATGAATCTTTAAAAAAATTAATTTTTAACCTAATAGTTGAATTTTCAACTAAAGAAGATAAATTTCAACCAAAAGTTGAATAGTTAGATTTTCGATTTAAAAAATTAATTTTCAACCGAATCTCCATACAAAAATTTTCATCCTTAAGAATTTTTGAAGTTTTTATTTTTTCGTTTATAATTAATTTTTTTTTTAAATATCAGGAATATAGGAACGTATTGGGTACGAAATTTGTTTATTTTGGCAACATGAGTCGATTGATATATTAAGAAACACGCCATGGCCAAATGAAGTTATGATATGTATAGATTTGTAAATTTTGTCAAAGTTCGTAAGAGAAAAACTTTCTTAATTTTGTGAATATACCAATAATGTAATCACTAAATTTAATCATTGTGATGATTCAAATCGATTGATGTTAATCGATTGATATATATTTTTCGATAACAGGCCTGTATGGCAAAATAAAATTATGATATACACAGATTTGTTAATTTATTTAACGTTCAAAGGATTAAAAAATCTTAATTTTTGAAATGCACCAATGTTTGAAGTATAAAATTTATTCGTTTTGATGAAATAAATGTATTGAACAATATAAAAATCTCATATGACCTATGAAAAATTAAGAATAAATAATAATAAGCAATAATAATTAGAAATAAATAGTGAACAAGAAATAATAAAAGAAACGCAGGCGAAATCGCCTTTTTCTTCCCCTGAGACTCCTTTTGAGAATTCAAAATCTCCTTTTTCATCCTCTCAAACTTCCTTTACAATCCAAAAAATCCTTTTCAACCCCCTGACTCAATCTTTTTTTTTTTTAATTATTTATCCGTGAAATGTATGTGATATAAAAACAATCTTCTATGAGGAAGCACAGTGTCAATGAAATAATCACAATAAAAGATACATCATACATATAATGAACGCGCCAAAGCTATTTTACAGCGGTTTCATTGAACTGTACCGTTGCAGGACCATCTTTCGCCAAATTCGCGAGTTTTTTTGAATTTATTATCATACTAAAAACTCATCATATCATATCATCATATCATATATCATATATCATATCATATCATATCATATCATATCATACTAAAAAAAATCATACTGGAAACATACTAAACGTTATCTAAGCTCGTAACGTTACTCCCACTGCCCCCCGCCTATGCTACCAACCGTTGTTTTTGGCGCGACCCCCCCCCCCCCCTCCCTCAAATTGGTAACGTAGTTTATGGACGACCCCTTATACTCTTATAGGTTTAAAACCTTCAAAATGGGAAGCATCAAAATTACTATTAGAAATTCAATTTTCTCTTGTATTTATAGATTGCTCAATATCGACTGCTAGACCTTTTCTGGACGTATCGATTGACCTATTTAGCAATTAGTTATGACCAACACTTGAATAACGAGTGATGACATTATGAATTGTAGAAAAACATGCAAAACCTGTAATTCCAATATTGGTTTTTATTATTTTTATTGCTTTTTTTTAGGGTTTCGTAGACTACGCCGGAAGTCCTTAAAACGACGCTCGGATGTCCTTCCGTACGTCCGTTCGTCCATCCGTCCGTCGTTTACCACTCCTAACTTTTACTAAATTTATGCTAGAGGGTTGAAATTCGTCATAGATGTTTACGAGCCGTAGTGTATTCGAGGAAAAATATTTTCATATACTTATCTATTATGGGTTTGTTTTTATCAATGGTTAGAAACCAAGAAAAATGAAGAAATTTTGAAATTTTGCTTTTTAGACCCCTATGCTGGATGCTTTTCTTTCAGTCTGATTTTCTTCGGAATTGCACGAATTGAAGCTCTTGGAATGTAGAATTCCAATTCAAAAAAATTTGTTATGTTATATTCTACTTTTTTATATGAGTGTTTAAAAAGAAGAAAATGATAAATCTTGGTTTTTGAGACCCCTATGCTGGAAGCTTTTTCTGGCTCAAATTGAAGCTCTTGGCATGTAGAATTGCTTCAAAAAATAAAATTTGCTATGTTACATTCTTTTTTTTTTATATCAGTGGTTATAAAATAATAAAATGAGGAATCTTGGTTTTTGAGACCCCCATGCTGGAAGTTTTTCTTTTAGTCCGATTTTCCTCGGAAATGGCTTGAATTGAAGCTCTTGAATGTAAAATCGCTTCGAAAAATAAAATTTCCTATGTTATGTTTATTTTTTTCATATAAGTGACAAAAATAATAAAATGAGGAAACTTGATTTTTGAGACCCCCATGCTGGAAGCTTTTCTTTTAGTCCGATTTTCCTCGGAGA
>JAUMHM010000005.1:37102640-37114198 GCA_032362435.1 Melikaiella ostensackeni | reverse complement strand
GCGACTAGTGTCGGAGCGACGTTGTGAGATTGATCTAAAACCTTTTCCTTCTCCTCCTAAACATTCCGTACCCAAATAAATAAATCCACATTGAACTTCCCAGATCCTTTCTTTATGTACTTTTACCATGTACTTTTACCGAGGTTGTGGTGGTTCGGATTCCACCTTAAGTTGTAGGTCCTCCCATTATGCACTTGGCTGCAACCCAGCCCGTGGATGGTGGGGTAAAAGATACACAAAAAAGCTATGCTCATTCCGAGGTTATGGTTGTATATTTTGGTGGGAGAATTATATTATTTCGCAAAAATGATCAATTCTTGTCTAAAAATAACTGCTTTGTTATTTTCGAGGTTATGTTTGCAAATTTTTGCGGAAAAATTGTATTATTTCCCGAAAATATTATTCCGATGGAAAAAGATGGTTCTATCCCCCAATTAAGTGGATTGGTGATTTCGAGGTTATATTTTCAATATTTATTCTTTCGCTCTTCCTTGAATTTTGAAAAAATATAAATCGGTAATTGAGATATTTTTTTAATAATTGGAAGAAGTTAAGTAAAATACGATGTGAGGTTTCAAACGGACTTAGTGATTTTTATATGAAAGAATCCATTTCCTGCAGAAAGCACCCAGCATAACCTCAAAATAATGGAACTTGTGAGGTTTTGAATGGGCTTAGTGATTTTTCTATGAAAGAATCAATTTCCTGCCAAATCCAATCCATTTCCTGCCAAAAACACCCAATATAACGTCAAAATAGTGGAATTTGTGAGTTCTAAAAGGGACTCAGTGATTTTTCTATAAAAAAATTCATTTCCCGCTGAAAACAACCCAGGACTTTGACCCCGGTGGCATTTGCAGAAATATGGGGTGTGAAGGAGCCTTCACGCCTAACGTCATTGTCAACTGTTTTAGAACTGTTTTCAGAAGAACCACTTCTGATTAACACCTGATTTTAATAGATTCCAAAGGAACCAGTTTTTCCGTAGAGCCTCAACACCATAGAACCCCTAGTTTTTTCTGTGATTTTGTCATTTCTACATACCTAATATATCCGCGCTTATTTTCTATTTCTACTATAGTTATAATTCTACATCACAATTTTTGTACTTTGATTTCATATTATATGTATACTAGAGTCTCTACTTGTGATAGATCGTTTCATGATATCTGTAGAATTTCGGTTGTGGATGAGAAGATCCAAGGTGGGGGGAGAGAGGCGCTGTGAGCGCTGCGGAGTTGAGCAGTTATGTAGTGACAAACCGGGCAGTTCGAACACTGACGTGCATATTTCGTATTTATTTTTAATTACTGGTGGAAAATTCTTTTTTCATCAATTAGTCTTTATTATCAAAAAAGGTTCATTCTTAATGATAACGGAAATTTATATTTCTACACAATACAGTTGTTTAATATTATGTATTCCTACTAGAAAATAGATCATATGGCCCTGACTGCTTACGTTGCATCTTTGACTGATTTATGGCAAGGCCATTGCAGGCCATGCCCGAAACCTACTATAAATCGAGACTTCAGTGTACTATCCGGCAATATCGCTGTTTTCTAATTCTATCTGTCGATTGCTATTTACACTTTCTCGTGCAAATTTCTCGAAGTCTCTTACATATCCCCAGAGCTCGAAGCACGGTTTTTTCAGAACTTTTGTTAATTTCTGACTAATTTTTATTTTTGGGTTTTCCTTTAACGAGATATCAACCCCCCTAACCAAATCCTCACTGATTAATCTTCTTGCATTTTCGCATACCCAAATGTGGTCAAGATTTTCTTCTGACGTTCCGCACAACGTACATAATCTATTTCCATAACCTTTATTTCCTGCTTTATCCACATTTCCACATCTTAACCTGGTACATTGTTCCTTGCATTTACCTTTTACCTTTTTTGAGTCCCAATTTTCCTCTCTTTGGAATCCTTCTTTGTACACAGAAGCTTGACGTACCTATCTTTCCCTAATCTATTTTAATTTCATGTTCTATTTCTATTGAAACACCTTGTTTTAAATTTATTTCAATTTTACTCAATTCCGCCATTAGGCACACTCTAGGTAGTCTGTCATCTACCATGTTTAAAATTTCTAACACATATCTGCTTGCTCTTCTTCTTGCTTCTACTTCCAAACTTTTTTTACCTGCTTTCATTCTCCAGGTATAATTAGGGGTATTCATGTCTATTCCCATTATCATTTTCACATACCAACCTTGAATTCTTTCGATTACTTCCTTTTTCTTTCCCATCCCCATAGTTCCACTTCATACAGTAAGCCCACCTTAGCCAAAATGTCTAACAAGTAGAGCCTTGTTCCTAAATTATATATATTAGCTCTCTTTTTCACTCCCCATGCTGCATCAATTGCCTTTTGGGCTTTTCCTGCTAAGGTGTTTAGATATTTGTTAAAGGTTCCTCTCGTAGAACACCAGACGCCTAAATACTTGTATCTACTACATCCAGTTTCTCTCCGTATATTTTCCATTTTTCACCCTCCTTCATTTCCCCCCGCTTTCTAGATACCATTATGTTTGTCTTGTTAACATTGATTGGAAGCCTATTTTTGTTACCATATTTTTCCAAGGTTTTAAGCATTTCCTCTAATCCTTCTGGAAAGTCAGCCACTAAACTTAAATCATCTGCAAATTTTAGTGCATATACAGGTACTTTTGTCTTTTCTATCACTGTACCTTCCTCCTTCTTTCTTATCCATTCCTCCTCTATGTCTTTATAAAAATGTTGAAGTGTTGGGCTTAATGGGCAACCCTGTTTAACCCCCCGATCCGTTCTAAAACTCTCTGTTATTCTCTCCTCTGTCAGTACTTCATTTTGCGTCTCCCTTTACATATTTTTTATCATTGTCAACATTCTTTCCTTTATCCTATTTTTTCGAGTTTCTGCATTGAAATATTCCTATCTGCTAGGTCGAAAGCTTTTCTGAAGTCAACAAATTCCACGTATAGCTTACCACACTTCTTTTTTAACTTTTTATTGATCATAGAGTTCAGTGCAAAAACATGGTCTCTTGTAGCCCTACCTTTTCGGAAACCTGCCTGAATTTCTTTATATGGACCTTTTTTCTATAACCTCCCTCTGATTCTTTCATTCATAATTTTGGTTAGAACTTCGTTACTTACATCTAGTAGTAATATTCCTCTATAATTACCTGTGTCCTCTTCATCCCCTCCTTTATAAATAGGAATAGTTCTAGCTTTCTCCCATCCTTTTCCTATTACCCCTTCCCTCCACATTCCATGAATACATCTATGCACTTCTTCAAATCAGCATCTCGGTAAACCTTGAAGGAATTCAATAGTTACTCCATCCTCCCCAGGAGGTTTCTTTTTCTTCATTTCCCTTACACAGTTCGCTCCTTCCTCAAAACTTATTTCCCTATTCAATTCGCCTTCCTCTTCCATGCCTTCCTCGTTCCCCCTTGTAAAATTATTTTCGCTTCTAGAATCAACTGAGCGGCTGGATCGACAAACTCGTCGCGCTCGGGAGAACGGGCAAAAGTTTTGTCCGGCGATCGATTTTCGAAACTTAAAATAATTTTCTCGATAAATGAAAAATAAAAATACAGGCTTATAGAAATGGTCGAGCTGCATCTTTTTTGTTCATAAAACTTCTTAATCCTAAATTTTTCCCAATTTTTTCGGGAAATTTCTTTTCGCGTCGAGATCGAGGTGCAAATTCTCCTCGACAGAACTTTCTTGTTCACATTTTCATTTTTTTAAAAAAGATTTCCTTTCTTTCTTGCCGTTTTTTATGCCACACTTGTCCGATTTTTCTTTGTCCAACTCTTTCTGGTTTTGCGATATTTTCGAATGAGAATCATTTGGGTCCACGCATTTTCTTTTCAGGTTGATTTTTTCTGATTTTTCTTTCTTTGACAATTTTACTTTTGATGATTTTTCGTGACAATAATTTTTTTCTGTGCATTTTCTTTCAGTGTTGCTTTTGTCTGACTTGTCGTGTTTCGAAGATGCCTGATTTTTCATTTTTATGGAAGCGTTTTGCAAAAGATTTTCAAAGAATTTTTTTCCTGCAGGACTCAAATAACCAAGCAAGCTTGTAACGTCCTTCAATTTTTCCCAACTTATTCCAACTGATTGAGCCAAAGGCGCTTGCAATAAATCTTCAAAATCAATGTTCGATTCGATCTGGTAACTCTTTGGCTGTCGATCGTATCCGTAATAAACTTCTACACTTCCATTCCCGAAATAATCAATTCTCACAGCATCTTTTCTCTGCAGATTTTTTGGAATGTTGCATTTGCCCGGAATCGAGGTTTCGAAATTTCTAACAGTGCAATCTGATTCTCTGATTATTTCCAAAGGTGGATTTCGGGAATTCTTACTATATCGTAATATTCTTCATCCTTTTCAATTGTCTCGATTTTTTTCTTTCTCTCGCCATACATCCTGAAATTTCTGTCTCAAGAACAGTAAGAGTGGCCTCTGACTGGATAGATGTGGTGAATGCTAATTTGCAAATATCGAGACAAGTGTGACAAAAAACAAAAGACCAACTGATTTCTATTTTGACCTCCGCAACTATCCGAAAACAAATAAATTCTGTCAGGAGTATCAAATTCGAGTTCTTTTTTGATCGAATCAAAAAGAAAATTGCAAACTGTACTTGCTCCTTTTTTGAATTTACTCTCCAAAAAAATACATGTAACTTCGTTTGTGGTTACCAGAAACGTTGACGTTGAAAATATGTAACCAGATTAATCTTTTATAGAATTGGTTCGATACAGGTATTTTTGGCAGAGGTAAATTTTGTCCGAAGTCAAATTCAAGGCACAGAGCTGTTTTATCGGCCAAAATTGACTTTTTCAATCGTGAATAATCTTCCACATTTTTTTATGCTCTCTGCACTCAGCGCCTTTTTGGTTGAATCTATTCTCGAAGCAGGTGTTACAAACATCGGAGTGGGGTTGAGAGAATGCAAAATTGAGATAATATTGAAAATATTTGCTGTACGTCGACTTGCTCAATGGTGGATTAGGAACTCCAGTTTTTTGTGTATAATATTCAAGAAATAATGTTTACAATCGACTCATGTTCAATTCTGAATTTTGTAAATATTGCAATTTCGTGTTTTCCCGTCTGTAATGCGATTCACTGTGAGGTATACGAGTAGATAAGCAATGATCAAGAATCATTCCTTTTAATTCGCACGATTTTCATGCTTTCCGCGCTCGTCTTCCATAGTTGGATTGTTTCTGAGTTTACTTTGAATACTTGCAAATCTACCTTTACCAATCTTAAGAAGATTACACAGGAATCCTTGACAAACTTGTTCACGTGCCTTGAGAGTTTGAATAAAATAATTCCAGTATGTAATAACCTTATTTTTTAACATTTTCTGGCCCATCAGAGACTTTTAATTGCATCAGTTCACTGAGCATTATATTCTGCGATTTGTAATCACCTTTCGATTTCTAAAAAGTCTCGTAAAATTTCTGCTGCTCCTGGACGTCAAGTTTTTCGAGTTATTTTTTCGTGCAATATGACTCAATTGGTTGAAATTCTTTCGCGGATACAAGCTTTCCAGAAAGCGAAACATAATGTTCTCCCTATTAAACAATGCAATACTGTTATGTCGGAGAAAAAATTCACGAAGAAACTGCAAATCAAATATTTTATTTCGTCTTACCTGATTTTGAGTTTTCTTGATATTTTTTGGTTTGTATGAACTTGCATGTCGTTTTCTTTTCTGACTGACATTTTCAGCAAGATTTACGCCAGACATTATAGAAATCACTTTTTGAAGATACTTGCCAAAAAACGAGGCAAAAATTAGTGTCAAAACTGTAAAATAGCTTATTTTACAGGAGCTGATGTGAAACGTGACTTTTTCCTTTTGTTAACGAAAAAGACGTGTTAAAACCAACGTTCATTTGTTTCTTCTGACTATTCTTGTCTAACCCGCGGGTTTTCCATTCTTGCTTCTCTCTTGCACCGCAGAATTTTTGGAAACAAATGAACGCTGGTTTAAGCTTGCTTTTGTTATTTAAGTCCTGCATGAAAAAAAATTCTTTGACAATCTTTCGCAAAAAGCTTCCATAAAAATGAAAAATCAGAAATCTTCGAAACAAGACAAGTCAATATTATCACAAGTAATGAACTCGTAGCAATTAGGCAAAACATATTATTCTTATTGTACCATGTTAATTTTTTTTTAATTGTGCAATAATGAAGTACGAATAAGTGTCACTATTACAGTAAAAACTCAACTGATGGATCAAAAATGTCATTGAAATTATTTGAAAACAAAAAACAGCCATGTTTTATTATTAAAAAAGGGATGATTGCAACTACTGCATAGTTTTGTCGTTGCACGCACTGCACTGCACTGCACTGCGGCTCTACCATGTCTATAAGCCTGTATTTTTATTTTAATTCTCATTATTTCTTTTTGTGTCCAATCTTATATTTTTCGTTTAACCATACCTACCTTTTCAGCCGCGTTATTGATATTTGATAATATTTCTTCTCATATTTCTTTAACAACCTTGCTTTCCTCGTTATCCCTGGAAATCACGTAATCAAGAATCAAGCTCGCTGCTCCACCGGTATGCGTTAATTTCCCTCCTCTATCACCGTTCAATTTAGATTATCGCCTTTAATAATTAAGCCATATTCCCACTCGTTTATTTGTAAACCCTGACATAAATTCTTTTTATTTCTACCAATTGGCTGCTTTTCGCCCTACCTTTTTCATTTTCTCTGGCCGAAGGCTTTGCTTTCCAACAGAAATTGTTGTCCAATTCAGTCAAGACTGCTTCTTTTCTTTCTTGTTCCACCCGTGTCTCTTGTAGAATTATAATATCGAATTTTTCGAAAATTCCCAGGTCTCCCATATCTTCGATATTTCCGCGATGTTCCAAACCAATCATTGTACTTCCTTGGTAGTTTGTTCTCCGAAAGTTGTTCCTCTCCATTACTCCCTCTGTTTCACTCCAGTAGTATTTTTGGTCTTTTTTCTGCCTTTTCGTGTAGCTCACACTCGATAGTTCATTGTACTAATCACACTTACTGCTATGATCTTGATTTCATCTCCTGTTCTTTCTTATCTTTGACTCTGAGTTTCTCTAGGCAGATTTCTCCCAATTTCTTCAAAACCTCTTACCATAATTGAATTTTTCACAGATTTCTCTCCTCCAATTCCTTTAAAAACTCATCTCTGTGAAGGTTTTTCGGTAAAGTATTACTTTTTTTCTGAAGTAACTTCCTCCAGTTCTTTAAAGCCGGCCAACCAGTGATTGTTTCCTTCTTGATGTTCATTCTCCTCATTGTTTAACCCCACTACCAACATTTATTTCAGTGACCAATATAATATCTTCGTTGTCGGTTGGTGACACGGTAGTAGAACAAGTTAATTTAACTTGCCGTTCTACCAATTTCTCGGTAAGAATATTTATTTTGTCTCCTAGAGTCTGTTTCTTCTTATTCCAATTTTCATCTTTCTCTCGTGTTCCTTTGATAATTGTAGCTGCAACATTCCATCTCGCATTCTTGATGTTTTCCTCCTCTATCGAACTCTTCAAAGCACTGCCTTTCTTCAACATGCTTTTAAATTCTAATTTTACTTTACTGTCCCACCATTTATTTAAAATATAATTTATAAGAACAATAAAATCAGTTTTTACTTTTTTCATTCACTTCTATTTCATCGCCCTGATCTAAATTTGGATTCGTGTTGGATACTTTCTCCAATTTCTTATTATTTTTCTTCTTCGCCGAGTTCTCCAGTGGACTCAAAAAATTCTTTAATACTTGAATACTCTTCTTCGATTTTGTTCTTAATTTTTTCTTCTTGTTTGTGGCTTGTTACAATTCTGTAAATGACCAGAACATAACACGTGATTAAGCTAACGATGCAGTGGTTTATTGAACAGCAAAAGCAAGGCCACATCAGTCCAAATCCGGAAAGTCAACCTCAGAGCACTCGCCGAAAACAGGCGGGTCCCAGAATACTGCAATATGGAGGGACACAGCAGGAATCACTGCATGCGCCAAGACCAAACCCTCCTTGTACAAAAAAAAAAACAAAAGTAAGCCCTAAATAAGTACACTTCCACCCCTGAGAAGACAAGCAAATTCACCAATGAATTCTTTTTCCGTCTCAAAAATTAGGTCATTTAAATCAACATTATAGACGCTAACATTCGGAAAGCGGCGCGAAAGAAATCCCAAAAAGTTCGGGCGACTCGGTGAGAACAATGGGCAATAAAAAAGCAGCTGAGGCAGGTCCTTAAAGTCAGCCCCACAGTCACACTCGACCGGGAGATTACAACCCATTCTTTGAAAATGGGTGGCTGTACAAATATGACCGGTTCTCAGTCGGGTAATAGCATTTAGATACCGCCTCACAAATCGGAAGCCCTGATACCAGGGTCTAGAGGACTCATGTCCAACTCGATCGAAGTATGCCCTCATTACACCGTCAACCTCCTTGTACGGTCATAGACGACTGCTCCAGGACTGGAAAGCCCCCTTAATCCCCAATTCCAAATCGTTCTCGGGGATCCCATTTTGTACCTTAAAGTGCAGGTCCTGAGCCCATCTCACACACTCTACCGCCATCTCATTGCCCAAAATTCCAACATCACCAGGTACCCACATGAAGTAAGACGCACACCAAACCGAAACGCATCAACACTAGATCACCTATCTTCCGAGCTAAGATAGAACCTCCAGGGTCAGTGAGTCTATTTAGATTACACACAAGAGCCCCCATGAAGTCCGAGCAGATTAGAGAAGACAAAAAACTCATCCTCCTCATCTGGATAACCGCCGAAAAAATCGCATGCAGCTTCGCAATTATTGGGGTTGGACCCTCCTGAAGCGGCAAACCAAAGCGGTAGTCTAGTTCAGGAATGCAAAAATCACAGCCCTCCCTACCCGACAGACCGGCAACCGAACCGTCCGAGAACAGCAGAATCGAGGCAAGGTGGGCAACCGAAACAAAGCCCTCGAAGGCAGCCTGTTTGTCGTGCACGCATCTCGCATGGTGTCTCTCTCCTCTCCAATAGCTGACCTTATGTCGCTCATAACCTCACTTTTTTGGCGCTTCGATCAAACTTTAAACCTTTTCTACTAAAGAAATACAAGGGGCTCAGTCTGCACTTCACTCTCACAGTATCTTGAGACTCTAAAATGCCCTAATATTTCATTCCTAAAAACTCTATTGTCTCCATAAACGAGAAAAATTCATAATAAAACAACCCGACTCGGTAACGCGTCCACTGTCAACCGACACCCAGGGGCGTGTCTATATTTTATTACTCTAGTCCAGTGATGCCAATGTGGGCACCCTGAGCTATTGCGCTTGCGTTAGGGCAGCACGCTGATTGATCACAGTTGGCGCGCAATTCAAAATGGGTATTAACAATTCTTGTAATTAAAATTAATTATTATTATAAAATACTCAATAATGTACATAAATTATATTTATTAAAAAATATTTTGTGAAATATTAGTTAGTCTTTGGAATTCAAAGAAAATAAACTGTTATCTAGAAAATATGTATATTATAAATTTTTTTCCTGCCGGATATCAAAACTTGTACAATTTATATACATTTTGTGCATTTTTAAATAATTATTTATTTTAATCACAACAATTGTATTCAATACCCACTTTGAATTGGAACAGGGAATTTTCTAAGAGAATTACAATTCTAAGTGGCGACATGGAATTTCAGTAAAGAAATATGTTTTTGAAATTAGGAAAGGAAATTTCCATGAAAAATGATCATTTTCATTTTGGGACAGGGAGTTTCAGTGAAGAATTATAATTTTGAGTTTTGGGCAGAGAATTTCAGTAAAGAAATATGATTTTGGGTTCAGGACAGGAAATTTCCGTGAAGAATGATAATTTCCACTTTGGGACGTGGAAGTTTAGTGAAGAATTATAATTTTTAGTTCGGGACTGGAAATTTCAGTAAAGAAATATAATTTTGAGTTTAGGACAGGGAATTTTCGTGAAGAATGATATTTTATACTCTGGGGCAGGGAATTTTAGTGAAGAATTATAATTTTAGTTTGGGACAGGGAATTTTAGCTAAGAAATATAATTTTGACGATTGGAACAGGGAATTCCCGTAAAGAATTATAATTTTGACTTTTGAAGAGAGAATTTCATGAAGAATTATAATTTTACTTTGGGACAGGCAATTTCCGCAGAGAATTAGAGTTTTTATTTTGGGACAGAAAATTTTTTGAAAGAATTATAATTATGAAACAGAACTGGGAATTTCCGTAAAGAATTATGTTTTTCATTTTAGGTTCACTTTAGAACAGGAAATTTCGTTAAGAATTATCATTTATACTCTAGGACAGGGAGTTTCCATAAAGAAATATACTTTGACTTTGTACAGAGAATTTTTGAAAAGACTTTTAATTCTAATTAAAAAAAATTCTGAGCATGTGTGGGCCCTTTTTGCATAGAAATACACTAGAAAATTTCTGCTTAATATAAAATTCCAAATTTTCAAAATTTGCTGTATTCACAATCTCGATTCCTGGGTCTTGGCGATTTTTTCCTAGTGTATTTTTGTCACTGCAAAGTTTTCACGTAGCCGCAAAATTTCTTCTATTTACACAGGCGGTAAGAATTTTTTCTGAAAACAGGGCTGAGTTAATTAGGAATTATCACTTGCAAAATGATTGATTAAAATCTGAAAAAAATTGGAAAGACTTTTTTGACTTTCAGGAATGTAAAAAAAATTAAAACTCAATAAAATTTAAAAACTCTGCACACAAGAAATTTTTCAAACACTTTTTTTGAGCGGGAGTAACCAAGATGCGTATCTATTGATTCGAAATTAATTATACTTTTCAAGGATCTAAATACGTTACTTTTTCGCGTTGTATAAATTTCGGATTTCAGAACTTTTTATTTCTGACCCACCCCTATTGTCCACTTTTTTGCCCACCACTCCTTTGACGTACTCCTAATTATTCCATCTTTTGTTTTTATCTCTGCTGTAAGGTAGCCTTTTTCATTAAATTAATATTTTAAAACATTAGCAACAAAGGAAAAATACTTCATTGAGAAAAAATGGAATACTATTTAAAAAGCATTCTCTTTAATGATTATTTATTATTTGTTTATCAATAAAAAGCCAAAGGAAAGTTGGAAATTTCTCAAAAAACCGCATTTTCTAGCATTTCTCTAAGAGAAGATATTTATAAACAATAATTAATTGTTTAAACAAATATTATTGTTAACTGATCAATTATTTTCTAATTCCAAGTGAAAAATTTAAAGAAGGTTAGAAATTTCAGAAAAATTCGCATCTTTATAGCATTATTCTGAGAGAATATTGTTGTAAATAATAATAAATTGTTCAAGTGTTTTTGTTAACCCTAATCAAATAGTCCCTTTCACTTATTGAAAAGTTGAAAACGAGCTGAACAATTAAGAAAAAACCGCGGTTTTCTACCTCTATTCCGAGAGGAAATTGCTATAAATAATATTAAATTGTTGAAGCAATTTCTTGAAACATCTAAACGTCAGTAGAAAGTGATATATATAT
>JAUMHM010000005.1:37089859-37102540 GCA_032362435.1 Melikaiella ostensackeni | reverse complement strand
AACTTTTTGGGTGTTCTTTTTCAGTACACAAAAAATTTTCATAAGAAAATAGATTTTATTTCGATCTTCAAGAAATTATAAAAAATGTTTATCTGATTTACAATGAATTTCCGCTGATTAATATTGAGGGGGTAATTAGTGAAGATATCATCCACGATGCTTGGGTTATAATTCAAACGAGAGTCAAGGCACATTGTCACGGGTTCGAATCCCAATGCAGAGAAGGTATTTTGTTTTTATTTCATGAATTTTCACTTCTTTTCCATGAATTTGATTTGTCCTAATGAGTATTCCAAGCATAATAACCTGAGATTGCTTGGCAAAAGTAGCTTTGAGTTTCCAAAAAAGTAAAAGTTGTGCTGAATTTTGATATGTGATATATTAAGCCCAAGAATTTTTATCGAAAAAAATCAAATTTGAGCCACAATATTTCCAGAAACCTTTTTTTGGAGTCAGCACCGCCGCTATGGTTTTTCTAAAAAACAAAAATTGTGCTATAGAGAGCCTAACACTCTTACGAGAATGTGCTGCAAACCCAAATTTGATATAATTAACCATTTTTGAAAAAAAGCTCAGCACTGTGATTTTCTTTTTCCGAAGAATGAGCACTTCTTCCGGGAATGACTAAATATCCACAATATTGTGTCGCAATTCCAAATTAAGAAACTCTAACCGCTGTCGTAAATGAAAAAGCCCAAAAAAAATACAAAAAATTCCAAAATATGAATTTCGAAACAATTTAAGTTTTGCTTTCAAGATTTCAACAGAAATTTGCTCCACAGTAGAACATGAGCCTAGCACGATTGAGCACAACATTCAATTTTTTTGAATATTCCAAACACTATTGTAATGATGGAAATAGATATTGATACTGCGTGCGGAATATTTAACAGGCCAATAAATAAAATTAATGGAAGAGAAACGAGAATTTGCAAAAGAAACGCAAATTTCCTTCTCTGCATCGGGATTCGAACCCACGATAACGTGCTTTTTGGCATCATTCATAGGATTTCTAAGGACTTTGAAGATTAAAAAAAAATTCAAAAATCGAAATTGAGACATTGAAGTTGTATTATGTGTTTGTAAGTTTAAGACACCATAAATTAAAAAAAGATTATTTTGTTTAAATATAATAAGATATCTCAATGCATGAAAACTGCGTAGATTTAGTTAACGTCACAGTTGTTACTTTTTATAACATCGCGATTTTATAGGATTTCCAAGGACTTTGAAGATTTAAAAAATTAAAAGAATTGAAATTGACACATTGAAATTGTATTATACTTGTTTGTAAGTTTTATATGCCATAAATTAAAAAAAGATTATTTGGATTAAATACATTAAGATATTGGAATGCGTAAAATCTACGTAGATTTAGTTAACATCTCAGTTGTTGTTTTTTATAACTTCGCGATTTTATAGGAATTCGAAGGACATTAAACGTTCAAAAAATTTCAATGGATAACCATTATATTATCTTGTTTGAGTATAATAAGATATCGCAATGCATAAAATCTGCTTAGATTTAGTTAACATCATAGTTATTATTTTTTATAACTTCGCGATTTTATAGGATTTCCAAGGACTTTAAAGATTTCAAAAATTTCAAAAATTGAAATTGAGACATTGAAATTGTATTATACTTGTTCGTAAGTTTTAGACGCCATAAATTAAAGAAAGATTATTTGGACTAAATATATTAAGATATTGAAATGCGTAAAATCTGCGTAGATTTAGTTAACATCACGATTGTTGTTTTTTATGACTTCGCGATTTTATAGGATTTTCAAGGACATTGAAGGATTAAAAAGTTTCAATGGATAACCATTACATTATTTTGTCTGAATATAATAAGATATCACAATGCATAAAATTTGCATGGATTTCGTTTACATCGCAGTTGTTATTTTTTATAACTACGCGATTTCATAGAATTTCCAAGGACTTTGAAGATTTAAAAAACTTCAAACATTGAAATTAAGACATTGAAATTGTATCATATTTGTTTGTCAGTTCCAGACACCGTAATTTAAAAATATATATTATTTTGTTTAAATATAATAAGACATTGCAACGCTTAAAGTTTACGTAGATTTAGTAAACCTTACGGTTGTTATTTTTAATAACTACCCGATTTTAGAGGATTTTCAAGTACTTAAAAGATTTAAAAAATTTCAAAAATTGAAATTAAGACATTGAAATTGTATTATATTTGTTTGTAAGTTTCAGACACTATAAATTACAAAAATATTGTTTGGTTTATAGAACCCTAAGTTTTTCAAAGTATTTGTCTAAGTAAGCTAGAAAGAACAGGAGTGAGAGGAGATTTTATATTTACGACCAGGAATAAACCGGGAACTTGGTGGGCGAAAATTAGTCGATACCCAGTAAATAATTAGAGCAATAATAACAAAACAGAGTACCGATTGTTTCACATCTGAATAACTTTATACCGACTTAATCAGTAGATCATAATGTTCTGTCAGTTTTTTAATTGAGGTACTATAAACTAGCTAGATAAAGTTAACCATGAAGAACATAACCCGTCCTTTGTATATGTCGATAAATGCATAGTAGCATGTGAAACGAGATCTGACGAATACATTTGCAAGTAAAAACAGATACGAGTTCTCTTTTCCGTATCATGCTCCTCACAAAAAAACGTGCGCGGTCCAGTTGCACAAAAAAGCTCACACGATAGCCTGTGCATGATACGCCCTCCAAAGTGCAACGATTTATGGATTGTTCTGCTTTTAAATTTACTTTTTTTCATCGCTGAACCCAAGTTTCTTTATTCGGTGAAGTGAATGAAGAGGTGCAAGGAAAAAATGACATGTGTCGAATTTTTTTGTGATGAAAGGACAGGTCATAAATTTTTAGTTGTTTTCAGACTGGCTGAAAATAAATCTGAATTTTGTTCGAGGTTTGAAGTGTTGAGAATTTGAACAGTTGAGAATTGGAAAAAAATTGAGATTGAAATTCAAAACCTTTGCAGATTTATAACTAAATTCTTTCAGGATTTTAGTCGTTTCCTTCAATAATTATTGGAAAAGTAATAAATTATTGGCTCATGGATATTTCAGTGATCACAGTCCGTCCCTTTTTTTACCTAACGTCTATTTTTCCCTTTAAATTTGAAAAATCCCCTAAAATCCCTAAAATCGAAAATTTTGACCCTTCTTCTTATTTTTTCTACAAATTTTCAAAGATTTCCAAAATATTTTAAAGGATCTCAAGAGAATTTGCAAAGCTTTCAGGAGAATTCACAAGTCTTTCAAAGATTTCACAAATATTTCAAATATTTAAAAAATTTTCTAGAATTTCAAAAATTTCAGAAAATTTCAAGACAATTCAAAAATATTTTAAAGATTTCAAAAATCTCAAAATAATTCAGAATATTCCAAAGATTTCCTAAAGACTTAAAGATATCGCAAAGATTAAAAGATATCAGAAGATTTCACGAATATTTCAAAGATTTCAAAAGTTTTCAAGAATTTCAAGAGAATTCACAAGGATTTTTAAAAATTAACAAAAATTTCAATGATTTCACAAATATTTCAAAGATTAAAAAAAATTCACACAGATTTCGAAGATTTAGAAAGATATCAGAAAGATTTCAGGATAATTCACAAGTATTTTAAAAATTTTGCAAAGATTTCAAAGATCTCAAAATTTTTCAACATATTTCGAACATTTTGCAAAAGTGTAAAGATATCGCAAAGATTGAAAGATTTTAGAAATATTTCATAAAAATTTCTAAGATTTCACAAATATTCCAAAGAATTTAGAAGTTCTCAAAGATTTTTAAAATTCAACAAAAATTTAAATGATTTCACAAATATTTCAATGATTTAAAAAAATTCACAAAGATTTCGAAGATTTATTTTAAAATACCTGTATTTCAAAGATTTCACAAGGCTTTCAAAGATCTCAAAATAATTCAGAATATTCCAAAGATTTCCTAAAGACTTAAAGATACCGCAAAGATTAAAAGATTTCAGAAGATTTCACAAATATTTCAAATATTTCAAAAGTTTTCAAAAATTTCAAGAGTGTTCACAAGGATTTTTAAAAATAAACAAAAATCTCAATGATTTCACAAATATTTCAAAGATTAAAAAAAATTTACAAAGATTTCGACGATTTGAAAAGATTTCAGAAAGATTCCAGGAGAATTCACAAGTATTTTGAAGATTTTACAAAGATTTCAAAGATCTCAAAATATTTCAACATATTTCTAACAATTTGCAAAAGTGTAAAGATATCGCAAAGATTCAAAGATTTCAGAAAGATTTCATAAAAATTTCTAGGATTTCACAAATATTTCAAAGAATTCAGAAGTTTTCAAAGATTTTTAAAATTCAACAAAAATTTTAATGATTTCACAAATATCTCAATGATTTAAAAAAATGCACAAAGATTTCAAAGATTTATTTCAAAAGATTTCGAAAATTATCCAAAGATTCAGAGATATCGCAAAGATTTAAAGATTTCACAAGGCTTTCAAAGATCTTAAAATATTTCAAAATATTCTAGAGATTTCCCGAAGACTTAAAAATATCGCAAAGGTTTAAAGATTTCGAAAATCTCAAAATATTTCGGTATATTCCAAAGATTTCATAAAGACTTAAAGATATCGCAAAGATTAAAAGATTTCAGAAGATTTCACAAATATTTCAAAGATTTCAAAAGTTTTCAAAAATTTCAAGAGAATTCACAAGGATTTTTAAAAATTAACAAAAATTTCAATGATTTCACAAATATTTCTAAGATTAAAAAAAAATTCACAAAGATTTCGAAGATTTAAAAAGATATCAGAAAGTTTTCAGAATAATTCACAAGTATTTAAAAAATTTTACAAAGATTTCAAAGGTCTCAAAATATTTAAACATATTTCGAATATTTTGCAAAAGTGTAAAGATATCGCAAAAATTCAAAGATGTCAGAAAGATTTCACAAAAATTTCTAAGATTTCACATATAT
The DNA here is from genome assembly GCA_032362435.1 of Melikaiella ostensackeni. Classification (NCBI taxonomy): domain Eukaryota; kingdom Metazoa; phylum Arthropoda; class Insecta; order Hymenoptera; family Cynipidae; genus Melikaiella; species Melikaiella ostensackeni. Next base: position 37,097,557 of record JAUMHM010000005.1, on the reverse strand, counting down.
TCCAAAAAATTTAAAAGTTCTCAAAGATCTTAGGAGAATTCACAAAGATTTTTAAAATTCAACAAAAATTTAAATGATATCACAAATATTTCAGAGATTTAAAAAAATTCACAAAAATTTCAAAGATTTCAAGAGAATTCATAAGTATTTTAAAGATTTCACAAAAATTCCTAAGGTTTCACAAATATTTCAAACGTTTGGAAAGTTTTCAAAAATTTAAAACATTTCACAAACATTTCAGAAGATATCACAGAAATTTCGAACATTTCTAAAGGTTTTATAAAGATTTAAAGATATCGCAAAGATTTAAAGATTTCAGAAGATTTCACAAAAATGTCTAAGTCACCAAATATTTCAAAGATTTCAATAGATTTCAAGAGTATTCACTAAGATTTTTGAAATTTAACAAAAAATTTAATGATTTCACAAATATTTCACAGATCTAACAAAATTCACAAAGATTTCAAAATTTTCAAAGATTTAAAAGATATCACAAAGATTTTAGGAGAATTCAAAAAGAAATTTCAAAGATTTCACAATGATTTCAAAGATCTCAAAACATTTCTACATATTTCAAATATTTCGCAAAGATTTAAAGATTTCAAAAAGATTTCTTCAAAATTTATGAGATTTTACAAAGATTTCACAGATTTCACGAAGGCTTTTACACGAGATTTCAGGTTCAATAAATAAATTAAACCCGAAAGATAAATCAATTCTACAGTTGAAAATTGAAAATATCTTATACTTTCAGAATTTGACCTTTTGCAATTGGAATATTCAAAAAGTACATTTCTTCAGAAAACATCAAGAAAGAGTCGTAAACATTAGTTGTTAGTGTAAACTTTAGTTTGTGGAAACAAAACTTTGGAAATCGAAAATAATATGCAAAAACGTAGCGTATTAGGATCTTGAAAAAGTATAATTTATTTAGAGCTGATTGTTATATGGCTGGGTTTTACATGTTAGTAAACTGAAAATTTGGAAAAAGTCCTATCTTTATAATTTTTTCCTACTCTCGTAAATAGTATTTTTGTTTAATTTCTGTTTTTTTTACACTATAATATTTATTTAGCTGACATTAAAAAAGATCTTGAATATCCGAGAGTTTTCAACTGATGAAAATACATAAGCAAAACAAAGTTAAAGTCTTAAGGAAACAAAAACAGATGAATAGGAATTTTTTCAAATAATAATTTTTGTATTCTTTTTTTTCAAAGTACTTCTTTCTGACTTAGAAAAATACTTTGAACAATCCAGGGTTCTATACTGAAAAAAATACCCTAGTCAAAAATTGACAAGAATAAGAAATCAAAATATACCTACTGATAAAAATACATTTAAAAAATTTATAAACACAAAAATGACTATTATAGAATGTGGAAAAGTTGCTGAGCAACGTCGCAACTGTTAGTTAAAGAGCAGTTTCGCGCAATTTGATACCTCTGAAATATAAAAAGTTTTTAATAATAAATGAAATCCTCTTTTAATCCCCTTTTCTCGGAAAAAATCCCCTTTTTAACCTAAAATTAAACTACTGAACTGCTGTAATCCCTGATATTCGGATTATTATTCGAGCTAGGGAGCATTACAATTTTTAAGTTCCAAGATTCTATATTTTTTAGTTAGGAAAAAAACTTAAGCAACTTTGAATTGATGTGTAGAATTGCTAGGCCATTTTTGGCTACAGATTCCCGTTACCGACATTTACCGACATTTGGAGAATTTGAGGATCCGTGTAGGTGCTAAATTTAGAAACTTGAATCAAAAGGACTTTACGAGTATATTGCAACTCAAAAGTAAAACATAGTTATTATAAAAGAATATCATCACAGTATTATCTTTACTTTTAAAAACAAAAGATTTTTAAGTATTTATTTCATATGTTTTTTTTCAGATGGACCGACTGTACTGACTCTTTGCGAATTGTCAGCGCGATGCGTCGCTTCACACATTCCGTTCGAGCTGGTGGAACACGTTTATCCACCAGTACCGGAACAACTTCAACTCAGGATAGCTTTTTGGAGTTTCCCCGACAACGAAGAAGACATCCGACTTTATTCGTGTCTAGCCAATGGCAGCGCCGAAGAATTTCAACGCGGCGAGCACCTCCATCGGTCAAGATGCGTAAAAGACCCCCTTCAAATTGGTAAGTTTCATGAAAAGATTTCAAGGGATTTCAAAAGATTTGAAAGAATTTCAAGAGATTTAGAGGATTTCGAGGTATTTCAGAAGACTACAAAATATTTCAAAGAATTACGGAATTTAACGAGATTTCCAAAGCTTTTTAGGGATTTCATGAGATTTCAACAGATTTTAAAAGATTTCAATGGATTACAAATCTTTCAGGATATTTCAAATGATTCCAAAGGATTACGAGAGGTTTTACAGATTTGATGTTCACTCAACTCTAGATTTATGTCCAGTATCAGGGATTGTCTCGATGACCGTGAGTCCGTTCCAAGAATTTGTATGATGTTAACAGTCAGAACTGCGTAACTCCGCTGAGCTCGTGCGCATCTCTCTCGTCCTCACGGACCTCCCCACCAACGAATGCGAGGCCGGCGGCAACCCTCTCTCTCGCCGTCTTCGACCCCTCGCTAACGAGTGCAAGCTCGCAGCATTCTAAGAAGGACATAAGCCCAGGTGTCTTTAATCCAGAGTTGATTGTACTTTTAAAAGGTTTCAAGAATTCGGAAAAATCACCTAGTACAATTTCCGAGAGAATCTTAATTTTTTCAAGGGATTTTGCAAGATTTCAAGGGACTTCAAAAAGTTTATTCAGATTTCAAGGGATATCAAAGTATTCTCACGAATTTTGAAGGATGTCAGGAGATTTTAATTGGATTTCGAAGATATGGAGGGATTTGAAGGAATTTCATAAGATTTCAAGAGATGATGAAAGGAGTTGTTTCGGGTTTCAATCGTGTGCAAAACTACGAATCTTGCCGACGTTTCGTGAACATTGCAGTTCTGCAATGTTCTGCAATGTTCTCGAAACGTCGACAAGATTCGTAGTTTTACACACAATTGAAACCCGAAACATCACCTTTCATCATATTGTAATATTATAGCTTCACAGCACCATTACAAATCCCTCCCTTCTTGCACCCAACTTATTTTTTAGCCGAATCAATTAAAAATTAATGAAATAATCGGAGAAAATAAAAAGTTCAAAATCCAAAAGTACAAACTTGAATAATGATTTGAATTTCTGTGTGCAGGACGCCCACAGCTAAGGAGAGTAGTAAGGATTTAAAAGACATTGTACAAAATTCCTTAGAAACTTTAAAGCCATTGACGGATCCCAATACTGTGAACGTCGTAGAAAATGCATCTGCCGTTGAGGATCTCATTTTGTAAGAAGAGGAAACGGGAAAATTTTTCGAGATTCGGGGTAGCAATAGGAAAAATCATATCAGGTCGGTCTTACAATTACCATAGTTCTCTACGTTTCTATTCTCACAAGTCTTGGTGATGGCGCAGCTGTATCATAAATTTTGATAGCAGGTAATATTGAGCTGATATTACTTTATGTCGCTCAACTCTTGTATCGTAAATCGTATAACGATTTCGTTCAACTTCCATCTCGAACTCTATGTTTTTTTTAAACAACATTTGTAAGTACAAAAGTTACTTTATCATCTCCCCACAATTTCCCCGTGTCACACTGATTGTTAAAAACTCGTAAATTTTAACTTGTATGTAAGAATGTAACTTGATACAAAGATTGTTTTTTAAACGATAGGATGTTTCTGGGAGATGTTTCTCTCATATGTGAGAACTTATTCAAGTGTATAATGCTGTTAGAAGACTGTACTATATTATCACTGAAGTATTTATCAACAGGCAATGGTAAATATTTTCGAGCCTTTGATAATTCTATTTACTATTCTTTTATAGAAGTTCTTACAGGTGCGGAGAAGTTTTAATCATGTTCTGACGTATGAGGGAATGCGATCTTTAAAGTTGTGCTAAGGTGTCCCAAAGAATACTAGCTTTATGTAATGGTCTTTTTTTTCTTCAAGCAATTTATCTTTCTCTTGATGATAGGCTTTTTTTAGTTTTATTTTAGAATGTGTTGGAAATTGCGCAAGGCTGTTTGATTATTATCAAATTTTGCGCTTTTAGTTTTAGAAACCAAGTTTACTTTTACAAAACTTAGATACAAATTAATCGTTTCGATTTTATTGTGCACGTTTATAGAATCGAGTTTAGAAAAATCAAATTTTTAATTAGAAGAAGAATTAGGAAAAAATGTGAGACTTGGAAAAGAGGCTTTAATTTTCTTTGGGCCATCTTAAATTGTACGTATCGAATATGTGACGTGGCAGTAGATTGGTAAAATAGTCAAAGTACAACACACAAGTGGAGCTCTGAAATCATTGATCCCTAATCAGAATTTGAATCAATCGTCGGTATTTAATTTTACACAATGAATAAGTATTATGCAGCATTATAACTGCAACGTTAGATACCATGCATGCGAGGCTATTTAAGAAAAATCACTATAGTCCGATATTTCACAATGAATTTAGTGCTTTTGCTTTTTCGAAAGATTAAACAGAAGTACTTAGGTACAGTGCCTACAAATCGCTTGAACATATTCCTATGCCAAGGCATGATGTAAAAAAAATCATAAGTATTTTTATTATGTTGAGGATTAATGGGTTAAAATTGTCAGAGTGCGTGTAAGCGAGTCTATATAAATATGCCCTTGTTTGCATTTCAATAAAACTGTGAAAAAATAGTTTATTTTTAATGATATCCATAATTTTGCAGGAAAACGAAAACTTTTGATAAATACAAATACAGTCATCACAAGTGTCACCTACTCACCTTTCGTCACCTTTCGTCACCTAGTTTAAAACTTGTCACATGTTTCACCTATTTTGGAAATTTATCACCTTTTCTCTGTTGAAAAGCTAAAATTTTATTCAAAATTGCAATTTACAATGCCGTGCAGTTAATTCGTGTAAGCCGAAATGAGCTGCAATTTTTTGAAACCGGAAGAAAAACGGAAAATGATGATAAATTTATTTTCTGGTCGAAAATTTTTTTAATTCTTATAGTTTTAGAATAAGAACTTATTTAATAAGGTCTCCAAGTGGGAAGTCTTACAGCTTTAAACACTTCTAAGTTTAAATTGTTGAATTTTAAAGTAAATATTGTAAAATTATTTAATTTTGAAGGCTTGAATTTGATCATTTAAATTTTTTAAATCTGGTATTTTTTAGTTGTTAAATTCAGAACGTTAAATATTTGAAAATATACCATTTTGAATGTTTATTTTTAAGTCGGATAGCGAGTCGCTTTGTCAATTTTATTTGCTTTTTTGAAATTGTTAGTCTCTTTGTTCAGGATACGGTTCAAATTGAAAGGATTTCCAATTTGAAATATATACAAAATTGTTAGATACAAAATTTAAATTTCTCAAAGTTATATACTTTAGAAATTAAGGTCTTAATAGTTGAAGAATTTTTTATTCACAACATTCAAAATTCAATCATTTTAGCTCAAAACATGATAAATTAGATCATTTCAAATCTATAGTGTTTGAAGTTCAACAATTGTTGTTTGAACCCTTTTATAGATTTATTACATTTTTCCAAAGTCAATAATTTGAAATTCAAGTAGTAAAAATTAGACAAAACAAATTGGGAAGCTTAATAATTGAGTAATTTTACGATAAAAGCCTTCAATATTTAAGAAGAAATTAAATTTTCAAGATTTTGAAATTGAACTCTTTAAGATTCTGCAAGTTTATTTCAAGCCTTAATAAGTGTTGAATAATTTTAGATTGGAACATTCGAAATTGCTTGATTTTAAATTGAAATCGTTTAAAGTTGCAAAATTAGTAATTATAGCCTCTTAATACTTTAATACCTATTATTTTCAAACGATGAAAATCGAAAAATTCCATATTAAAATTTTTAATGATGTACAATTTAAAATTAGGAAAATTTGAAAGTGAAGAAATGTGAATTTAAACGTTACTGTACAATTTTCATTTGAAATCCTTCATGGTTGAATAATTTTAAGTTGAAGGTGCTAAAAAATGCATAATTTTACTTTGATACTTTATAAATTGCACAATTTTAAATTATGGTAGCAAGTGAAATTGAATAATTATGAATTGAGTTCTTCAAAATGATATAATAACATTTTCAGATTGCAAGGAACAATTTTCAAAATTTCACAATTTCCAACTGAAAGTCTTGATAGGTTAAATAATTAAATTGAAAGCGTTAAAAATTGATTAGTTTTAGATTAAAAATGTATAAATGAGTACAATTTCCAATTGAAAGCCTTTAAAGTCATTTATACATAAATGAGTCAGTTTCAAATTCAAAATCTTAACAGTTGAACAGTTTTCAGAGTTTCAATGTTCAATTTGATTTTTTTTTTTCTGTTTCAAGACCTCGAAATCAATATTGTTCAGCTTTGATGGTCTCTACTTTTGAATTATACGTGCAATTTTAAGTATTTTTTATTTCGAGTCTTTAATTTTTTGTTTTCAATTTTAAACGCTTTAAAGTTCAAATGTGAGAATTGTTCCCCATTAGATTTGTTAATTTAGATATTCTTATTTGAATAGGTATTTCAACCCAGATAGCATAACAGTTTGCGTCAAACTTGCCGACAGTTTGCGTTGCAAGGTTCGGAAGCTTTCACCGCAACTTTAGGCAAGTTTGCCACAAGGAAGAAAATGTCCGCCTCACGGCAAGCTTGCGAATTAAGCTTGGAGCAAACTCTCCTGGCAAACTTTAACTCAATCTGATGCGCTGTAGTTTTCTATGGCACCTAGGGCTGCGCACTAGTTTTTTTTTCTTTTCTCCTAGTATGTCGCGTTATCTGTTTACAAAAATGTATCATATTTTGTATTTCAGAAAAAATGAAGCTTTCCCCGCAAACTTCCTGCAAGTTTTCTTCAAACTTACGGTGCAAGTTTTCTTCAAACTTACGATGCAGGTTTTCTTCGAACTTACGGTTCAAGTTTTCTTCAAACTTACGGTGCAAGTTTTCTTCAAACTTACGATGCAGGTTTTCTTCGAACTTACAGTTCAAGTTTTCTTCAAACTTACAGTGCAAGTTTTCTTCAAACTTACGATGCAAGTTTTCTTCAAACTTACGATGCAAGTTTTCTTCAAAGTTACGATGCAAGTTACCTTCAAACTTAAAATGCAAGTTTTCTTCAAACTTACGATACAAGTTTTCTTCAAACTTACGATACAAGTTTTACTCAAACTTACGATGCAAGTTTTACTCAAACTTACAATACAAGGTAACGGTAAGGCGGACATTTTCCTACTTGCGGTGAACTTGCCTTCAGTTTGCGGCGCAAACCTCCGAACCTCACACCGCAAACTTTCGGCAAGTTTGCTGCAAACTGTTATGCTATCTGGGAAATTATAAATTCAGTTTTAGGAGCTTGAGTTTTTAAATTGAAGCTAAGTTAAAAAAAAAAAAGTTTTGGGACGCATGTGCAACAGCGATGTCAATTGTCGGCGTCGCTTCCTGTGATACTCCCAAAATGTAGCCCCTATGCTACTTCCCAGAGTTGGGAACGTATAATACTCTAGGTATTTGACTTGGTTTTCTACGACTATATTACTACGCACAATGCGTCCCTAGTTTTCTACGTTAGGCGACGTATTATACGTCCAAATCAAAACATGCAGGGCGCATGCGTAACGT
>JAUMHM010000005.1:37049719-37070606 GCA_032362435.1 Melikaiella ostensackeni | reverse complement strand
ACGTAAGTTGAGAAATAAAAAAAGTGTCGGTAAGGTAGGAATCTGGTCACGTGACCCACTCGTTACATGGCCTTAAGGGTGAATATTTTTCAATTAGATATCTTAAAAATTGGAAACTTCACTTTCAAATCTATAAAACTAAAATAACGTTTTATATTTTCGTGACAGAGTCTAAATTAAAAATGTCTGAATGAAACATTCAAAATGACTAATTTAATACTGATATATATTTGAAATTTAGATAGAAATTCCAGGTAATTTTTAAAAATTGAATGTAACATATTCATTGGGTTGGCTCAGTGTCGTATTTGCACCAGAGGCCAAAAAGGCCATGGCCTAAGGCGGGGAATTTTTAGAGGTGGCACGGCGGCTGGAATTTGTTGTTATCATTACAGAACACGTGTGTTTCTACTTACAATGTTTTTTTTTTACTTGTCAATTCTAAAAATCTAGTAATAAAAATTGAAAAATGGTGGCACGGTGGCCTATTTTTTTTATTATTATAGAACCCGTCTGTTTTCACTCGAATTGTCTTTTTTTTTGCTTGTCAACTCCGCAATCATTAAAAGTTATGATGAAATTTCCACTCGCAAGATTTATTCGAATGCCGACAAATAGGATGTACTCCAAAGAGATAAATCAATTTATATTAAATTAAACAATTGTATATAATGAATGTAATATTTCAGTTTCTTCGGGATCTAAATTGAAGAATATTTGAATTGTTGAAAATTCGGAGAAAGTAAAATCAATGTTAAAAGTAACCGGAAAAAATTGTTGACTGTTCAGAAAATTTTCTGAATAATTTGTTTTTATTGTAAATTAAAAATTTATCTTCAGGAAATGCAGGGGTTTATGAAAAAGCAAGTGATAACTTTTCAGTAGTAATATCCGATTTAGTCAGCCATTTTGGTCTCATGTAGAATACAGTTTTCAAATGACTGGCTGGACGGAATCGGGTTTATCTACTGAATAATTTATATCTCAACCTTGCTAGATTCCCGAAATAATTTAGTGCATAAAAATATTTGTTTTGAGGTTTTTTTCTGGATATTTCATAACGTAAATACTCTACAGGCACACATTTTGAATATGATCAAATTTCAAGGATTTCAATTTGAAATTCTACAACATCGAATGATTGAAATTCAAACTCCTGAAATTTTAATTTTAGAATGTAAACTTTAATTTTGGATTCGAAATTTTTCTATAGAGAGTTTTTAATTTAATATTGCGCGATTCTATAAGTTTTGTCAATTTAAAATTCAATCTAATACGTCTTGAATATTGGAATATTTTTCTGAGATTTATATGGCTATCCAGAGATTTGTTACATGTTTATTATAATTTAATTCATTTTTTTTAATCACCATATTGTGAAAAAGTTCCCTTCCTATTATGTATAAAGATTGCGAGGCCTCCAATTTTAAATTATCGACTTGATATATTAAGGCTTTGATTTTCATTCTTTTTTTTTTTTAATTTCCAAGAATTTCGCAGTTAAATTTGAAAATCGGGCGTTAAAGAATAATACTAAGTCTTGATTTATTCTGAATTTAATTTCTGAAATTTTAATATTTTAATGTGTTTTTTTCAGTGATGTGAATTACCTAACGAATAATGCCCCACCGGCAGCAGCAGAATGGTCCGCCCTACTTCGACCCCTGCGAGGTCGAGAGCCCGAGGGTATGTGGAATCTGCTCTCGATAGTTCGGGAGATGTTTAAGAGGACCGACAGAAACGCGATACCCCTTCTTGAGATTATTACTGAGGAGTGCATGGCCTGCGAACAAATTATTGTTTGGTGGTTCAACACGAAGGTGGCAATGACAAATGGTTCCGGCCATGGAGGAGGAAAGCATGCCAACATGAACAGCAATGCCCATGCGTCTCAACATGCCTGCTCGTCCCTTTGCGACGAAATCGTCATCCTCTGGAGGCTCGCGGCCTTGAATCCTGGCCTCTCGCCCTCCGAACGTCAAATGCTTCTAGCTCAATTTTCCGCCTGGCACTTGAAGATCATGGACAAGGTACGTCGAAGGTTAAAGGTAATGATGATAAGTGTTAATAGCAATCGTAGATCTCATGATCGATGTGATTAACGGTTATCACTGACCGGTTCAACCACTTTCCATCCTTACCTTAGTCCAGTTCTGGTTATTTTCCTTATTTTGCATATCTTACGAGGGTCGTTTGATTAGTTTGGTAAAAAAAAGCAAGTAAAAATAATTTGTTTTCAAAAGTTTGCCTTCATTTCTCAACATAGTCTCCTTCGAAGGCTACACGCTTAGTCCAGCGAGATTCCAATTTGTTCATCCCTTTAGAAAAGAGGAACAGAAAAAAGTCGCACGGAGCCAATTTTGGAGAATAGGGTGGATGTGGAATCAATTGAAAGCCCAGTTCATGTATTTTTGCCAATGCGATTGCGGAGGTGTGAGCCGGTACGTTGTCGTGATGAAACAGCACTTTTTTCTGCGCCAATCTTCGCCGTCTTGTTTTATACTTCGGCTTTCAAACGGTCCAATAATGATGCATAGTACGTCCCTGTTATAGTTCTATCCTTCTCCAAGTAATCAATGAAGATAATTCCTTGAGAATCCCTAAATACTGTGGCCATCACCGTCCCAGATGTCAAAACAGTCTTCGCCTTCTTTGCCGCAGTACCCACCAGGCAGTACCCACTGCTTTGATTGCTGCTTTGTCTCGGGTGTATAGTTTCCAGGTTTCGTCCACAGTAACGAATCGACGCAAAAAGTCCTGCGGATTCTGATTAAACTTCGCCAAACACAGCGCTAAAACGTCATTTCGGTTGCGCTTTTGATATGTACCTGAAGTTCTGAACGTTGAAATGAACGAAACATAATATCCCAATTCTATTTTATCTAGAAATATTGTTTCCACTACGAATAAAAATATGTATTGTAAATTTCTTCTATAATTGCATTACTTTCGATGTAATGAACCATTATTCTTGCACTCCTTCTAGATTATAAAGCAATTAATAAAAATTTTCGTTTACTTGAACGTTCTGAACTTTAAGCACATCTTTTGATCGGGAGTCAGCAATCGCGGTACCCATCTTGTACACACCTTCTTAACCTCCAGTTTTTCGTATTCTAGACTCGTTCAGTGGAGATGCCTACAGCCTTAGAAATCTCAAGCACCTTGATTCGGCGATCTTCCATAACCATATGATAAATTTTTTCCATCATATCGGGCGTCCGGATCGCGCTTCATCTTTAGTTGTGGTTCGGCCACGTTTAAATTCGTTTATCCAAAAATAAAAGGTTTTCAACGAAGAAGCAAACTCCCCACGAACTTCGTCTAATTCGGCTTTGATCTGCACGGCCGTCTAATTTTCAAAATAAAAATGTTTTATCACTGCACGGAACTCTTTTTTCTCCATTCCTTCGAAAATTACTGACATGCTCACTTCAAACGTATGCCAAATGCAAACTAAGCGTCGGTTTTGGCTGAAGCTTGGTAGAGGTGAGTTTGAAGAGTGCTATTTCGTGGCCATATACAACAAAGCTCATTTTGGCGCCATCTAGCGGACAATTTACCTTACTTATCAAACGACAATCATAAACGAACTCCACGCCTAGCTTTAACCAATTTTCACTGAAAAGATGCTTCTCCATTCCGGTTCTGAGTAATTCTTTTTTGAGTATGCCTTCCAAGTTTTTTTCGCCTAAAATGAAGAAAATCGTCAGGTGGCCTTTTAAGATAAGTCAGTTTCTCATTTTTTGAGTATAGTTTTTTAAAAAGCCTGTCCTGATAACAGCTCTTTCTTACAGTTTGATTTACCTAAATTCTTTTATTTGGTACCCCAGAAAAGATGCAAACGGTTCAACGCTTGTCGAAATTCATTCTATGACTAGAAATAATGTATATCAAATTCCCCACAAAAATAAAAAACAAAGAATGTTCTAGCTTTAATAGTTTGGAAGTTATTGCCTTAACAAGAGAATTTTAAGTGGAAATTTGGTAAATATGTTAGCTTTTTTTTTGAAATATCCTTATTTTGGTCCATTATTACGTTAAAACGTGCACATAATAAGTTGAAGTAGATTAAATTCTCTGTAAAACTAAAAAAAAAACATGTTCTAGCTGCAATCGCTTCAAAGTCATCGCTTCCTGAAACTGGACCTTTTTTTATGAAATTGTGTTCAACATGTAGTTTTTGAAAATATCTCGTTTCCAGGGCACTCAACATGAAAAATAATTCCTAGTGCACTTAATGTGAATGTTTCTTATTGTTTAATATACTGTTTCGTGTAATAACTGTAAATACAATTTGTAATTGATACATAATTTTTTAAACTCTCAAGTTGATAAAAAGTTCAAGTGTTAGATAAGAAACATATACATTAAAAGTGTACTTACGATTATTCTTCATACGGGGTGCACTGGAAACGAGTAATTTATAAAAACAACATGTTCAACACAACTCAATAAAAAACGCATACTTCAGCAAGCGATAACTTTGGTTCTAATCAGGCCAGAACATTGTTTTTCTTTTAGTTTTACAGACAATTTAATGCACTTTAAATTATTATCGGCACTTTTTTATGTAATAATGTACTAAAATTGAGATATTTGAAAAAATCTAAAATATTCACAAAATTTTCACTTAAAATTCGCTTGTTAAGGCAATAACTCCTCAGCCATTAAAGCTAGAACATTTTTGCTGTTTTAGTTTTGTGATGAATTTTATGTACTTTATTTCTAGTTATACACGTAGAATGAATGTTGACAAAGTACGGAAACAAGCACTTTCTGAAAAATAGATTTTTCGTACCCTTTTTACATAACATTAAAATAGTTGCATACGTCGACTATATTGAATCTTTTGTACATTTTCTGGGGTACCTCATTAAAGAGTATAAGTAAATAAACCTTTAAGAAAGAGCTGTTTTCAGGACAAGATTTGAAAACAGCTGTGCTCAAAAAGTGAAAAAGTGAGTTATTTTGAAAGGCCACTTAACGATTTTCTTCATTTTAGGCATAAATACTCAGAAGGCATCCCCAAAAAAGAATTAACAAAGAATCAGGATGGGCAAGCATATTTTCGGTGAAAATGGGTTAAAGCTAGGCGTGACTTGTTATCTCTTCATAAAAATTGTTTTGTGAAAATAAATGAATTTAAAGAAGAAAGCGAAGTCGCTTAATTTAGTAGAAGATATTTAATGGTTTTTCTTGCAATCTAGTTTGTTTTTTATTCCTTACATTTTTTTATTTCAATTTTCGATATATAATACCTGTGTCAATTTGCACATTTAAAATAATTTTATAGTCAAGTAGGTGTTGAAACTCCCCAAAACCCGAAGTATTCAACTTTTAAATAAAACTTTCTTTGATATGTAAAATTTAATTTTCTCTTGAATTTTTGATATTTTTGAATACTTAAAAACCACTTCTCAGAAGATTTATTTTCATTTGAAACTTCAATTCAGAATAGATAATTGAAGCGTGCTCTACAACAGTGCGTTATGCACTACTTGTCATAAGGGTCATTTAATATGTGAATATAGGTACAAAATGATTCTTATGGCAAGTGGCGTATAATGCACTGCTGTAGAGCACGCTTCAATTTCAAAGGTTGAAAACCTAATTTAATCACTTGAAACCAAAGTTATGGCTTTAAAAAAAAGATTTTACAAAACGTTTAAAAGCTTAAAAGAAATATATCTTCCAAATTTCTATAAATTATAAAATTATATGAATAAGGATAGTCCTTTCATCGTTCTTCGGCTGTTTTTCTCCATCCAATTTGTTAAATTAGTTCATCTTAACTTACAACCTTTTTGTTCTGCTTTAGGCACAAAATTTCGTAAAAGACTTAATTTTTCCTAAATTTTCTTATTCTTGTTTCGAAAACTATTTACTGCAGATAAAAGTGAATTATTTTCAAAATAAATGACAAAAACTGAAGAAAATGATATACTTTTTACGAAGAAAAAGTTTTTCTGCAAGAATATTTATTAAAATAAAAAAACTTGTGTATAAAATATTGAAGCTTATTATATAATGATTAAGGGAAAATGGTATTCTATGAGGTCACGACTTACCCACCATCCAATGTATTTTTTTCTGCCTTCTCATTTTCAAACTAAATAAAAAGATTTGGAAAATGAAAGAAAATATATGAGCATGTCTGGCCCTTTTAAGTTTGTATTTCAAAGAGAAAAGCTTTTTTTTTTAAAGTTTATTATGCTAGTTTTGTAGCCGTCATTCAAGCCGACAGAACCGCCATCTGTCTTTAATGATGATCTTATGAAAAATATCTAAAAAACTTTTTCTTTCAAAATATAAATTTCTGCAGGCCAGAGAGCGGTGGGTAGATTGATATATTTCCTTCCTTTTTCCAAAATGTCAATGCGATATCTTATTCAGTTTAGAATTAAGAGGGTAGAATAAAATATATGGGACCCCGTCGATAATTTGTAATTTCATAGAATACCATTTGCCCTTGGAGGAATGATAGTGGATAGCGAATCAGGAATGGAAGAAGTGGATAAACTGATTAGAGAGACTGGGGCACAGGTGCGTGTGGAAGGGGTAAAGGTAGTGGGAGGAAAAGTAGAAGGGAAGGGGAGTGTGTTAAGTGCTTATAGTGAAAGTAGGAAGCGAGGAAAAGAAAGGAATGATGAAGAAGAAGGTGTTAAAATGAAGGAGTGTAAAAATCGAAGAAGACATGATATGGAGGGATAGAAAGAGGAAGTATTTCATTCAGCAGAGGACATGGGTCGAGACTTCGAGAGGAGGAATGGATGTAAGGTATAGACTGGAAGAGACAGGATATGGGTGAATGGGGACGTGTGGTTCTGGGATGAATAAAAAGAGATCTGAAAGTAGGGGAAACAAGGCACGCGTGAAGGAGGGGAAAAAAGAGAATAGGGAGGGAGAGATGGGGCTTACAAACGAGAAGTGTAACTGAATGGAGCGATGAGAGAAGAGAAAGGAAAAAAGGGAAGCGTTGTGGTTTTCTCGAATGAGAAGTGAGAGGTGACGAAATATTGGAAGAGGTGGAATCAACGATGATGAGAAGAATGGTTTAAGGAGTGAAGGTGGTTATTCCTTGCGTCTATAGGGGTGGAGGGAAGGGGGAGGATGGGAAGTAATAAGGAAATGGGTGGAAGTAAAGAACAAGGATTTCGTGTTGATAGGGGGGGATGTGATTGCATTGGCTGGGTAAGTAGGAGAAGTATGAGATGAAGGACGGAATATGTTTTGGAGAAATTTGAAACATGAGAAAATGAACCGGGTGGGCAAGGTTCTCTTGAACTTACGAGAGGCGAGATGGTTTATCTATAACAAAAAGGAAGGAATTCTGGACAGGAAAGGAGCTCATACAAAGCTGTCTGTTGAGTCTGCAATTGTTGAGTCTCCTCTTCGAAGACTTAGAGGAGAAATTGGAGAGGAGCGGTAAAGAGGGAATTTTACTTCGAAATAGTGAAGTATACTCTTTTTTTTTTATTTAAAGTTGAGTATATTTTGGTCTTGATCCAGTTTTTTTTTGTTTTGCTCTCTGAGAAACAGAATCGTCAGCCAAATCCCTGATACGGCTGCGTACTTTTCAAAAAAAAAAATCGTTGAAGTCCTAGAGTCATTAGATTTTCCTGTATTAAAGATTATTTATTTATTATTTTAGGTAACGAAAAGTCGTGGTAGTGCTGTCTCACTCAACTCACACAACAGAAATAACGGTGGTGGACAGAAGGATTCTTTAAAAACCGACCTCGAAGTCTTTCCGGGATTCAAGCCAGCCTTGGAAGCCTGTTACCTCGATTGGAACGAGTACACTTTACCCGGCATCACCTATACTGCAGAAACCAATCCGGTCTATCATTGTCCATTCACTTGCTTTAGGCATGCAGGCGATAGCCGAACAGAAGTGAACCAGGCAAGTTTTGAACCCTTAATAATAAGACTGAGACTGAATGATACCGAACTTGAAGAGAATTTTATTTTCTTTTGTTAAAGAAAGAAAATCTGAAAAGTAAATTGTAAAGTTTACAACTAAAGTAAGTTTTTTTTCAGGTGAACTCTAGTGCTGCTGTATTGAATTGCCAGCCACCGACGTCCCATCATCACAGCAGACGACCCTTGAGTCTAGGGCTCGTTGAATTTAGTTACATGGATAGAAGGAGATTAAATCCTCGCGATTTCCCTGGATTGTGTTCAAGAAGCGGAGGTGGAGATGGAAATCGAAGCAGCGATAGTTCAGAGGGTTTCTGTGAAAACGACGCAGATATAAACGACATTCCTGAGCCACCAGTTGTCTTGGTTAGGAGAGGCTGTGGCCAAATTAATAACTGCGGTGATACAGATTCACAGGTGAGGAAAATTTGCAATCGCAAACCGCTACCCAATAGCTCTAAATTAGTGACGCTGTTGTAACTACACAGTTATTTCCTAAAGGCATTTAACTGAAATGACAAAACAACTTCTAATTATTATTTCAGGAGGGTGGAGGTAGTGAATCGTCATCGAACAGCAACGTTAGTTTGAAGAACGCTCAAGGCTTGGACAAGCATCGCTCAAACGCCTCGTCCGAGACTCAAAGTGATAGTAGTGATAGTTGTAGTAACAAAGCCCCATGCGAAGTGAACTGTAAGAGGACTGATGTGGACTTCCTCGAAGCATCATGTGCTGGTTTAGCAAAAGCGGTTAGTGCGAAAAATGAGCAGGAGTCGGATCATGAGAAAGATCCCTCCAGGAGGCCGTCCAAGGACGAGAGCTCATCGTCGAGTAGCGACAGTCCCTCAGGTGACGAATACAACGTATATTATTATGATCCTAAGGCCGCTGCCAACAACGGAACTGGAAAAGAAGTCAAGGACGAAACTCACGGCGCGGGTACCACAATTAGCGTTTTATGTAATCTCAAGAAGGCTGATGATCCGTATGATGTCCTTTTTGCTAGAGCAGAAGGACTTCATGCTCACGGACACAACCGAGAGGCATGTAGTCTCTGTGTTAGTTTGGCTGAGGAACTCCTCACGAATCCACCAGACCTCATGGCCAATCCGCCACCTATGCCGATCAAGGGCAAGAGAAAGAAGGTATTTTGATTCTGGTGCAGAAGATGAATTATTAAAGATAAATTATTAAGTAACTAACTCGATACCTACATATTAAAACTGCCTCTCTCGGAGTGTACATTTAAAACGACCACTTTGGCGTGGGTCTTCTAAACCACTCTGCTTTTTAATTTGGCTCCTCATTTTACTAAGCATACACGACAAACAGCAGACAAGTTTTGTTTTTAATCATTTCCGGTTTAGTACATTATTCAAAATTATTTTTAATTCACTTGAATTACTTCGAAATCACATTGAATTCCTTTGAATTCTTTGTATTATTTTGTATTATTTTAAATTGTCTGAAATGCTTTGAAACTCTTTCCAATTCTTTTGAATTCTTTTATCTTCCTTGAAATCTTCTGAATTCCTCTGATTTCCTTGAAATCTTATAAGTTCCATGAATTCCTTTGAATTCGTTGCATTATTTTGAAGTCCATGGAATTCCAGGACTTTAAAAAAATGCAACAGATTCAGAAAATTCAAGGAATTCGAGGAATGTAGAGAATTCAGTTCAATTCAATCTGTTTGCTATTTGATTTGGCATTTAGCGCCGTGTATGCATACTAAAAGGAGGGGTTAATTCAAAAAGCCGAGTGGTTAGTTCTGAATTCGTCACGAATTGGACAGTTTATAGCGTTGACAGATTTTTTAATTTTTCAGAAGTTTATAAATTTTTGAATGTTTTTCAGCATCAGATCAACCCTGCGTCACATAAGATCACATGTCTAGCTTCTGCGACTTTAGCCAAGTGCGGATTTCTTTGCATGGTTCTTGCTGAGTATCCGGAACATCACAATTTGTCTTTCAGAGTAGGATTATTCGGATTGGAAATGGCGAGACCGCCAGCGAGCACCAAATCTTTGGAAGTAGGTTTTAATTAAATTAATAATCTGATAATGAAATTAGTGATTTGGGGAAGAACTGAGTCAGGGCAATGCCTGTTTTAATGTTAAAAATGCTTCGCAGACCTTGGATCGTGCGACTTTTTGGACTTTTCTAAATACGACATTCTGCAACTTTTGAAGAAAAAAGCGACTAATCGACTTTGAAATGAAATTGTATTTTTTGAAATTGAAGAAGTTGTACCTCTTTAACCTGAATAACCTCTTAACCTGAATAAAAACCTGGAATTCTGAAATAAAAATTCAGTAGCAACCCTCTGATATCTAAGTTTCTTCATTAAACGTAAAAAAATATTACAGATTGGAGGTTTTTATGTAAAACTTATTCTTTGTATTCTTACAGGAATTGTTTATATTTGAGTGTCTTTTTTGCAATATCTTAAAAAATGTCATGTGACTTCTTGGCGCCTTTTTTTCTAATTTCGTGCTAATAAGGCGACTTTTTTAAAGCCACCTAATCGATCCAAGACCTTAAGCTGCCATAACTAATAATTAAAGTTCATTGAAAACAATCTAACTAAAAATCATCTTCATATTTAGGTAAAATTGGCACATCAAGAGAGCGAACTAATCGGACTTTTGAAGCGAATTCCTATCGGACCATCAGAATTATTGATGATCAAGCAGAGAGCGAAGCAGTTCAGAGACGGTGTTCTCCGTTCCAGGGGACATGCTCTTCTGCCAATAATGCTCGCCAGCTTCATATTCGACGCTCTTACAGTGTCAAGTATGTTAATTTAATTTCTAGTCTTATCAGTATTACGGGGACGACAATTTTCTCGTCTTCCTTTTCGTTCTGATCTTATCAGGTCGTACCTATGAGTTTTGTTCGTAATTGTTTTCTGGAGAAGAAAACCCTAGTGCAATAGTAGTAACCGACTAATACTTTCAGAATAAAAGGTATTAATTTTGTATTATCTTGAGCAAAAAATAAAAAATTAGGGAATGATTCGCAGGAATGAAAATGCCCACAGACGTTGACGAGAATCTTGGCTTCGATGCTGCCGTTGCTGCCCTAGGACTCAAGGCCAACGTAAGCGAGGCGGATCATCCTCTTCTTTGCGAAGGAACTCGACGTCAAAGGTAATTTAACAAAAATAATAACGAATTTATTGAATTGAACTACCGTATACCACAGAGGACCTCGAAATACATGTTATTATTTTATTAAATCCGGAGATCCAATTATAATTTTAATATTGATAATAATTAATTAAAAATTAATAATATTTGTTTGTAATTTTGCAGAGGAGAATTGGCGATTACGCTTCTGGTGCACTACAAGGACGAACCAAAAAAAATCGCGAGGATAATGGACAAACTTTTGGATCGCGAGGTTCATCAATTGATCAAATCCCCAATTGTTAGCAGCTATTACAGTTCTAATCCTCCAACTAAGAGCCAGGTAAAAGCTTTCAAGTTTTCAAGAAAAAGAAATTTAAAGCGAAAAAATTTGAAGCCTTCAAATTTAAAAAAATAGTAATTTATATAAAATGTATTCATAATAGAAGTGCGCAAATTCCGAAAAGCTTGAAATTCAACGTATCTAAAGAAGGCGGTTATCTATATTTTCAAACCCTTTAAACTTTTTTTTTTGCTGTAAATTTAAAGCTGATAGACAAGTGTAGAGTAAATATTGAGCTTAAATTTTATTTTGAAAAATAATAAATAATCTGAGATCAATTTTTTGTTAAATAGTTGGCCAGTTTCCGTCGAGAAAAAGCGTGTTCGTCTCCAATTACTGGAGCAGAAGCGAACAGTGCGGCCGAAGGCATTGCTGGAAATTCCGGTAGACCCCACAGCAGTACAAGTGCTGAACAAGAGAACGTAATAGCCGTCATGCAGACCGTGCAAACACAAACAGCTCAGCAGCCAGTGCCTACCAGAACAAAAGAACCAAGGTAATTTTTACATCAACTTGAGACCTTTATAAGTTTTTTGATAATTTCAGGCAGAATAAGATTATTCACGGACATTTCTTAACCCTATTATTTCAAAAGGTCTCTTCGATTTTCTGTAAAAGAAAATGAAGAAAGGGAGGCGCATGAATATTCTACAAATCTAATTTGCTTAATTTATATTTTATCAAAAGTCATTTATTTGAATATCAATTTGCTCTAATTTATAATTTTTTGAATTTCTGTTTGACTTAGTTTTCATTTTTACGAATAACATTTGGCGTATTTGAATTTTTCGAATTACTATTTCACATCATTTTAATTTTTTCGAATTACAATTTGGACTCATTTTCATTTTTCCGAATTATCATTTGTCCTTATTTATATTTTTCCGATTCACCATTTGACATAATTTTTATTTTCCCGACTCGCCATTTGTCATAATTTTTATTCTTTCAAATAGCCAAATAACTTTAAATTCATTTACGCGAAACGCGATCCGTCAAATGGTAATTCGGAAATACAAAAATTAGAGCAATTGATATAAAGAAAAATAAAAATTAGGAGAGACGACAATTTGAAAAAACAGACTTTAAGATAAATTGTTATTCGGTAA
The DNA here is from genome assembly GCA_032362435.1 of Melikaiella ostensackeni. Lineage (NCBI taxonomy): Eukaryota > Metazoa > Arthropoda > Insecta > Hymenoptera > Cynipidae > Melikaiella > Melikaiella ostensackeni. The sequence continues at coordinate 37,058,101 of JAUMHM010000005.1, read as the reverse complement.
AATAAAAATGAGGGAAAGCAGAATTTGGAGAATATTCGTGCGCCCGATCAAGGCATTTATTTTGAAGTTGTACTGTACATTTTTGAAATATTGAATTTTAAAACCAACAAACTTTGAACATTTCAATCTAATATTATTCAATTTAAAATACTTTCATTTATATTAGTTTCAAATTTCTTAATTTCAAACGATTTGAGTGTGAATTTTCAAGTTTGAACGCTTCAATCTTAAAACTGACTATCCAGACTTTCAGTTTGGAATTCTACAATATTGAAATATTACAAAATGAAATCGTCCAGCAATTTTTAATATTTTTATTTGAAATTATTCAACTTAGAACGATTTTTCGCACTTTAGAAAGCGCAGTTATTCAATTTCAAGTATCATTAAATATTAAATTAATTAAACTTTATGTTAAAATTGTTTATATATTCAGACTTTCAGTTTCAAATTGGGAGTTTCAAAATCTTTTATTTATAAATTACCCAATACCATTGTAGAATACTGTATTTTTTGTGAGTTAAATTATTAGTGTAAAAAAATTACCAACGCAGTTGATTTTTATAAGTCTTTATTGTTTTGATGAGTGAAATGGCATTTTGGACAGTTTAAAGAGTTCATTATATATAATTATATCTATAATATATAATTTCTATCTTCATTTGCATAATTATTGTTTTAAAATCGATCAGCTGCACCAATTTGAAATTATTATTGAAACGTCAACATGACATCAACTGTTACTTTGTGATAGAAAATCATTCTCAAACCAAAAGAATTCTAAACAAGTAAAAAGACAAAAACATCTCGAATTCGAAGCAATACTGCGAACGGATAATAATGAAGATTATTATTATTAAAGGAATTTATTATTATTAATTTTGAAGCTACCAGAGTTCGCTGCTCAAGATAGAATCTTCCAATATACATATTTCGAAATAGAATCTTCTCATTTGAACTCTCGAAATGATAGTAAAGTTAAAGAATTGCATAATTTTAAGACGTTTAAAAAACCGTTCCCTTCTAATACGAAGTATATGTTATATTTTGCAGATACAAGAACAAAAGAGCCTCAATTCCAAAGCCACTGATTCCAAATCAACCATCAGAAGCCGGCGCGCATTTTATGTTCGAATTAGCAAAAACTGTTCTCTCAAAAGCAGGTGGTACCAGTTCCACCTCACTTTTCACGCCTTCCTCAACGATCCAAAACAGCCACTCCACGCACAGGCCGCTTAGTATGTGTGCCTTCCAGCTGGGTATTTATGCCCTTGGTCTTCTCAACTGCGTCAGTCCCAACTGGATAAGCAGAACCTATTCGAGTCACGTCTCATGGATTAATGGCCAAGTCTCGGAAATTGGGACAGCCGCGATTTGCTTCCTAATCGACACTTGGGAAGGACATCTCACGCCACCAGAAGCCGCCATCATAGCCGACACTGCCTCCAGAGGTAGTGATCATAATTTGGTTAAAGCTGCTGCTGAGTTGGCGCTTTCTTGCCTTCCACATTGCCACGCTCTCAACCCGAACGAAATTCAGAGGGCGATATTACAGGTATCCTTCGTTTTCCTTTAAGGCCCTCGCTTGCTCAAACGCCGACGCTCACTCATTTTTGTGTTACGCTGAGCAATGCTGAGTGAGGCTCACCTCGACGCGAATTTGTTTTTGCGTTCGAGAATGCCAGGGCCTTTACTAGACACTCTTCTTTTTAATGTTCCTACAAAAAATTTTGGTTTCAGTGTAAGGAACAAGGAGATCTGATGCTCGAAAAGGCATGTGTCATTGTCGAAGCTACGGCGAAAAAAGGTGGCGGTGTGTATCCGGAAGTTCTTTTTCAAGTGGCTAGGCTATGGTACGAGTTGTACATCAGGGTAAGAATCAGTTTTTAATTAATTACAAGAAAGAGATAGGTGGACGATGGACCTTCATTGCTAGAACTTGAAATAAGCCCCACTAAAGTCGTTGACCTCACTACATTTAAAGTTTTATAAAAAGCTAACGCCTGGTGGAGAACAGCAAGATGAACTACCTCACGATCCTATGCAGCTGGATCCGAACGGAGCTCTTATGGTGGAACCAGGATCTCAAGTGGATATGGCGACTGGTCAAATGATATCGGGACCCACACAAACTGTAGTTGTGACCAGCACGCAACCACCACCATCTTATCCTCATGCAACTATAACTACGCTCGCTCCTTTGGGTACGTGATGGAAAAATAGTATCTTTATTAGAGTAGTAGATAATTGTATTTTGTTCTCAATACTGCTTTTGAAAATGAGGTTCAGTTGTTGATATATGGTGAGGGATTAGATGTTGAACGTGAGATTAGAAATTAGATGTATGATTGGGAGGAACAGATAGAAAGACGTCGTTTTTTTGATCCAGAAGTCACAATGCCATATGCTGTGGGACCATACAATTTTGTACATCCACACCATCCAATGCCCGCGTTTCCGGGACCGATGCCTCCCCACAGAGTGGCTTTACCACCCCCACCTCACATGCAGATGTACCATACAGGATTCCCCCCACATCCAGGACATCCACAGCATCCACAACATCCGCAGCATCCACAACATCCACAGCATCCTCATCATCCACCTCAGGCGGCTCAGCCTCCGCCTGTGCCACAGTATTATGGGCCTCAACCTACCGTCACCACTGTAAATGTTCATCCACCCCCGGGAACTCATCATATGTTCACTATGCAGCAACCAATGCCCGTTAATGTGAGTCTTATTTTATTCTTATTTATAGTAGATTTTTTGTACCAGGTCTTCACACATTTCAAAAGCAACTAAACCTACTGAAAAAATCCTTCAGGAGATCCTCGTGCTATTTTCGGACGAGAAAAACGAGAGGAAATTCTCGAGGATTAATTGAAGAGCACTTTCCTAAAACGTTTTATATCCAAGAAAAACTGTTTCCCACAAATAACGATTTTTGTAATAAGCTATGTCTTTTTCATTTATTTCCTGTATTTGTGTCTTATTATTTTCACTAATAGCCCAAGATTACGTATATTCAGTACTAAAACTCTTGTATCTTGAGAAGTATTTTTTATAAACAAACCATGAATAGATATACGACACTTTGGACATGAAACGTGGATATGATACTTCGGAAACGAATTGAGTATACGATACTTATTTTTAGAAACCGATTAAATTGATCGTTTTTCTTATTCTTATCTCATTTTTTCTTGGTCGTTAAGAAATGTGATTTTAAAGATTATTAATCTAAACAATGAAGTTCGTAGTGTAGTTTATTGTTTAATAACAAGTACTTAATGAACAATAAATTAATATTATATTATAAAATAGCGCTTACTACAGAAAAACGATATGTATTTACTCATATGAGATTATGAATTTTGAAGGTACTTTTTCGAAAAGTTGGTCGTTTACTGTTGAAAGCGTCTTTTTTTAAAACAAATACATTATTTTCGAAATAAATAAATCTGTAAAATAATATATAAGACACTTTGGAAACAAACCCACTTCTCAGAATAGTTTTTTATAAATAATTTTTTTTTCAATACTCAAATATTTCTATTGTATGTAAAATCTTATTAAAATTATGAATACTGTAAGAAGTAAAATGGTTTAAAAAATGGACATAAGACGTTTTGGAAAAGTGCTCTTTTGGCTAATTTGTGGATTTCTGTGGAAATCCGAAAATAACACGAGGATTTTTTTCATCGGGGTAAAGTGTAAAATGAAATTCCTAAAGAGCGCGCTATACGAAAAAAGACCGTAAATTGGTATCCATGTAATTAATTTCATCCATTTCCTTTCATCAATCTTTCCTTTATTTAATTTTTAGGTCCAAGCGGGTGTTCAATCCTTACCTGGTCAAAATGGAATACCAGGACCTACGTTAGTTCAAGCTCAGCCGATTATATCGACCGTTAGAGCTCAATCTCAGGTAATTTTTAAATGATTTTCTTACATCTTACAAATCTAATAGTTCTAAGCTTATTTTGATCAACAAAAAATATTCTTGGTTGAATAAATTTCATTGATTTCCACCTTGAATGTTTTCTACTTAATCACCGCTGAAACTACAATTCCTGAAGATGCGATTCTTTTGAATTGAAATGCTTGAAATTAGAAATATAAAAGTTTGAAGACTTTCAAATCAATTAAATGCTATTCATTAAAAGGGAGGGTAACAAAGCTATAAATTTGAAAAGAGACTTGGCCAAATATAACAGAATTTGGGATGGAATCATAAATTGGATATAACGTAAGCCTTTTTATTAAATGTTTTTTGACATATTCAAAATTCATTTTGTGATAAGGCAAACACTTGTACTATGAAAATCATTCAGTGATTTCTCACCGAAATCGAGATCAAGAGTTTCAAAATGATGAATGAAATATATACTATAAAACTGAACTTGAATATCCATAAATGATGTTTTTTAATTTTCAGATGTAAATAATATTTACTTATCAAAAAACTTTTATACTTAAGTGATATTTGCTTTAATTTTCATATGTAAATAATAGTTAGTAATCAAACTAACCTTTGAAAAAAATCCATACCTGTTATGTTACCCATAAATTATCCCTGATGAGGTAGTCTAAATTGGCTTCGAAACATATTGGGTCCCCAGTAGTATAAAAAGGACGGAGAAAAGAAAGAGTGTGAAGATGGTTTTGGTTGACTCTTTTTTCTCCCTCTTTTTTCTTTTTGTTGTGTACATTTGTTGTGCACCTGTCTGTAATGAGCCGGAAAAACGGGTAGTCAAAAATTCTATTTTTGATTTGTGAAATTTTTGGATGTTCCTTTTTGGTACACAAAAAATTTTCATAAGATAAGGTTCTAGTCTTCAGGGTTTGCGTATGTATATGTGAAGATTTCTTTTAATTGAGAATTTTGAATATTAGCTCAATTTACCAAAAGATATCTATTTTACTTAAAAATTTGTCGAAGAAGAAATACAATTTTCTTCAAATTAGCAATTCTTAGAAATGTGTTATTCGTTCGGATTTTCACCTTTTTCACTTGAAAAATTAAATAATCTGCACAGATTGGTTCTAAATCAACCCTTTAACCTTGATCTTGGCACTATGATCTATTTTTTTCATTTCATTCCCCATATGTTATGTATACGGCAATAATATAAATATTTCAGGTTTTTGAAAAGTAAAGGTTTTTTTGTTCACAAAATAGGTTCACCAAAATATTTTACATATAATTTACATGATATTACAAATCAGAATGTAACCCGGTACTTATCTCCAAAAGATAAGGTTGCCAATGGGCTTCTACATTCATTCAGGGAAACTATACCCTCGTTACCTCCAAAAAAAGGTTTTCTGAGGAAGATGCTGTATTGAAAATATATGCATAGCTTATGTACCATTGTGTAAAGAATTTTTAATGTTATGTTCTAAATTTTACAACCGTTAATCTTTCAGATACTTATATGTTTTCTATATACCTACTTGAACTTATATTCACAATTTACATTGGTTTTATTAATAATGAAAATGTTAACCCGGTACTTATCGGAAAATGAGGTTGCCAAAGGGTTGTTACATACATTTAGGGAAACTATACCCCCTATATCTCCCAAAAAAAAGTTTCTGAGGATGATGCTATATAAAAAAATATGCATATCTTATGTAGCATTGTGTACAATACTTTAACATTTATGCCCTAAATTTTATGATTTTCAATTTTCTCTAGATTCTTATATATTTCATGCATCAAATTATGGTTTTTCGTACTTACTCTATTGTTTTTAATGAACATTCTGTAAATACAGTTGAAGATAATTTTTTGGTAATTTTACCAAAAAACGACTAAAAACATTTCTTGATTTTTAGGTGGTGAAGGATCTCCAGAATGGTTTCTATGAACTCTGTTTGAAAAGAGAAAAAGAAAAAAGTTTCCTAATGTTGTTTTTACAAATGTTTTGGGTTTAGACGAGTGACACTTTTCTACTCAGACGAGGGCTCGAACTCATAAATCTTGTTTTATTACTCCCAAATATGCTTCAAAATTTTTTAGTATCCGCCATTGTCCCCTCTTTCATAGCTAATATACAGTTATTTTTTCAATGTGTACAACTTTTTTACCTTATGGACTATTCTAGAAATATTATCACAAATTCCCTTTTTGTGTTTATTAAAAAACAAGATAAAAATAAAGAAAAAGGATGAAAATAAAATTTTATACGATAAATAGGACATAAAAAAAAAAAATTTCTTAAAAGTAAAATGACCTGAGGTCCCATCTCGGACAAAGAAGCTTGGACGAGTTTGTCATTATTTTGACAAACTGGCCTAAGAGTGCACTTCAAGTCATAAGCTTATGGTTTTCTAAAGTGGCTTTATTGCTCTCTGTCAGTGTCCATCCAGCTATCGTTTGGGTGAAACGTGTCTTCGTGTGCTCTCTAACGCACCGTGATTTTAATCCGTTGTGAAAAATTCAAAAGGACTACAAAAACTTTATCAAAAAAAATAACAATTTTGAAACCAATAGTAATTAATTGTCCAATTCTTCTAATAGTTTGTGAAACTAAGTGAATTTTTCAATTTTAAAAGAATTTATAAATCGTTCAAATGATGAGTGGGCATTACACCAAAACATAAACAGAAGAGAATAGCTAAAGGACAGATTGGAAATAAAACAGAAAGGGAAGTAAACAGTTCACGTTCTCTTGGAATAAAAGAAAGATCAAATATGGAATTCGTTGAAATCAATAAAAATTGGAGTGGTGGAGCGGTCAAAAATATAAAGGCTTTTCACAATATTAGCAATAAACTAAGACAAACTACGTTACAAAAAAATTTCCTCCAAAAATGCAAAATTCATGAAGTTTTTCCAAAAAAGATTTTTGACATTAACAGAAATGCTACCTTTGAATTTAGAACCCAAAAAAATATAATGAACTTTAATGACACCACAAATAAATATAAAAAATCGATCCTAAATATCGTAATTAAAGAATCTCATGCAAAAATCAAACTTTTAAATGATAACTCAACAAAGATTCTTTCTAATATGAATAAATTAATACCAATGACTATAATTATTGAATGCATTGAAAGGAAAACCGAATTGAACAAAAAAACTCCTGATAATAATAAAAAACATGAGAGAAAATTTGAAAACATTCTAAAAGTCCAAGGTTATATACAAAAATTGACTTTAAACATTCACTTAGCTCTTTTTCAAGACCAACCGGCCCCATGGTCTTTAAACATTTCTAATGTAGTGATTCCACAAAAAGTTACCAACATTTTTAGGTTAGGTAAAAGATTTAGCAACAAATATAGTGAAAAAAGTACATACAATTCCTTGAAATTATAAAAGACATTGAGGCTAATATTTCAAAATTACCAGAAAATAAAACACAAGACTTTAGAACAAGATTCATGGGTCTGTCAAATGAATTTTTGAATAATGGTACACCACAAACCCTAGTGACTATTTCAGCAAGATCGATCAAAATCAGTACTGCCTTTTTGAAATTAATTGAAAATGTTAAAATTGTAACAAATCACATTTTCGTCTTTTTTGATGTAGTAGCCATGTTTCCAAATATTCCATATGAAAGAGTAAAACTTGCAATAGGAAACAGATGGGAAGAAATTAAACTTCACATCAAATTCAGTTCAATCTGCTTCAAATTCAATGGTACTTTTTACAAACAAAAATTTGGTACTCCGATAGGCTCTGGCTTGTCGCTCATTATTGCTGAAATAGTGATGGAAGATCTGGAAAATGAGGTTTTCAGCAGAACTACTGTTGATTTGGATTTTTATGCAAGATATGTTGATGACTCGGTATTATTTTTACACACACGAAACGTAGATTCCCTACTTAATGTTTTTAACAGTATTCGTCCAAGATTACAGTTCACCGTTGAAGTTGAAACAGAAGGTAGACTGAATTTTCAAGATATGACTTTAATGAAGACTCCTGAAAATTACAGTGATTGGCATAGGAAAACTATCTCATTAGCTAGAACATTAAATTTCAATTCGAATCATTCCATTCAAAATAAAATAGGAACTGTAAAGAATTTAATAGATAGAGCCCTTAAACTGTCACACCCTAACTTCCATGAAAAAAACATTGAATTGTGCAAACAGATTCTTTTTCAAAACCATTATTCTATTACTTTCATTGAAAAACACATACATAGTAGACTTGTTCAGATAAATAACTAAGAAAATAATAATAATAAAAGAAATTTAGAGGAATACAATAGATTCAATACAGTAGTCCTACCCTATTTTGGTAAGATATAAAAAATCCTGAAATCAATGCTAGGAAGATTAGGTTTACATACGATATATAGAGTTCCTTTCAAAAGCAACCTGTTTATTACATTAGGGAAAGACAAATATGAAAAA
>JAUMHM010000005.1:37019203-37042980 GCA_032362435.1 Melikaiella ostensackeni | reverse complement strand
TCGACTCCCATGGGCGCGTTTGACCACTTATACTTTTGTAGTTATCCACCTCCTGTTAGATGGCTCTACTGTAGAGTAAGAAGAGGGGGTAAAATTTTGTTCAAATATTTTCGCATCCGCCATTTTAATGTTTTCAAATGTTAAATATTTTATGAGGTTATGTCATCGTCAACAATCGTTGAGTTGTGTCAAGTCATGTCTAGTGAAATCAGTGAAATTCATTAAATGAATTGAAATGAAGAGATTCAAAGTAAACAGAAATGTTTGTGCTGTACCAGAATTATACGAATGAAGTCACTGATTTCATCTTTCTCTATTGTACTATGAATAGAATGTCATAAAAAGTTACATTTCATGTGTAATGTATTTCTTCATTTATTGAACAACTAATGCAGAATTGTACAAATTTATTCCGAAGAATGTTCCATGAAACAGTATTTACACATTTCTCGTTTTAATCTTTTATAATTTTAAATTAAATCGTTTTTTTCTGTAATTTTAATTCATACAACACATTCAAATAATATACATACATACGTGCGTCAACAAATAACTACATTTTAGTTCGCGACTCCCTTGTAGATGCCCTACTGTCTGAATAAGTGGTCAAACGCGCCCATGGGAGTCGACTCAGTCTGACGGGAGTGCTCTACCGCCATTTTAATCGCCATTTTCGTACCTTCTAATTTAGCGCCAAGTTCAAGCTGTATACTTTGATATTTGAATTAGGTTAGATTCTAGCCCACCACTAATCGCCAAGTATAATAATTAATAAATATTTATGAATCAAAAATGGTGTATTGCAGTGCACCAACATGCAATCACAATCAACATTTGTTTTGTAATCATAATTTGAATTCTGCGCCAAGCACAGTGGTACGAACATGGCGGTCGAGCACTCCTGTACAATTGAGTACCTTACCTGTAGGTCGAATGGCTCCGAAACAAAAATTCACTCTAAAAGTTTTTTTATTGAGGTATAATAATTGTCAAGTGGAAAGTTTCTTCTCTGAAACTTGTTTCTTTTCGTGCCAATCTGTCAACAAAAGTGGTTCTTTTGAACGACATAATTTGATTCCTTTGGATATATTTTCGAAAATGAGTGAATTTGACACCGCAGTAATTCTGTTTTGTTGCATCTCCATTGGAACCCGAAAATTGATTCTACTTTTACACTTTAGTTTTTTCTGTGTTCCATTTATATGCATGTCAGAATTTAGTGCTGAAAACACATTATGTAAAAGTTATATCAGTTATTGATAATAAGTCTGTTGATTTTATTTCATATTTTTAATATATTTATTGAACATAAATGATAAATATCGTATCTTGTAATATATGTCTCTCAGTAAACTCCAATTGACCGACGAAGAACAGTTTGGCGCGAGCACGCAGATTATTAATGACAAGCCAGGGGACCCATTCTAAAAAGCACCCTCAATTGTAAGACGCTAGGAGACTCACATTAATTAAGCATCCCGAAATAAGGGCTCTAATATAGCACTGCAACCTACACGTGGCAGATCCTTGATCCTACAATTTTCGAAATAATAACTTTTAATGTCAAATGCAAATTTTGGCTGCAATTTTGAAATTGTAACTTTTGACGTCAAAATGAAAATTAACGACCTTAAAGACCCTCTTGTACCAAATTTTAGGCAAATGTGTGAAAAGTTTTTAATTTTCGTGGCCATATTGAATCCGCCATTTTGAATTTATAGCTTTTGACGTCAAAATGGAAATTGATAAATAAACATTCGCGAAGCATAACTTGATAGTTTATTATGAATAAATAAATTGTTACTAACAATTGTATTGTTATAAACAATGGTAGATTTTCGAATGATTTTGGATATTTATTAGGTGATTGTCGTTCTCAATCTGATTTGAAGTAATATGCTCACAACATTTTTCATTGAACATTAAAAAACAAAAATAAATACATGCATTGCGGTTATAAACAAATTTTATAAGCAAATGCACAGTTTGAACAATTGTTGAGAGTTTGAGATACTTTTTTTAAAAACGATCTTTGTTTGACTTGGCGGTGATGCGTCAGTAAACTTATTGTCATTTAATGACAATTCTGTGATTGTTATGAACAAATTTTGTAGACAAATGCACAATTTGAGCAATTCTTAAGAGATTTAGTTACTTTTTTTAAACGTACTTCGTTAGGCTTGCTAGTGATACTTCAGTAAACTATATTGCCATTACATAACAAGTGTGATTGTTTTAAACAAATTTTATAAACGAATGACCTATTTGAGCAATTTTTGTGTGTTTGAGGTACTTTTTTTGTAATCTGTTTTGTTTGACTTGCAAGTTATGATTCAGTAAACTCTACTGGCATTTCATAACAACTGTGATTGTAATAAACAAATTTTACAAGCAAATGCACAGTTTGAGCAATTGTTTAGAGTCACTTCTTCTTTAAACGTATTTTGTTAGGCTTTCTAGTGATACTCTAGTAAACTATATTGTCATATCATGTAAAGTGTGATTGCTATAAACAAATTTTATAAACAAATGCCCTGTTTGAGCAATTTTCGTGTATTTGAGTTACTTTTTTAAAAATGTGTTTTATTTAACTCACAAGTTATGCTTCAATGAGCTAGACTGGCATTTCATGACAACTGTGACTGTAATAAACAAATTTGATAAATAAATGCATAGTTTGAGCTATTTTTAGGAGTTTTAGTTACTTTTTCTTGAAATGTACTTCATTAAGCTTGTTACTAACAATTAAGTAAACTGTTTTGCTGTCTAAAGACAAGCGTGATTGTTATAAACAAATTTGATAAACAAATGCCCTGTTTGCGAAATTTTTGTGTGTTTGAGGTACTTTTTTTTAAAAACGTGTTTATTTGACTTGCAAGTAGAGCTTCAGTAAACTATACTGTCATTTCATAACAAATGTGATTGTAAGGAACAAATTTTATCAACAAATGAACAGTTTGAGCAATTTTTAAGAATTTCCGGTACTTTTTTATATAAACAATAATTATGAAATAAATAACTTAATAAAAAATATTATAAATTATAAATAATTTTACATAAGATTTCCGAGGATTTCAATCATTTTAAGGGATTGTGAAGATTTGATTTAATTGTATAATATTTCAAGGGGTATTAAGGAATTTCATGAGATTTAAGGGACTTTAATACGATTTCTGAGATTTTAGGGTATTTAAAATGATTTCAAAGAATTTTCAAGGGATTTAAAAAATTTCAAGGGATTTCAAAGGATTTGAAATATTTTAGGGTATTTTAAAATATTTCGAAGGAATTTTTAAGGGATTTTAGCAGACTGATATAAGATTTCCCAGGATTCCAATGGTTTTGAGGGACTTTAAAAACTCACCAATATATTTTAACACATTTTCCAGGATTTCAGGAAATATCAGATTTCTTGCAATTTCTCGGTTTTTTTTTCAAGGGCATTTATGGGATTTTAACGGATTGTGAAGATTTAAAGTGATTTTGTAATATTTCAAGGCGTGTCAAGGAACTTCATAAGATTTAAGGTATTGCAATAGGATTTCTAGGATTTTAGGGTATTTTAAAAGATTTCGATGAATTGTCGATGGCTTAAAAAAATTTCATGAAATTTCAAAGGATTTTAAATATTTTAGGGCATTTAAAAATATTCCAAGAGATTTTGAAATGATTTTAATAGATTATACTATATAACATTTTCAAGGATTTCAATGATTTTAAGAAACTTTATAAGCTCTCAGTGTATTTTAATAAATTTTCGATGATTTTAGGAATTATCAACAGATTTCATAGACTTTACGTTTTTTCAAGAGATTTTATGGGATTTCAACGGGCTGTAAAGATGTGAAGTAATTTTATAATATTTTAAAGGGTATCAAGCAATTTCATAAGATTTATGGGACTTTAATAGGATTTCCAAGATTTTAGGGTGTTTTAAAAAATTCCAAGGGATTTTTGAGGGATTTTAACAGATTTATATAAGATTTCCGAGGATTTCGATGATTTTAAGGGACGTTAGAGGCTCTCAATGTATTTTAATCAATTTTCTAGGATTCTAGGAAATATCAAATTTCATGGAATTTCATATTTTTTCAGGGGATTTTATGCGATTTTAACGACTTGTGAAGATTTAAAGTAATTTCCTAATATTTCAAGAAGCATAAAGGAACTTGATAAGATTTAAGGGATTTTAATAGGATTTCTGAGATTTGTGGGTATTTTAAAAGATTCCAAAGAATTTTCAAGTGATTTTAAAGCATTGAAATATTTTACGGTATTTTAAGAGATTCCATGGGATTTTTCAGGAATTTTAACAAATTTATACCAGATTACCGTAGATTTCAATGATTTTGAGGGATTTTGAAAGCTCTCAATGTATCGTAATGAATTTCCCAGGATTTCAGAAAATATCATATTTAATGGAATTTCACGGTTTTTCGAAGGATCTTATGGGATTTCTATAAATTTAGAATATTTAAAAAGATTCTAAGAAATTTTCGAAAGCTTTGGAAAACGTCAAGTGATTTCAAAGAATCTGAAATATTTTAGGGTATTTTAGAAGATTCCAAGGGATCTTAACAGATTCATATAAGGTTTCTCAGAATTTCAATGATTTTACAGGAAAAGAAAATGTCTGAATTTCCAATGGATTTTTAATAGATTTGTATGAAGTTTCCCAGGATTTCAATGATTTTAAGGGACTTTAAAATCTCTTACTGCATGATAATACATTTTTTTGGATTTCAGCAAATATCACATTTCATGAAATGTCACGGTTTTTTCGAGGGATTTTAATGAATTTTAACGAATTGTGAAGACTTAAAGTGTTTATAATATTTCAAGGGGCATCAAGGAATTTCATAACATTTAAGGAATTTTAATGGGATCTTTAAAATTTTAAGTTATTTTAAAAAATCCAAGAAATTTTCAAGAGTTGCAAAAGATTTCATAAGCTTTAAAAGATTTCAAGTGTTTCTGAAGGATTTGAAATATTTTAGGGTATTTTAACAAATTTATATAAGATGTCCGAGAATTCCAATGATTTTGAGGGGTTTTAAAAGTTCTCAATGTATTTTAATAAATTTGCCAGGATTTCGGGAAATATCACATTTCATAGAGTGTCACGGTTTTTTTGAAGGATTTTATTGGATTTCAACGGATTTGAAGATTTAAAATGTTTATAATATTTCAAGGGGCATCAAGGAATTTCATAAGACACTGAAGGAATTTTAGTCGTATTTTAAAAATTCTAAGGTATTTTAAAAGATCCCAAGGAATTTTCAAGAGCTTTGACAGATTTCAAGTGTTTCTGAAGGATTCGAAATATTTTAGGGTGTTTTAAAAGGTTCCAAGGGATTTTTGAGAAATTTTACAAAATTTATATGAGATTTCCGAAGATTCCAATGACTTTGAGGGATTTTAAAAGTTCTCAATGTATTTTAATAAATTTTCCAGGATTTCAGGAAATATCACATTTCATAGAATGTCACGGTTTTTTTCGAGGGATTTTGTTGAATTTCAACGGATTGTGAAGATTTGAAGTGTTTTTTATAATATTTGAAGGGACATCAATGAATTTCATAAGATTTAAGGGATTTTGATGGGAGTTTAAAAATTTTAAGGTATTTTAAAAGATTCCAAGGAATTTTCAAGGGCTTTAAAAGTTTTCGAGTGTTTCTGAAGGATTTGAAATATTTTAGGGTATGTTAAGAGATTCCAAGGAATTTTTAAGAAATTTTAACAAATTTATTTAAGATTTCCGAAGATTCCAATCATTTTGAGGGATTTTAAAAGTTGTCAATGTATTTTAATAAGTTTTCCAGGATTTCAGAAAATATCATATTTTATGGAATTTCACGGTTTTTTCAAGGAATTTTGTGGGATTTCAACGGATTGTAACGATTTGAAGTGTTTTTATAATATTTCAAGAGGTATCAAGGAATTTCATAAGATTTGAGGGATTTTGATAGGATTTCTAAAATTTTAGAGCATTTAAAAAGATTGCAAGGAATTTTCAAGACCTTTAGAAAATTTCAAAGAATTTCAAAAGATTTTAAATATTTTAAGGTATTCTAAAAGATTACAAGGGACCTTTAAGGAATTTTAACAAATTTATATAAGATTTCCTTGGATTCCAATGGTTTTAAGGGGGTTCAAAAACTTTCAATATATTTTAATAAATTTTCCAGGATTTTAGGAAATATCATTAGATTTTACGGAATTTCTCGGGGTTTTCAATGAGTTTGATGGGATTTCAACGGATTGCATAGTTTTGAATTGATTTTATAATATTTCATGAGGTATTAAAGATTTAAGGGATTTCAATAGGATTTCCAAGATTTTAAGGTATTTTTATTATTTTTATTGTTTCTACAATTAGCCGCCATTAAGCCTCTGGATCGCTCAACAATAGAAAGAAGACGAGGCGCATTATCTGCCTGGAGTGATATTATCGTTTTCCGAGATCTGTAAGTCATAAGCAATAAGTGAGATAAAAGAGGAAATGAACTTTGCTAAACTAAGGAGGGGATTCGCGAGAATAAAGACTTTGGCGCTGCGCGCGCAACTCCCCGCTTTGACCCGCTAACTTTGAGGCGCTATAAATGACGTCACTGAGTAGGTCGCAACACATAGTTGAGAACTGCATTCAGAAGTCAAGGAACAGCCGACTCCCTTCTCTCGATTCAGGTAAAACTGCACTCACTACTCTACCTACTAGGACACGCTTCCTTACTTAGTTTCTTCTTCCTCACTTCCTTCCTTCCGATCGCTCTCTCCTTATTCATTCAGTTTCTTTCTCTATTCGTTCATTGAACAATATCGATATCTCTCACTCCGAGCACGTGTTCCTCATATCGCCTACGATTGTTGCAACTCCTCGTTAAACTCGTACTGGTAATGCGGAATTTTTTATTTTATTTTACATAATTCAGTTTTCCTCTGCCCATTTTTAATCAATACTATTTTTTATATTTTTCCAATATATTGTTGAACAAAATTAATCTCAAGAAATGAAACTTCTTCGAGTTTCATTTTAATTTTTCAAAATTCTTTTTCCAAAAGTACCTCATATATGATTTTCTTTTATTTTGGTTTTGGGATATTCGAAGTATCAACTTTGAGAAAAATACAGTATATTGTTTTATAAAAAAAAGATACCCATTTTGGTAATGCGGAATCTTTCATTTTATATTATTTTAGTTTTATCCTATTCATTTTATTTTTAATACCATTTTGTTACTTCTTTGTAACATTTCTTTACAAATTTCAAAAACAGACAGGTCAATAACTTTTTTTTTAATTCCTCGAATGTATTGTTTAAAAATATTAAGCTTGAGAAATAAAGATTTTTCAAGTTTAATTTCAATTTTTTTAAAGTTCTTCCAAAAGCACCTCAAATATGATTTTCTTATAATTTGGTTTTGGGATATTCGAAGTATCCTCTTTGAGAAAAATCCAGTATATTGCTCTATAAAAAAATACCTATTTTGGCAATGTGGAATTTCATATTTTATACTATTTCAGTTTTATTTTATCCATTTCTTTTCAATACCATTTTTCTACTTCTTTGCAACATTAAAAAAAAAATTTCAAAAACAGACAGGTCATTAAATTTTTTTTTTCAATTTCTCCAATATATTGTTAAAAAAATTAAGCATAAGAAAAATGCAGTATATTGTTCTATGAAACAAGATACTTATTTTGTTATTGTGGAATTTTTTATTTTATGTCATTTCCGTTTCATTCTATGCATTTTATTTTCAATACCATTTCGTTACTTCTTTATTACATTTCTTTAAAAATTTCAGAAACAAACAGGTCATTAACTTTTTTTTTTAAATTTCTCCAATATATTGTTAAGCAAAATTGAGCTTAAGAAATAAAGCTTTTTTTAGTTTTACTTCAATTTTTCAAAATTCGATTCCCAAATATACCTCATATATGATTTTCTTACATTTTGGTTTTGGGATATTCGAAGTATCCTCTTTGAGAAAAATCTAGTATATTGTTCTATAAAAAAAAACCTATTTCGGCAATGTGAAATTTTATATTTTATACAATTTCAGTTTCATTTTATCCATTTTTTTTCAATACCATTTTTTTACTTCTTTGCAACATTTCTTAAAAAATTTCAAAAACAGACAGGTCATTAACTTTTTTTTTTAATTTTTCCAATATATTGTTAAAAAAATTAAGCATAAGAAATAAAGCTTTTTCATGTTTTATTTCAATTTCTCAAAACTCGATTCCCAAAAGTACCTCATATACGATTTTCTTAAATTTTGCTTTTGGAATATTTGGTGTATCTACTTCGAGAAAAATGCAGTATATTGTTCTATAAAAAAAGATACCTATTTTGGTTTTGTGGAATTTTTTACTTTATATTATTTCAGTTTTATTCTATCCATTTTATTTTCAATACCATTTTGTTACTTCTTTGTAACATTTCTTTAAGAATTTCAAAAACAGACAGGTTAATAACTTTTTTTAAAATTTCTCCAATGTATTGTTCAACAAAATTAAGCGTAAGAAAAAAAGATTTTTCAAGTCCAATTTCAGTTTTTCAAAATTCTATTTCCAAAAGTACTCATATATATATTTTTTATTTTTATATTTTCTTACATTTTGGTTTTGGGATATTCGAAGTATCCTATTTGAGAAAAAGCCAGTTTATTGTTCTATAAAAAAACCTATTTTGGCAATGTGGAATTTTATATTTTATACTATTTCAGTTTTATCTTTTCCATTTTTTTTCAATACCATTTTTTTACTTCTTCACAACATTTTTTAAAAGATTTTGAAAAGAGACAGGTTATCTAACTTTTTGTTTAATTTCTCCAATATATTGCTAGCAAAATTAAGCTTAAGAAATAAAGCTCTTTCAAGTTTTATTTCAATTTCCCAAAATTTTATTCCCAAAGGTGCCTCATACAAGATTTTCTCATATTTTTGTTTTGGGAAATTCGAAGTATACACTCGGCGAAAGATCGCAGTATATTGTTCTATATCAAAACAATTACCTATTTTGGTAATGTGGAATTTTTTATTTTATTTTATTTCGCTTTTACTCTGTCCATTTTTTTTTATACCATTTTTCTACTTCTTTGTAACATTTCTTTAAAAATTTCAAAAAAAGACAGATTATCTAACTTTTTGTTTAATTTCTCCAATATATTGTTAAACAAAATCAAGCTCGAAAAATCATGCTTTTTCAAGTTTCATTTCAATTTTTCAAAATTCGGTTCCCAAAAAGACCTCATATATGATTCTCTTATATTTTGCTTTTGGGATATTCGAAGTATCCACTTTGAAAAAAATCGCAGTACATTGTTCTATAAAAAAAGATGCCTATTTTTGTAATGTGGAATTTTTCATTTTATTTCAATTTTCCTCTATTCATTTTTTTAATACCATTTTTCTACTTCTTTTCAACTTTTTTTTTCAATTTCAAAAACAGGCAGGTCATTCAATTATTTTTTTATCTCTAGTATATTGTTGAACAAAATTAAGCTTGAGAAATTAAGCAATTCCAAGTTTTTATATCTTTTCGTATCTAGGATTAAATGATAAGAAAATCTCAGATGAGCTGTTTAAAATATTATGCATGAAAAAATTGATATCAAATTTTTTTTCAATCTCTGAAAATAAGTGAAAATAAACACGATTCAGTATTAGGTTGAACAATTATTCCTCATTCGCAATTTGTAATAAACTCCCGCCACAAGCAATTACAAAAATGATTTATTGAAATTTCATTTCTAAAATGATGAAAAATGAATTATTATAGGAATGTTCCTCTACATTACTTACTTTTATTTTTTCTTATTGCACGAATCTGAAAGCGACAAATTTTTTTCCACAAACAGTTTCTTCAAAAATTGTGAAACGTACATCGTGCAAAATGTAAAGCTCGATACGTAGAATCAGTTTTGAAAGTTGACAATCCTATATAGTATTCAAAAATGGTCTCTCAACATTCCTCTCAAAAAATCTACGCAAAACATAAAAAGACAGTGAAAAGCTTTTGTTGCTACATTACGTATTTTCAAATTATGTTAGAAAGAAAAATGTTTTCCGGAAACTGAAAATCAAACAAATTGAAATATTGATTTTTATTGGAAATCTTGATTATCTTAAACTCTGAATTAGGAAATTAGATTAATTTCCTGGAAATATTGAATTTCTTTATAATTTATAATATTAAGTTTACGAAGTAATCAATTAAATAGAAATTGATTTTCACTAAGATTCATGAGTGAATACATTTTGTATTACAGTTTGCAAAATTGATATTAAACAGCATTAATAATTCATTCGAAATTAACATGAGGAAAACATTTGTATCATGTTGAATAATTCTAAAATATACATTTGAACGGGAAGAGTAGAACATCATATAGATAATTGGGTAGTGTAATTTAAAAAATGTATGACAAAAGTAAACACATGAAATTCTAATAAAAATTAAAATAGATTAGAGAACTTTACCATACAGTGGTTAATTTTTATCATTGAAACGGACTTTAATTAATTAATTGTACGTGACTCCAAAAGACAGCGACATCACAATGAGACATTGAAACAATTAATTATCAAATATTCATTTCTAGTTACGTAATAATGACGTCTTTCGAATCATTTTCGTTAATAATATGTACAGATTATTCAGTTGTAAAAAATTCATGGTCTGAAATGTCATGAAAGCACTCTTTGTATAATTCTGCGGTATTCCCTTTATTGACTGTGACTACCAGAGTTATATTCCATCTGATAAAAAACAATTTTTGATTCACTGTATTATACCTTAACTGATGAAGTGTACACAGAAAAATCGTCAGAAACACAGATTTTTAAATGCTAACATTATTTACAGAACAGGTTTCAGATCTAAGTGACATATAACGATGCTAATGTTTATTACTTTTTTTTAAATTTCTGCGCAAGAAATATTTAAAAAATTTTCCTAGGTTCGTAGGTGAGCACGCACGAGCCGGAAACGAGTACTGAAAAAATACATGAATCGGGAAAAATTCCCTTACCCTTGGTGAATGCGATATTTTTTATAACAAATGCATGATTTTAAACACGATTGGAACATAGGCATGATTTCTACTCATACGGAGGAATTTTGGTAACTTTATTTTTATTTTAGATTGAATTTAAGCAAATTTTTGTAATTAAATTTTTTTTGAGATTTTGAAAATTTTGATATTTTTGATAATTTAAAATTTTTTCAAATTTTCAAATTTTTTAAAATTTTGAAATTCCTGTAATTTTCGAATTTTTGAAATTTTGAGAAATTTACCGAAATTTAGAGTATCTAAAATCGTGTAAAATTTCAGACACGATTGGAACACAGGTATGATTTCTGCTCACATGGAGGAGTTTCGGAAACTTTATTTTTATTTCAATATGAATTTAAGAAATTTTAAGAATTCTTGAAATTTTGAAAATTTTGAAAATTTTAGAAACTCAAAATTTGTTTTCAAATTCTTGAAGAATTTGGAAAATTATGAAATTTCAGAAATTTTAAAATTTGTAAAATTTGAAAGTTTGAGAAATTTACCAAAATTTAGAGTGTCCAAAAATTATCGATAATTTATAGTAATTTATGGTTATAACAAGTACATGATTTCAGAAACGATTGGAACACAGGCATGATTCCTGCTCATATAAAGGAGGAATTTAGGAAACTTAATTTTCATTTTATTAAAATAAAAATAAAGTTTCCGAAATTCCTCTATGTGACAGAAATCATGCCTGTTTCCAATTGTGTCTGGAATCATGTATTTGTTATAACCATAAATTACTATACATTACTGAAAATTTCGGAATTTTTTGGACACACTAAATTTTTTTCAATTTCTCAAGCTGTAAAAATTTTAAGAATTTTGAAAATTTCCAAAATTTTTCAAGAATTTCATAAATTTCCAAAATTTTCAAAGTTTTTTGAATATCGAGAATTGTTAAAATTTCCTAAATTCATATTGAAATAAAAATAAAGTGTGCGAAATTTCTCCATATGAGCAGAAATTTTTCCTGTGTTCCAATCGTCTTTAAAATCATATATTTGTCATAATCGTAAATGAGGAATTAAAAATAAAAATTTTCATATTTCTTGAAATTTAAAAATTGTTGAAAATTTTGGAAATTCTTGAAAATTTTGGAAATTTTCGAAAATCTTGAAAAAATGTTGAAATTTTTAAGTTTTTGAGATTTTCAAAATTTTTAAAAATCAAGAAACTTACCGAAATTTAGAGTACCCAAAAATTTTAAAAATTCTTGATAATTTCTAGTATTTAATGGTTATAACAAATTGACTCAGGCACGATTGGAACACAGGCATGATTTCTGCTCATATAAAGAAGATATTTCAGAAACCTTTTTTTTTATGCATTAAAATAAAAATAAAGTTTCCGAAATTCCTCCATATAACAGAAATCATGTATTTGTTATAACCATAAATTACTATACAATACCGAAAATTTTGGAATTTTTTGGACACAATAAATTTTGTTGAATTTCTCAAGCTTTCAAAATTTTCAAAATTTTCAGAATTGCCACAATTTTTCAAGAACTTCAAAATTTCCAAAATTATCAAGAATTTTCAAAAATTTCAAAATTTCCTAAATTCATATTAAAAGAAAAATTAAGTTTCTGAAATTCCTCCATATGAGCAGAAATCATGCCTGTGTTCGAAATTTCCAATCGTGCCTGAAATCATATATTTGTTATGACCATAAATTACTATAAATTACCGAAAATTTTTGGGTACCCTTAATTTCGGTGAATTTCTCAAACTTCAAAAATTTTCAAGTATTTTCAAGAATTTCCAAAATTTTCAAATTTTTAAAAATTTTCCTAAATTCATATCAAATATGAATTTAGGAAATTTTGATATTTCTTGAAATTGAAAAAATTTTGGAAATTCTTTAAAATCTTGAAAAGTTTCGAAAACTTGATAAATTTTCATTGAGATTTTCAGAATTTTGAAAGTTTGAAAAATTTACCGAAATTTAGTGTATCTAAAAATTTCAAAAAATTTCAGCAATTTGTAATAATTTATAGTTTTAATAAATACATAATTAAGGCACGATTGGAACACAGGCATGATTTCTGCTCATGGAGGAATTCCCGAAACTTTATTTTTATTTTAATATGAATTTAAGAAATTAAAAAAATTCTTGAAATTCAAAAAATTAAGAAAATTTTTGAAAATTTCGAAAGTCTGAGAAATTAACCGAAATTTAGAGTATCCAAAAATTTCAAAAATTTTCAGTAATTCATAGTAATTTATGATTATAACAAATATATGATTCCAGGCAAGATTGAAACACAGGCATGATTTCTGTTCATAAGGAGGAATTTCGGATACTTCATTTTTATTTTAATATGAATTTCAGAAACTGGAATTGAAATTGGAATTTAAAAAATTTTGAAAATTTTGAAAACTCATGAAAATTTTTGAAATTTTCACATTGTTAAAAATTTTTAAACTTTGAGAAATGTACCAAACTTTAGAGTATCCAAAAACTTTCGGTAATTTATAGTAATTCATGATTATAATAAATACATTATTTCAGACACGATTGTAACACAGGAATGATTTCTGCTTATATAAAGGAGAAATTTCGAAAACCTTATTTTTTTTTTATTAAAATAAAGATAAATTTTCCGAAATTCGTCCATATAACAGAAATCATGTATTTGTTATAACTATAAATTACTATACATTACCTAAAATTTTGGAATTTTTTGGACACAATATATTTTGGTGAATTTCTCAAGCTTCCAAAATTTCCAAAATTTTTCAAGAATTTCAAAATTTCCAAAATTCTCAAGAATTTTCCAAATTTTTGAAATTTCTTAAATTCGTATTATAATAAAAAGAAAGTTTCTGAAATTCCTCCATACGGGCAGAAATAATGCCTGTGTTTCAATCTGAAATCATGTCTCTGTTATAATCATAAATTACTATAAATTACCGAAAATTTTCGGGTACCTAATTTTTGGTGAATTTCTTAAAATTTCAAAATTTTAAATATTTTTCAAGAGTTTGAAAAATTTTCAAGAATTTCTAAAGTTTTTAAAATTTTAGGGATTAAAAAAATTTCTTAAATTCACATCAAATATGAATTTAGGAAATTTTGATATTTCCTAAAATGCTAAAATTGAAATAATTTTGAAAATTTTTGATAATTTTTAGAATTTTTAAAAAGTTTGAAAAATTTTGAAAATTTGAGAAATTTTCAAATTTTTGAGATATTTAAATCATTGAAAGTTTTAGAGATTTACCGAAATTTAGAGCATCCAAAAATTCCAGTAATTTTTAGTAATTTATGGTTATAATAAATATTTAGATGATTTAGGCACGATTGGAACACAGGCATGATTTCTGCTGATATAAAGGAGGAATTTCGGAAACTTCATTATTATTCTAATATGTATATAAGAAATTTTAAAAATTGATGATATTAAAAAAATTTTGAAAATTTTGAAAATCTTGAAAAATTTTGAAATTTTGAGATTTAGAAAATTTTGAAAGTTGAGAAATTTACCGAAATTTAGCGTTTCCAAAAATTAAAAAAATTTTCGGTAATTTTTAGTAATTTGTGGTTATAACAAATACATGAATTCAGGCACGATTAGAACACAGACATGATTTCCATTCATATACGATGAATTCCGAAAATTTGACTTTTATTTTAATATGAATTTAGGAAATGTTGAAAGTTCTTCAAATTAAATTTTTTTAAAATTTTGAAAATTCTTGAAATCTTTGAAAATTTTTGAGAATTTTTGAAATTTTGAATGTTTGAGATATTCACCGAAGTTTAAGGTACCCAAAAATTTTCGGTAATTTATAGTAATTTATGGTTATAACAAATACATGATTGCAGACACGATTGGAACCAAGGCATGATTTCTGCTCATATGGAGGAATTTCGGAAACTTTATTTTTATTTTAAAATGAATTTAGGAAATTTTGAAAATTCTTGAAAGTTTTTGAAAGTTCGAAAAATTTACCGAAACTCAGAGTATCCAAAAATTTGAACAATTTTTGATAATCTATAGTAATTTATGGTTACAACAAATATGTGATTTCAGGCACAGTTGGAACACAGGCATGATTTCTGTCATATGAAGGAATTTTGAAAATTTCTAAAATTTTAAAAATTTTGAAAATTTTTGAAATTTTCAAAATTCTGAAAGTTCAAAAAATTCACCGAAATTTAGGGTACCCAAAAATTTTCGGTGATATATAGTAATTTATGGTTATAACAAATACATGACTTCAGACACGATTGGAACACAGGCATGATTTCTGTCATATGAAGGAATTTTGAAAATTCCTAAAATTTTGAAAATTTTTGAAATTTTCAAAAATTTCTAAATTCTGAAAGTTTAAAAAATTCACCGAAATTTAGGGTACCCAAAAATTCTCGGTGATATATTAATTCATGGTTATAACAAATACATGATTTTAGACACGATTGGAACACAGGCATGATTTCTGTCATATGAAGGAATTTTGAAAATTCTGAAAGTTTGAGAAATTCACCAAAATTGAGGGTACCCAAAAATTTTCGGTGATTTTTAGTAATTTATGGTTATAACAAATACATGATTTTAGACACGATTGAAACACAGGCATGATTTCTAATCATATTGAGGAAATTCGAAAACTTTATTCTTATTTTAATATGAACTTCGAAAATTTTCAAAATTTTCAAAATTTTGAAAGTATGAGAATCTTACCGAAATGTAGTGTTCAAAAATTCTCGGTAATAAATGGACATTTATGGTAATTTATCGGTAATTTATGTTAACTTGTCGCTTCGGATTAGTCCAATCTGTCAAACAATCTGTCAATGCGATCAGCTGATCGCTTGATAATTTTCATTATTCACCTCTGACTTCACATTTTACTTCCTAGGGACTGAAAAGTAGGATCTTAGCCCCGCTTCATAGGCATTGAAAAGTGCTGAAATAATGCATGTGTAATGAAAAGTATATTTAAGCTATGATGCTGTTAGGATTGATTCACGTCCGACTAAATTAATTGAAATGACCTAGGTTGGGTATAGGCTAATAATTATGACATACAGTGCCGCGGGCCAATTAAATTTCGAAGTGATAATAATTGTTTCAACGTGCGTTGCACTTCGCTCACGAAAATCGAACCTATACACTAAATGAATTTGAAACACACATGTCTATCACTTAATCGATGTTTATCGTATTTTAGCATTTAATCGAAAATGGGCTTTATGTGGTGTTTCACTTATAGACGCTTTCATGGCTAGTTAGAGCTACTCGCGAATCAATTAATCACTGATATATATACATTATACAACTCGTGTAACGATTTGCACATAGGATACAAATTTTTCATTATTTATTGATAGCACGTATATTCGGTCCAACGTTAATCACGCAAATCCCAAATCCGATTTTAATATTTTATTCAGCTATATTTCTCATGTTTTTGATGGTTTGGCAATCCAGATTAAATTTTGGCGTTATCACTTTCAATTCTCGGTTTTTATACTTCGAATGATAAATCCTTTTTGTTCTTTTTTCATTACTTAAAAAACGTCCTTGTTTTTTTACGTTCTTATCTCAAAAAGACGGTATTGGTTCTATGTGATAATTGACTTTCGCGGATTTTATCAAATCTCGACTTTTTCGGGCTCACTGATTGAGAAAAATAATAATTAAATGAATAAATAATTTTTTGACACGAATCGAGCTAATATATTTTCTATGATCATGTTGAAAAACTACTATGCTAAGAGTATTTTGGATTGTAAATGGAGCCTGAGTGGATGACAAAGGCGATTTCCCCTGCGCTTTTTATTATTATTCATTTATTTATTTATTTCTAATTGCTTATTATTATTTATTCTTTATTTTTGATAGGTCAGAGAAGGTTTTTATATAGTTTAATAGATTCATTTCATCAACACGAATAAATTTTATACTTAAGATATTGGCGTATTTCAAAAATTGAGAAATTTTTATCCCCTCAACGTTAAAAAAATTGACAAATCTGCATATATCATAATTTTATTTTCTCATATGAGCTTGTTAAACACATCATTCGATTTGTCTCGTCATAACGAATAAGTTTAGTAATTACAATTCTGGTATAATCCCAAAATTAAGAAAGTTTTTCTTTTACAAACGTTAGAAAAATTTAGAAATCCGGACAAGTTATAACTTCATTTGATCATAAAGTGCTACTAAATACATCAATCGATTCATGTTGTCAATGTGGAAAAATTCGATACTTATTATGTTGCTATATTCCTAATATTGATAAAAAAATACTTATAAACGAGAAATTAAAAATTTCAAAAATTCTCAAAGGTAAAAATGTTTTTAAAAAATCTGGTTATAAAGCCTGATGTTACTGCTAATAGCGTGATGAAAATTCCTTAAATTTCGAATTTTTCAAATCGAATTATTGCCATTCTCACGATATTTAATGCATGAACCTCAAACCTTTTCGCTACGAAAGGATGTATTTCATTAAAATCTACGTATAACACTTTTTTCCTTCATATAATCAAAATTGCAAAAAAATTCACATCACAGAACGATTTTTGAGAAACATAGAAAATCGAAAAAAAATTATTAAAATCCGATGCGATTTCATTTTGAGCTTTAAAAAGCTTTTTATATTATCAAAAATTCCATTTTCCAGCAAAACTATACGAGATAGGAAAAAAATGTTGAGGAGTAAAATTATTCATCTAAAAACGATCTACAAATTTTTTCAGATTATTTTGTACATGGGATGCACAGTTTTTGTTTTAATCGTCAAAAATGTTATTAAAAATACAAAATTCCACTTTCCAGCAAAACTGTAGGAGATACTTCAAAAATGTTTGAGAACGAAATTGTTCATCTCAAAATAATCTACAAATTTGACAAACGATATTTTTTCATGAGACGCATAATTTTGTTTCAATCCTGAAAAATGTTATTAAATATAAAAACTTCCAGTTTTCAGCAAAACTATGCGAGGTACGAAAAAACTGTTCGAGAGCAAAATTATTCGCTCCAAAAAGATCTACAAATTTGCTCTGAACTATTTTTTTTATGAGACGCATAGTTTTTATTTGATGTTGAAAAATATTAGCACAAATAAAAAAATCCATTTTTTGATCAAACTATGCAAGATATGAAGAAATATTGCCCTGAAAAATTGTTCATCTCAAAAAGGTTTACAAATTTTTTTCAGACCATTGAAAAAAACGCATAGTCTTTGTTTTATTCGGGAAAAATAATATTAAATAAAAAAATTTAAATTTTTGTAAAACAACACAAGATACAGCAAAATAATAATTAATAAAATTATTCACCGAAAAAAGTTCTAAAAATTTGTCATTGACTATTTTTTCATGAGACGGGTATTTTTCGTTTTAATCGTGAATGAATATTATTAAAAATGAAAATTCAAATTTATAGAAAAACGGCACAAAATACAATAAAATGTCTAACGCTATTTCAAAATGTGTATTAAGATCGAAATGCAATATATGTACTTTCTTATGAACTCTTTCATACAGCAAAAACAGAACACAAAAAGGCTCAAAAATCAAAGACACACTTCCAACTACCTCCTTTACGGCCCACTAGAGACAAGTTTGTCACAAATCCAATTAAAAAAAATATAATAATGTTAAATATTCTGATCTAAATTTATAAACATAATTAATTAGGAAAATTATGGTAGATAAATTAATACAACATAAATTATTTATAATAGATTTCAAGATAATATAGAAAATTTCGCGTTTTGGACATACTTTAATCGAGTGCGAAGCGCGAGACACACATTTGAACACATTTGAATATTTGAATATAAGAAATTTAAAAAATTGAATATATAAAAAAATTTGAATTTGAATATAAAGTATCATACGAAATAATTATTATTTGTTTTTTGTAGATCCTGAGGGAAGAATATTTATATAATAATGACGGACACTCTGGAGCAAATGCCAAAATCTGACACACTTAAGCTTAGGAACAGACACATTGGGTAAGAATTTTTTAAATTATGTCATATTTTCTATGAATGTTTCAGAAATCTACATTTTATGTGACGTAAAAAAATTGATAATATGTGGTAAAACCATGAAACAAAAAGATAAAAATAATGATGCTTTTATCGTATTTTTGCGTGTAAATTATGTCAATAGGTATAGATAAATATAGATAGCCACAATGTCAATTGTTTCTATTTTAAGAAATAGTTTTTTTAGTTCACAAAGGTCTATCCAAAGAATGACAGTTTCCATCTTCGAGATTCATAAATTATTTTCTTATTTGTAGCAAAAAATATTTTAAGTATTTGTTCGAGTCTTGGGAAGTACATAAATATTGGGAAACATATATCATAATTATACAGGAGATATGCGATTTTGTTTATTCAGTAGTTTGTAGCACATTGAATAATGGATAATTCTTTTTAAATTTATAAAATCTTATCAAATATTGACAAAAAGTTATTCTTTTAATGTATTGATCAGGACGGGTCAAAAATATCAAATTTTTTCAGATTGAAATGAAATCATATACGAAAGTTGCCTTCTAGAACAAGAATCACTGCAATTTTTTGTCAATATCAGTCATGAAGGTAACAAAAATCGGTTTTGCTTAATTTCCATCTAAACTTCTGGAAGTATTGACAAAAAATTTGACACAAAAGTTATAGATCTAAAAAAATGACACATTTTCTGTCTAGAGACTTTTTTTGCATAACTAATCGTTTTGGAGAAAAATAGAAAAAATTAAATAAGTGAATGGATCGATATTCGAAATTCACGTGTATTAATATTTTTGGAAACTTAATGAAATATCTTAGCAGTTTCTATTCTTTCAATGTAAGCTTTTAATTTATTTATCCTTTCATGCGTGAGGTAGGCGAACTTCAAAAATTGGAAAATTAATATCTTTTTCGATTCTATAATTTTGACCATAAAAAGAATAATATTAATGCAGTGGCTCTTATCGTAAAAAGAAACTTTTGTACATGATTTCAATTCGATCTGAAAAATTTGCAATTTTCGACCCAATTATAATTATTTATAAAATATCTTCTTACCTTTTAAAACGACCATCGATATTTTTTGATATTTTTTAAAACTTTTTTTTCTCAATTTTTTTTTGTTCAAGATTACTCACAAGTAATTAAAAATTTATTTACCTAGAATTCGAAGGAATTCACTTTGATTCCAATGTTTTTCTTTTGAAATCCGTTTATTACAAGTTGAATTTAAACTATAAAAAACTAATTTAGTTTGAGGTTACTAGATTTCATCTATAATTCAATTAGTTTCAATTCCGCTGACTTTAATTGAATTCTATCAGAATTAATTTCACTGAGTTAAATGTGATTTCAAGTTGATTTAAGTTAGAATTATTCCAATTTAGTTGAATTCATTTTGAGTTAGTTTGAATTCGCTTTCAATATATGTGAATAAGTCTTCTCTTCATATGCAATTTCAATTCAATTGAATTTACTTTGAATTCCATAAAATTATTTCACCTTGAATTCCGTTATTTTAAATTCAATTCACTGCGATTCACATTTGAATTTCCACTGAATTCGGTGAAATAAATTCACCTCAAGTTTTGTTGATTTAAATTGAATTCACCGAGTAATGCAGTTGAATTAATTTGAATGCATTGTCAATTGAGGTAAATTTATCTCAGTTAATCCGAATTCACTTTGCATTCACTTGATTTCACTTTGAATTTACTTGAAATTAATTAAATGTATTTCTCGGTGTACTTCAATTCCCGTTGAATAGTTCGCTTCTATAATTTAGTTTAATAAAATTTAATTCACTCTTAATTTACCCGAATCAACTTTCAAGTGTATGGTAGGTTGGGTCGAAAAAATTAGTTTTTTGAATTTCAAAAACTCATGGGGCCTAAAAAGTTGTGTATGATGCAAGTAGTTTACGCCGAGAGTTTTAGTCAGTTAAAAATATAATTCAGCTAACGCGAGCGTATTCAAGTTTTAAACAGCGTAAAACACAAAGTTTGTTTTATACTGATACATTTATAAATTTTGATGATTCTTGTCTACTAGAATTTGTAGTATATACTATTGCCAACACATCCTAAATTATTAAAAATGAAGAATTTAATTTAAAAGACTACATAATTCTACTGAAACACATGTTAGTACACATGTTTTTTAGAGAAATGAAAAATAAAAGATTTATTTGCTTTTTTCTCTGTCGTGGATTTTAAGGGGTATTTAAAAGGAAGAAAAATTTTAAATACCTTTGGTAAGTTTTGGTGAAATTATGTAGTCTTTTGACTTGAATTCTTCATTTTTATTATTTAGGATATGGTGGCAATAATATAGACTACGAATTCTAATATTCAAGAATCATCAAAAATCATAAATGTATCAGGTATAAAATCGATTTTGCGCTCTTCGCTGTTTAAAAATTGAATACCCACGTCATAGCTGAGTTATTTTTTTTATCGGACTCAGATTTTAAGGATACACTACTTGTAGCATACACAAACTTTTAGGCCCCGTGGATTTTCGAAATTCAGAAAATTAATTTTCTCGATCTACCCTACTCTATGGGAAACACTAACAGTTACGTTAAATTCAGTTTCATTGATTTGGAATCCGTTTAATTCGCTTGAATACATCTTATTTCGCACCTAACTGTTAAAATAAATTATGATGTATTAGTGTTAGGGGTTTGTCCATTTGAGAGGCTGTCTCGGGTATGTTCTTCTATGACCGTAAGTCTCTTCCAAGAATTTCTATGATGTAAACACCCAGGGCCGTGTGAATCATTTCAAGCAGGAATACGTAATATCAATTAACTGTATTTTGTACAAACGTAGATTCTTGTTATCATAAAGGATGGTTCTTTTTTAATCATGAAGACTAACGAATGAAAGGAGAATTTTCCGCGTGTATTAAAAAATGAATGCGAAGTATGCACGCGAGTGTTCGAATTGTCTGCTTTGTGGCTACGGAACTGCTCAACTCAACTGAGCTCGCAGCGCCTCTTTCTCGGCTCCTTGGACCCCCTCATCAACGAATGCAGTCGACGGAAATTCAAAGAAGGGGGTATAAGGCGGGCTGTTAAATGGAAGTTCCAGTGTTTCAGAATTGTGATTTGAAATTCGGAAAATGGGCTATATTAGCTGTACGTAATAAATGATAATGGTCTGGTGAGCTGCCTTAAAGGGTGAAATCCACCCTTAATATCGGAGAACGGCTTGAGAGGCTTTCCGCACCTCATGCCGAAATCCACTCGACATGAAGCATAGGATCGCATATGGCAGTGTGCTTATGTCAAGTCATTACCATGTTAAACGGTTCTCCACTACTCGTGGTTGAATCGCGTTATCAGGCTGTGCTTGGGTTATCTGATAAGGCGGGCGACACTGCAGAATCGATCTTCCGCGAATTAGCATATTATCACGTGCGCAGTGCCGAATTCCGCGGCAAATAAAACATCATGGTCAACCCATAACTCATCGATTCCAATACGGAAAATATAGACCAATACACAAAATATAGCCTAAATCGCCAAATATTCACCTCTGAAGTCAATTTATCTCTTTTTAAATTGAAAATTGAATATTTAAAATTGGTGAAAATACATTTCGAGAAGAAAAGAAAGAGCTTTATGAGGGGTTTCATTTTAGTTTTTATGTGTAAGCATCTCAGACCTCGATATGGAGAGATAGGCCTGAGCCAGAGCGTTATATGCTATGGCTGGATGACGAAAAAATGTAAGGCATTGAGTTTTTTATGGGTTGATTTAGAACCAATCTCTTCAGATTATTCCATTTTTCTAAAAGAAAAAGGTAATAATCCAAACCAATAACATATTTTTCTAAAAAATGACTAACGTTCTCAAAATTTGTTTAAAAAATATTTAAGTAAAATAGATATCTTTTGGTAAATTGAGTTAATCATTAACAACCTTAATTAGAAGAAATCTTAAGTATTCATAGGTAACCTTGCAGATGGAAACCAATCTTTTTTTGAGGTCTCTCTTTCAAAATTTCTTAAAGATTGAAATAAAATCTATTTTCATATGAAAAATTTTTTGTGTGCTGAAAAAGAACACCCAAAAAGTTCAAAATTCAAAAATAGATATATACAAAGATGTTAATTTTTCGATCTCCTGATCCTTTAGTTTTATTTCAAACAAGCTTTTGCACCACGACGTGGTGCCTCTTCAGGTTGAACAATACCTCCACCCCATCATTAATCTGAAGAACATAGAACGGCGTTTCTTATATAACAAAAAAGCTTTTTACAGGAAATATAAAATATTTGTAAATATAGAACATAACCTATAAACTTACCTACACGACGCTCACGTTTTTGGAACATACAGGTATAACTATAACTTTATTATTATAAAACGTACTTTAACGTTGAAATTATAGTAAAAATTAACCTTCTTCAGGTTTGACGTTAACATTGTAAAAAAAACATTTTTTTCATTATTGCGGGCCAGCGCGCAATGTTATACGTTATTTCTGGAGATATAAATCTGTGATGTCACCTGAGACTATATATAATCCTCCAAGTCTAAATGAAGATGGCTGTATAGCGCCAATTTTAAAAAAACCTTAGGAATATTTTTATTATAATTTTTTCAATTTTATTTTAAAAATTATTAGTGTATAAAATAAGACTATGGTAGATTTTACTGAGGTATTCGACATCTGATCTTTTGTTCACAGAATTGGTATTCTTGACA
>JAUMHM010000005.1:36997416-37019103 GCA_032362435.1 Melikaiella ostensackeni | reverse complement strand
CTAGCTAGGAATTGCCTAAGGTGCCTGTGCACGTGAAGAAGCCCTCGGTTTGGGTTCTCAGTCGTGTAGATAAGTGTAAGAGTAAGAGAGTTTTAAGAGACATTCCCCGGTTACTGAAGTCGTTTGATCAGATGGAGATTGTGAGAAAAGATAGAATGAGTATGCGAGAGACGAACAAAAAATTTAATTAGACATACAGAAACAGAAGCTGTAAATGCACTGACAGACACCCAACTATACGACTAAATGGAAAGTGTAGTGGCTGTAAGATGCCCTGTAGTGGCTGGAGTTGTACCGAACCGCATAGCTGTCGAAGAAAGAGTGGCTCGATCACTAGTAAGAGTCGGATTTGAGGCCAAAATTGGCGGATGAATAACTTGCAGGAAAAAAATGAAAAAATTCAGGATTTACAATGTATGTGAATCAGTTTCCCATTTTATCCCCCTAAAAATTGAATTTTTAAATATTTAGCCAACTTCAACTTAGTCATTACCTCGTTCAATCAAACCTTAAAATTCAAAACAGCAGTCTTTCGGGCTATTTTGAAAATTTATTTTTCTGTATAAAAAGGCTCACGATCTAAGAAAAACTTTCAGGAGGATAAAATGAAGACCTGATTTACATATGCTGCAAATCCTGGATTTTTCCATTTCTCTCTCTATCAGTATTTCATCCGCGAAAACTTCGAAACGAAAATTTTCATATTTCAGCAGTAAAAGTTGAAGAAAGGGATACAACTATGAAAAGTCTGACCACAAATTAACCTTACGAAGTAAGTTTTAATTTTAAAAAACTGAACACAACGATTTCAATCAGCCTATAAATGTGCTGAAAAATAGTTACGTTTTAGTTGTAACAACGCAGATTTCGTTCATTATTTCTCAATAAAATTACTTTTGCACATGTTAAATAAAAGTTCAAAGACTGTAGAATACGTCTGATTTTATTTAATTCAATTTTACATTGAAGAATTTGAGTTTTTCTCTATTCTACAATGCACATAATTAATGTGACATTATTGTGTACCCTTGTATTTTGAAAATCAAATATCTGAATGAAAATAAAGTAATTTAATACGTTTATGTGATAGATGAGTTCAAAAGCAATGAGTATTATTATATGTAGTTAAATATCACACTTTTGTTTAATTGTGCCGCAACCGCACTAAATCTACAGATATCCTTCTTGCTGCAATGGTATTTAATTGATAAGAAAATCTGTATCAATATATTGAAACAAAAGACTGTTATATCCTTGGATGATTTTGTTGCAGATCAAAATACCTTCAGATTTAGAGTGATGCTTTATAGTGGGAAACAAAAAACCAGAAAATCATCAATTTACATTATTTAAGTTGTAGTATTGAGTAGCATTCAGAGGTTTCCTTTTTCTTTAAGATAAAATCTAAAATGGGATGAAGAAATGTGACTCTCTCTGAAGAAGGTGACTAAAAAGTGACTTGAAGAAAAAAAGTGACTAAAAGTGACTTAAGTGACTGTGTGGCAGCCCTGCAAATCCATGATTTACGCTACAAGATCATAAAGATTTGTTATTTGTAAAAGCTAATAAAGGCGAGCGATGAAGGAGCGAATAAGAATGATTATAATCTCACTATAGAAAACATTTAAAGAAATAATAATTTATGCAAAAATGTAAAAACTAATTTAGTTATAACAGTTGAAAATGACTGCAATTATATTGTTTCAAGATGGTGAAAGAAAGATACATCAACAAGTTAGCTGCCTATAAACTAAAAACCCATAGTAGTGTTGTGGCAAAGGCTTATGCGCTGCCTTAGGTACACATACCTAATACACTGAGTCGTTCATGAAAAAGAGTTGGGATTGAAAAAAATTTAATAACCTCATAATACCTTCTACTCGTTCTTTAATATCTTTAGATGTTGTCTCAACGTTTGAGAACATTCTTCTTGATTTAGCTTTGGATTGTATAGAAGAAAAATTAAATTTACATACAAATTAACCAAAATGTTAAAAAATTATATTTTAATTGCAGTTAGAGCTGTTTTTAATAATACTGTTTTTTCATTCAATAACCAATTTATAAACAGTTGTCAGATTGTTCAATGGGATCTCCTTTATCTCCCATTGTTGCAAACTTGGTTAAGGAAGATGAAGAAAAAAGAGCCTCATCAGAATTAATTTTCAAACCGATTGTCTATAAAGAGTATGTGGATCACATATTCACTATTGTACCAACTAATAAAATTTTAGAGCTTTTAAACGTTTCCGATAGTATTGATGAATCTATCCAATTTACATTCGAAACAGAAGAAAGCAATACCTTAAATTTCTTAGATGTAGAGATTCATAAATTGCCGAATGGCAATGTAATTACAAATTGGTATAAAAAACCTACTTGGTCTGGTTGCTATTCAAATTATGAGTCCCATCATTTGTTTCGTCAAAAGATCGAATTGATTAAAGGTTTAATTGATCGATGCATAAAATTAAGTGACATAGAATATAGAAAAGAAAATTTGGAACAAGTTAAAGCCACATTTCAACTCAACAATTATCCACTCCTGTTAATACAAAATGTCATTGAAAAGCGTATTCATTGAATCTACAATATTTCTTCAAAAGAAAAAGAAATGGTCAGATAATTACAAAAAAGCTGATCTAAGAGTCATCTTACCATATGTCCAAGGTCTTTCTGAAAGACTAAGAAGATCTTTAGAAGAATTTAATATAAATGTTTATTTCAAGAATAACCAAACTTCAGAAAATCTATTAATCAACAAAAAAGATTCTGAAAAAACAGAAAATTCATCTAATGTAGCATACAGAAAGTTTATTGTCTGTTCAATTCCATAACGGCATTGTGGAGATATTTTCAAACAAAAATAAAAATGGGGTCTTTTGCTTTTGAAATTTCATGAAACCTATTAAGAAGTTCTAATTTCTTTTCAAGCTGATCGAACTTCATCCCATCTGACAAAAATTGGTCGCAGAATGATACAAATGGATGCATTCTTCAATTTTCGCTCGAAAAATTGAATAATTGATAGAATTTATTTTCTTTCAACCTGAATAACTTTTTGGCTTTTTGAGATATCCGATTTATCTGAACGTAGTTTTATCAAACTCTGCGAAGGGGTAAAGAAAATTTATTGCTTGTTCAAAATCCATCAAGATATTGTGGAGATATCTTCAAAAAACATAAAAATGGGGTTTCTTGCTTTTGAAATTTCATGAAACCTGTTGAAATGTACTTATTTCTTTCCAAGCTGATCGAATTTCATTCATTTGGACGAAACTTGGTCGCAAAATTATGAGCCAAAAACTTGTAATACATACTCTAGAATAAGGTAGGTTTTTTATACACCTTATTTGTTACTTTTGTTATTCAAAATACTATTCTTAGTCTACGATAACCCTTTTTAACGATAACCCATCCTTTCCTCATCATTACCACATAATCTCTCAGAAAATAATTAATGCTACATACATATAATGGTTTAATGCAGAAAAATCCAAAATATCTTACACGCTTACATCCTCGTTAAAATATAGAGGCTAACAGAAAGAAGAAAAACAGAAAGTACAAGCACCAGTTTGAAATTGCACATTGTTTTTCGTGGGAGAAGCACATAAAGATACCGCGGGCACAACTCATGCTGACTGAAAACTACCTACTTTCACGGCTTTTACCAGGGCGCAATTCAAGTTTCAGATTGGCAGGGTCAATAAACTTATTTGATAGCTGATTCAATATAATTTATTTTATTAATTTTAATTAAAAATCACATGGATTTATAAAAAATATTCTTATTTCAATTATTTAGAAATCCTTAAAAACTAGCTGTTTTATTAAAATGTATCAATTAATAATATTTACAAAATGAAATTAGCTACAACATTTATTTAGTGATTAATTATAATATAATATTTGTGACGTGCCGCGAGGAAAAGGCCCTGAGGGGAAAAAATATATATTCAGACTTTCGATGTTATCGATAGTTTTCGAGTCGCTCTTTCATAATAAAATTTTGTTTATTTGCAAAATTTGAGTTTTTATTAAACTGCAGAGTAAGGGCGAACTCTCTGAGTTGCCTGAGTAACCTGCTTTCGATCTTCTCTTCAATAACTCGGAGTCCTGTAAAATGCGCCACAGCGCTCATAGGGCCTTCTCTTCGCGGAAAGTCACATTTCAATATTATTCAGTCCCACTGGCAAATTGGACGGTTTGGTACCTAAGGTCAGTTGAAGTATTTTCATCATTTACAGTCATGATGACTGAAAAATGTTGACTACAGCCGACTACAGATTTTTGTGGACTACAGTTGCAGTAGAATGGCAGTAGAATATATTTTTAAAAAATTTACATGAAAGTTCAACTAATACCATTACGTAGTGTTTCACATTTTGGGATGAAGCAAATATTAAAACAAACAAAAAAGATGCAATTAGATCGATAGAACGTTTTCATACAAATGCTGAACTTATGCATCCATGGGACGAGGGACACTCTCCTTGAGGGTTCTAAAGTTGTTTACGTAGGGATCAGTCATGATCAACAACTTGTGACCCAAATCTTCATTGGTTGCAATCCGATTGATTTTACGGGTATTGAATTCTCTTATCCTCTTGACAATTTTTTTATTCGCCTCTTGGAACTCTTCTGTCAATTGGCCATTTGGCAATGGGGCAGTTTTAATGACCTGAGTGCCATGTATGAGGAACTTGTGGACTGTCACAGGCTTACAGAACCAATTATATAAGCTGTCGTAAATTTTTGCAGTTTCCTGGCAATATTCTCTAAATTTTATCATGAATATTCTTTTTCCTGGTGCCATACTTTCCAGAATAACGCCGAATTTCTCGATTAATACTTTGTCAACCCCGGCAATACTCGAAGTCAATTCAGGATCTTCCAAGAACCTTCGAGCATTATTGCCATTATCAGATCTTCCAGTCCTATGTTGTGGAACATCTGCGATCCGGGCCCATTTTCTTTCAAAATTCTCTTTGAATTCTCTTCTTCGCATCGCTCATTTTCTGTTTTTTATCGGCTAACTTCGCTGCTCATTTGCAGAAGTCTATGCGATACGCAATGTGAAGGATACATTCCATGAAGCGTTTCCAAGCACGTAGTGTGGAAAGATCAAAAGAGAAGTTTTTGATCTTCACAGACAAGAGTTTGATTTTTTCTAACTTGTTCATCATGGAGGTCTTTGTGGAGCGTTTATAACATGACGATGATGATGGTGTTTCAGTAAGCGCTTGGCAAGCCTTTCCGTCAACCATGGACATTATCATTTTATGCGTGACTTTGCAACGATTCCGACTTCGACCGAAATTGATTGTTGTTGGTTCGAGTTTATCGATTTCTCCTTGAATCTGCTTCACTTCAGAGATGGAAGTCTCCTTCGTTCCCTTCACGTAGCGGAATCGCATGATTCTACAAAGTCTTGATGACTCAGAATGTGGATTTTTCCAAATCGCCAAACGTCTACCATCCAATGCTAGCGGTACCATCGAAAAAGTTAAGATGCTTGCATCAGATTAACTAGGATCAGTGGAAGACTAGTTGTATGGATTATGACCGGATGTCCCATCACATCCATACTTTGAAGTTAGAGTCATTGAAAGATTAGATCTGTCAACTGAATTTGGAGGTATGATTCCAGGTATAGCCATCAAGTGAGATACTGTGTGATTCAGCAAGGCTTGCGTGTTAATACTTACACCCTCTTCCGTTATAACAATATGAGATTCTGGGGGGTAGCACCTATTTTTGGCATCTGCTAGGCTCCTGTAGGGTAGGTAGATATCAGCATTTCTAGCTTTCGCTTGGATACGAATAACTTCATTCATAATTCATAATTCGTAATTCATCGTGTTCATCATCGTCATTTCACAAAAATCTACTAATGTCACTAGTGATTTTAGTTTTACCAGATGATGGCAAAATACTCAAGAATGCACTCCGTATTTCAGAGTCAGAATAGCATTCCCGCATTTTGAATACTTTTCTTCTCTTAGTTGATTAAACAAACTCCAGCGAATTGAACAGAGAAATCCAGAAGCAGCCATTCTGCATCCGTGGCCCTGAATGTTGTTATGCTATAATAGTACATCATATACCTAAACAGTAAAGTTGAACTTACTGCATTTGTATGGATTTTAAAATTAAAACTTTAAAGATCGAAATTTAGCACCACGTCGTGGTGCGAAAGCTTGTTTGAAATAAAACTAAAGGATCAGTAGATCGACAATTAACATCTTTGTATATATTTACTGCACTGATCAGCAATCAACATCTATTAACATTATTATTGAAAGATTTGTATAATGGACTCTCCTCATCTAGAAGAAGAAGACACGAGGTTTTTTAACAAACTAAAAAACACACGGAAGATACCATCAACGAGCTGAAAGCATGGGTTCATAAGCTAACCTCACTTTCAAAATTACAAAATCAAAACAGATTTTTGTTAAGATGCAAATCACGAGGTTTTTTGTCTCCGCAAAAAAATGATTCAAAACTCAATTTTTTGGACGTTACCATCATTCGAGAAAACAAAAAACTCATTAATAATTGGTACCTTAAAGACACTATTTCAGGTAGATATGTAAATTTCAATTCTAATATTTCAATTAAAGATAAAATTGCAGTTATTTGTAGTCTTACTGATAGGGCTATAAAATTATCGGATTCAAAATTCATAGAAAACAATATTCTAAAAGTTATAAAAATTTTAAAACAGAATGATTATCCAATCAAATTTATAAACAAATACATCAATAAAAAAGTTGAAAAAATCAACAATATTAATGTGCAGGCTCAAATTAATAACTCACAAGCCTTTGACTACAGTAAAGTTGTGATTTTATCATTTGTTAACGAACTTTCTAGATCATTTACTAATTCATTTGAAGAATTTAATATTCAAGTAGTCTTTACATAGCAACAAGATTTGTTCAGATGTTTTTCTAACAACAAAGATGTTACTCCTTTCAAATTTAAAACACACGTCATACACTGCATTCCTTGTGAATGTGGTTTGGCTTATATAGGACAGACAAAAAGGTACATAAAAACTAGGATCAAAGAACACATAAACGACTGTAAAAAAGATGCAAGAGGTACTGCATTGGTAGATCACTCGCATGTTCATGATCATCAGTTTTTATTTTCAAAAACTAAGATTTTAAGTGTTCACCACAAAACTAATTAGATAAAAATTTCAATTATTTTTCTAAAATGTTATTTTATTTTTCTTTTTGAAGATAGAAGCACAAATTAACTTTTTAAATTAAAATTTTTTTTTCAAATTATAATGATATTCTTCACTTACACCGGACACTAGGTGCAGGCTTAAACTTTGTGAATGGAGGCAATGTGTCCGATGAGAGGGAGAGAGACCAGAAGTAGAGTGGGAGGAAATGCACTTTTTTCGTTCAAAAATGTCTAGAGCCTTCAATTTTGGTCCGATTTCCAATTATTTGAAATTATTTAAAAAAAAATTAAAATGCATTAAATTCTGAAGAGCCTCACGGTCTGAACTTATGACTTCTCTTTTGTTTATTTACAATGTATTCACACAAAGTATGGAAAAAGTGACATTTTTTACTTAACAATTTTTTACGCTTTAATAACCGCTTAGGTGAACTTTATATTATCTTCAATCATTGCCCGAAGACTCACAGAGTACCAGTATATTGATTATTAGTTTATTCAATTGTTATAAACAAATTTCATAAATTGGCCAATACTCTTATTATCGATAAAAAAATATTCTTTTTGCTGAAACTGCTTCGTATTAATATATGAATAATATTTTATCACAAAAATAATTGATCAGTTGAAATAACCATTGTTATAAACAGTTTCTGTGGCGAAATATTTGAATTTGAAGTGTTTTCAGATTTGGATTTCCCTTAATCGTCTAAATTACTGCAAACATTCCCAAAAATAATACATGTTTGATGAATCGCAAAGGATTTGAAATCTTTGAAAGCTTTCTGAAATCTTCAAAATTTTTGTGAACTTTTTGATTTATGTGAGATTCTAGTTCAAGTTAAAATTTGCTTGAAATATTTGAAGTATTTTTCAATCTTTTGAAATCTTTATGCAATCTTTGAAATGAAGTCAAAGTCAAAATCAGCGTTTTTTAGGTCGTGACGTTCTTTGATAAGAGTTTTCTCGCAGACGGTTGCTTTTTTAAGCGCTCCTTTCGCGATTTTTTTTAAATCTTTGAAGTATTCTTCAATCTTTTGAAATCTTTGAAATCTTCCTTAAGTGTTTAAAATTTTTGAGAATTCTTTGATTTATGTGAGATTTCAGTTCAAGTTAACATTTGTTTCAAATCTTTGAAATAATTTGCAATCTTTTGAAATTTTTGTGAAATCTTTTGAGATCACAAAGATTTCTTGAGATCTTTGTAAAATATTTGAAATCTTTGAAATCCTTCTGAAATCTTTGAAATTTCTGTGAATTCTTTGATGTACGAGGGATGTTCAGAAAGTAAGAGTACTCGATTTTTTTAATTTTCAAGAAAAATGTCAAAAAAAAATCACAGGGTTTT
This sequence comes from Melikaiella ostensackeni, assembly GCA_032362435.1. Lineage (NCBI taxonomy): Eukaryota > Metazoa > Arthropoda > Insecta > Hymenoptera > Cynipidae > Melikaiella > Melikaiella ostensackeni. The sequence continues at coordinate 37,010,549 of JAUMHM010000005.1, read as the reverse complement.
GTTCGTATACATGTCAATTATTTTTCCACGTAGTCACCTTCCTGTTCTTCTATGTAAGTAGTGAGCCGTACTACAAGTTTTTTGATGCCCTCTTGAGCTTTTTTTGGGTCTCACAGTATTTTCCCATGTTGATGGTCTCCCCCTGAGGCGGAATTTCGATCAAAATGATCCCTTTACGGTCCCAAAATACAGAAGCCATGATATTTTTGTTCGAAATTGAAGTTTTGAATTTTTGGGTGGATGGGGAACTAGTGTGACGCCACTCTGACGACTGTCTTTTTGTTTCTGGAGTGTGATGAGCCACCCAGGTTTCATCTCCTGTAACAATGGAGCTCGCAATAGAGCTTAGAAAATCCTCACCTTCTATTTCAAATCGCTCAAGGAACACTACGCACTGAGCACTTGGCGGGACTTCTTATTGTCATGCTTCACTCAAACTGACACTACGGGGTTAGTTTTCGTACTACCGAGGTCCCCCTGTGCCTGTTGTGTTCAGGGGAACCCCCTCTACCACTCAGTGTTGCGACACTTGGTGAAGAAAATTCCCACAGCCCAAAATGGCAGCAGTACTCTTACTTTCTGGACAACCCTCGTAATAATTGTGTACTATGATTACGTGAACTCCGTTAGCCTGAATATATCAGATAGCCTAGTTTATAAGAGTCATTCTACTTAAAGGGACCTTTCCGACGTTCTGGTTATTTTTTTCGACACTATTGATTTTCAGTTGTTGTAAATTTGAATAGTGGTAATTGTGTACGTAAGTAATAACAAAAAAAAAAAATTGTAACTGGTTTCTATAAGTTGAATGTATGTCGGAGCTTGAAATGGGTCATCTCCAAAGCCCTTTTGCCATGTCTCTAACATGGTTTTTAGCATTCATTGCGTTTTTTTATTGTAATGTCCTTACTTTTTAACTTTCTAAGCAGTAGGCTTGGAAACTGCAATATTTTAGCTGAAATTTTGGCTACTTAATAAGTTTCCAGCGTGAACCCTACTTAGCAGTAAGAGCATTAGATCTTTGTCTTCAGGTTTTCTTCAAAATAAAAAAAATGCATTTTCTTGTTTTAACATGCTTGAAAGTATGTGAATAAAGCGTTATTATCATTATTTTTCATTATTTTTTCGCGAGTAAATATTCCGATTCATGTCCAAATCCCCGTTTTTTAGAAAACAACAAAATAATTTTAAATACTGTCCGCAATACATCATAAAAAGTGTTTGTATACTGAAAGATGTTGCAAGAAAATTGCTTAACTGTTATTTATAACATTAGAAATGTATGCACTTGGAATTCCCTTGCTTTTTAAACTTCTAAGCGGTGTACTCTGAAACCACAATGTCTTAGCTAAAATCTTAAGTACTTAATAAGTTTTCAGCCCAAACCCTTCTTAACAATAAGAGCGTTCGAACTTTGTCTTCAGGTCTTCTTCAAAGTAGAACAAAATTGCATCATCTTGTTTAAACATGCCTAAGAGTATGTGAATGAAGCGTTATTATCCATAAAAATTAAAGTTCAGGCCTTGATATTTATTTTCCGCCCATATTAGTTGATATATGTAAGAAATTTTTTTGTAATGCATATTTGAAATCATTATTTTGTCGCAAGCAAATATTCCGATTCATTTCCGAAGCCTCGTTCTCTAGAGAAGAACAAAATAATTTTAAATACTATGATCATAATACATCATAAAAAGTGTTTGCATATTAAAAGTTATTACAAGAAAATTGTTTAAATAAATTCTGTTGTTCATAAAATTCAAAAATGTATGCACTTGATCATCTCCGAAGTCTATTTCATTTCCGAAGCCTTTTTTCGCTGCGACTCAGAGATTTTATTCTATTTGCAGTTACAGTATTATTGAACCATAATATGGATTAATATTTTGTTTTTATTTAGTAAGAGATTATTCTTATATCTTGAACATGCATATTTATGTATAATAAATGACACTAATATAAAAAAGTACATAAAAAATGCTCTCATTAATATTGATCTTGGGATTATTCTATTGTTACAAAATTAGCAATTTTAAGAATATGATATTTTATCTTAAATGAAATTGCCTAAAAATACTTGCTGTTGGATAGAATAAATGCAGATATACTCAAGGGACATAATTAATTAATTCAATGTGCAAGTTAATTGTTATAAACAATTTATTGAACCAACTTTTCAGTATATGTTTGTTGTAGAAAAAAATTATTTTGTCTTGAAATCGTTGTAATTTATTATAAGAATGGTATTAGTAACAAAACATTGTCATAATTTAAAAATTTATAAACAGTTTATATAGTTATAAACAAATTTTCAAGCTATTAAGTCCCATGGGCAGACCAGTTGACATAGTACAAAATTTAATGCTGAAATGAGAACATTTGACTGAAAGACGATTTTTCATGAAAAATAATTGAAACATTCGATTGTTTGAACAATTTAAAAAAAAGGTGAGTTGCGAAAAAACTAATAGCACCATTCGATTCTACGCAAAAAATTACACACAGTCCATGTTTTAGACAATTCTTTAAACCCTATTTATTATGTAGTATAATTAAATTAGTAAGTGGGTGTCGTACGATGTAATTGTTTATTTATACTGCATAACCAACACTGTTGGGAAAAAAATTGTCAAATACATGGACCCTATTTAATTTTTCTCGTAGAATGGAAAAGTGCTATTAGTTCTTCCGTAGCTCGCATTTTTGATAAAATGTTTAAATAAGAATTGTTCAAAGAATCGAAAGTTTCAGTAATTTTTTATGGAAATTCATCTTTTAATGAAATGTTCTCAGATACCACGTTTCGAGTAAATCCAATAATTTTTTGAAATACTAGTCCGCCATACTTGATCCACCATTTTGTTTCTTGAAATTTTGATTTTAGATGTGGAATCAACGACCCAAAAATTCTTGTATATTTTAATGGGTTTGCTAACTTTTGGCCACGGAACCGGTTCTCCTGGCCCACTTTGAACTGATGTGGTGCAAAACTATCCCTAAAATATGAATATTTTCGAAAATTAATTTTGCACAAATTACATTCTCACTTTCGCAGGTCGTATGAATTCATTTCAGGGGAAGAAGATTTAAAAATATAAAAAAATTTCATTCGGATGAATGATTTTTTTTGCAATTTTTCATTTCACAGAAATTTATATATATTTGTTTCTAAATGTTACAGGAAATCATGCACGCTTTTTTACCGATCGAGTCCCTTGAAAATTGTGAGGGGAGTAGCTCAATATTTGTACGACGAAACGGGTGAAAGGTACCTCGACTGCATCAACAATGTCGCCCATGGTATGAAATTATATTATTAATTTTTATTCTTGAAAGAATATATTTTTTTAAGATTTAATATTTTGCTTCTTTAATGTTCATAATTTCAATAAATATACTAAATGATGTCCATAAAAATATTGCCACGAGTACTCAGTAAATCCCAGACATATTTTTTATCTGAAGTTTTATGAAAATGTTGCAAACAATCGTTGATCCCAGAACCATAGTGTGCTATCTGCCTTCTTACAAGAATGAGTTAATGACAACCAAAAGGTAGTTAAATGCAATCTCTTCGCGTAATTTTAATCTTATTTTAATAAACAATCTCTAAATAGGCAAAATTTATCAAATAAAATATGCATAGGAAAAATTGGTAGAATCATAATGTGATATCTAGTGCCACCTTGCCAGATTACAAGCATGCAAATAAAAAAATAGATGAAAATCAGCGCAAAATTCCGGACGGCATCGGAAGTCCAAATGATGAAAGGTTAATGTATAGCAATGTTGTAAACATTTCAACCTACTTTTCTATACACGATAATTGAAAAACAAACCAACTTCATATCATTTTTACAGAGCCTCAAGGTTCTATTTTGATGCAATTTGCCATAATTTTGAGGCACAAAGTTCTATCTTAAAATGCAATAATTTGTTACACCGAACTTTTGGAATTCTCAAAGTTAAGTCTTGCATCAGTATTCTAATTATTCTTATCGGAATTAGGTAAAAAAATTTGCTCTTCATTATCAACAAACGTTTTCATGTACAAACTACCCAATTTTATAAAGCCTGTTCTGTGAAGTTGGCAAAATCTAATATAATCCTATGATTTTAGCGTTACGAATTGATAACGACAATTATTTGACGTCGGATAATTTTTATAGTATGGTGGATTCACAACCACATTCACAACATTATATGTAGTTGTCAATTATTTGCAATGTTTTTATTCAGCTTCAGATGAAAAATATCTCTGGGATTTACTGTTAAACATAAATTATATAATATAAAACTTTAAATTTTGTCATAAAATTGTATAATAATCTGTTTCTCAATCTCAAATGGTTGATAAAGTCATTGTAGTTGCAAATTTTTTTTCTTGAAAGAAGAGATAATAGGAAATACTGCTTGTTAATTATAGATCACTGTTACATCCAAATCAGTTTTCTTATCATCGTGGTCTCAATTGAAACAAAAAAATTGTTTTTATGTTGGTGCCTGTCTAAGTATTCGGAGACAATGGTTTCTGCCTCACTGCTTTATCAATCAATGACCGCTTTGGGTCATTGAGATGTGAGCCACCATGTTTCGACCTGATGCTAATAATCCAATTTATATCGAATGGAAATTTTTACCCTTTAGCTTTCATGAGGGGTTTATCAATCATAAGTGGTTTTAATTAATTTTCGGAGATGAAAATAAACATTCATTTCAGTCAATGTTCAATGTTGTATGATTTAAATTGAGATGTAAATTAGGAATTATTCGTCGTGGTTCCACTCATACAAAGAATATTTTTTAAATAATTTTTTATCATTGTTCAATTTAAGTTACGCTTAAAACTTAAAGTTTCTAGAGGATAAAACTCTTTAATACATATATCTTTAAAATACATATACCTTTTTTCTTATCGGTAAAGAATATACTTCGATATATTATAAATAATAATCACTTACCTAATACTCAATTACTTTCGTTTTAGAATTGCGTTAGATTAAAATTACAAATTTATTTCCTGATCTTGAAAAAATGTGTGTTTAATGTAAAATTGGGATCTTTAAGAGTTTAAGGTGAGTGACGCGTTGATGGCAATAAGTATAATAGGAAATTAGTTGATTGATCAATTGGTATGCAGGAATTGAGTGCCTCGTGAGTGGGACTCCTGCCAATGATATGAGGCATCTCTCAGGCGTAAAATAGCACTATATGCAATTGAAAATAATCAAGAAGCACGTGCAAATGCTTGCACGTGTTCCTTTTACCGTCTGAAGGTCTTTAGAGTTATAAAAAATTCTCATAGTGTGTTTAATATATGGATACTTGGGAGCTAATAACTCTAGAGGAAAAAATCTCAATAGATTCTAATAAAGATTACACGAATCTAAGTTTTTTTAAAAAAATGTTTTTTAATTTTTGTAAAAAATTGTTGTTCAGAGCTGTTAAATTGAATACGAGAAAAAATTCCGTAATTGAGCCTGCTGCTCACAAACCTGTACTTTCACATGATCCTAGAGCTAAAAATGTAGTGAATAAATTGTAAGAAAATTAAGGTATATTCTAAGACATTTTTTGAAATGCAATAGATATTTTAGTATTTTAAAATATTCAAAAATGTCGTTTTTGCAATCATTTTTGTTGAAGGTCTTTATTTAGGAATTGCATCGAGTTATCGCTATTTTATCCATGAAAACTGAATCAGAATGTTCTTTCGGCGGTAAAAGGCATTTAGAATAATTTTGACTTTAATAAGGCAAGACGCGTGCCAAAATATTACAAAAGAGTGTAGGAATAGAGAGTCTATTTTATTTTCCAGCGGCAAGATGATGTCTACCAGATGTGGACAACAGTGGAAATAGAATGAACTCTTCCCGTTTACAATCTTAAATTTTAACTTAAACTCTCGAGGTTTTTTATGGTTACATCTTATCAAAATTTTGTTGGCATTGATATCGGAAAACTTGAATTTGTTACTGCAGTTAATGAACAAAAAGGTGTCATCAAATTTGTTCTGTGTACAATACTCTACAGTGTCCCGTGAAGAAATTTTGAAAGGGTTCTAGTGGGGCTGTGGCGGGTTTTTCATACTTCTGATCGGGCTCTAATGGGGATTATTAGTCGGGGCTATATTGCTACTAACGTAACGCTTTTATTGATGTGGGGTCTACTAGACTTTCTAGTGGTGTTCTAGTGAGGATCACCCTTCCACAGTTCAACTAAAAAGAAGGGACCCTGTGGGGCTTTTACGGGGGTATTTCTTCACTTGAACTAGATTAGATTGATATATTATTAGAAATTGTCTAATAATATGTAAATCCAATCTAGTATAAGTAAATCTAGTATAAGTAGATCAGCAAACAATTCTAAATAGTATGCAGTAAGATGAATGCCCTGTAAATTATACGCAGAGTTTCCACATCACGTTCGAATCTTTAACATTCGACATTATTTAAAGCAACCACATTCTTACATTCGCACACTTAAATCACGAAAAACTTTTGAAACTAATGTTTAGAAATTCACTTTTGCACTTTATTTTCTACAGAACATTGACGATTAGAGGTTAGGAGCTAGAACTCACTACGCAATTTCACTACTATTTTTCAGCGTGCAAACATTTGATACCTTCACTTCGACAAACACATGATATATTTTTTTATATGCGATTTGCATCCCCCTCAAAACTTTAATAAATAATTAGTCAAATCTTGAAGATTTGTATCTTTTATGGACACGTGAACTCGTGGCAGACTGGCAGCAAACTTCTATTATGGCGTCGGTCGATGTGCGTCGCCTGTGGCGCGGAGCATTCAGGCGGCAATTCAAAATAAGTTAGTGGTTAGTGAAAATAAAAAACTTTAATTAATTTCTCTTATTTTACTACATAACTTTTGAGAACTTCTGTTACCTCGCGTTTAAATTATTTCGAAAAATTAAATTTGGCCTTCTACAAATAGTAAATTTTAGCTTGATGCTACTGAACTCTCAAATATTGCAAGAATTGAACAAATAAATTTAGCAAATTTTTTTATTATTTCTCAATGTATCAGAAATTAAAATTTTTTTTGCCAATCTGAGTGCAGTATATTTTAATTCAACATTCATCTGGGTAGATTTTCTTTACCTGTGTAAAGCAAAAAATTCTTCACTGGAGCCTTGTAGGGCTCCTACCAGCTTTTTCTAGACAAGAAATTCTGACCGAAGACCCATTAGATACATATAGAGTCACCATACCTATATGAAGCATGAAATCCCTTCCTAGAACCTGACAGGGCCCCCATTAGTTTTTTCTGAACTAGAAATTCTGAAAGCCACCCCATCAGAACCCAACTTTAAATAGGGAAAGATGGGGAAATCTCTGCACGGGAGGCCATTCAACGGCGCGACAGCTCTATTCAAGTCCCAAATAAAGACCTTTAAAAAAATGCTTCCAAAAACGACATTTTTGAACGCTTGAAAATTTTCAAATCTCTGCTGCATCCCGAAAATGTTTTAGAACATAGCAGAATCTCTTCAAATTTTTTCCATCATATTTTTAGCTCTGAGATCATGTGGAAATACAGGCTTCTGAGCAGCGGGTCTAACTACAGCATTTTTCCTCGTATTTCATTAAACAGCTCTTACCAATTTTTTTTTACAAACATTTAAAAAACATCGTTTTATTCAGTAAGCTTAGCAGATTTGTTTAATGTATTAGAATCTGATGAGATTTTTCCCTGCGGAGCTGCGGCCTTCCAAACTCGAGTGTCGCCGACTTTTTGCATAGAGCTTTTTTAGACTTAGAAGTTGTTTTCAGCGTTTGTAATCTTTCTTATTATCTAACGTTATAAAAATGAGTCTTTCTAATCTATCTTTATCGTTACCGCGTGATTGAAAGATTATTCAACTAGTATATTTAGATTATAGGAAATTTTTGCCAATGATAAAGTGATTCAGCTCAGATGAGTTTCATAAATTATCGTTTGGCAATCTTGATCTTATATAAAGCAGAACAGGTCATGGTAATGATCTCGAATCGCGGATTTTTGGAATTTTATATTTTTTGGTCTGGTTTTTTTTGAATTTTTTTTCTACTCCATAATGAATAATCCACTGAACTAGAAATCGAAACATTTAGATAACATAAAATGAAAAAATGTATACCAAAAATGAAAGAATGTGAAAGAGAGGGGGACCATATATTAAATAATTATTACTTTGAAGTACTTAAGGTAAAAGACTTTCTGTTAAAACGCGGTTATATTGACCTACACTTCGAACACTTGCGCCACGCTCGGCAAGATTGGTCGTGAAACTTGATGAAATTGTATGAATAAATTTGAAGGTCATTATTACTAATTTTCTACCTAATAATATCATTTTCAGCAGAATGTAGGTTGATTCGTTTTGCTGTGCCACCCTTCAATTACTAATTAGAATATTTGATGAATTTGTGTAATTTTGATTTTCAGTTGGACATTGTCATCCGCACGTAGTAGAAGCAGGTCAAAAGCAAATGGCCCTGCTGTCCACTAACAATCGCTTTCTACATGATGATCTAGTGATTTGCGCTAGCAGACTGACATCATTGCTCCCAGAACAGCTGTCGGTTTGTTATCTGGTGAATTCCGGAAGTGAGGCTAATGATTTGGCTCTCCGCCTTGCTCATACCCATACTGGGAACAAGGACGTTATTGTGCTAGATCAGTAAGTTTCAGACAAAGGCCTTAGACAGGTCTGATAATCTCATTTACATTCTTATTGTTTTCCTCAAACTGGCGACAGTTTGAGTCACTCTAGATACCTAAACAAAATTTATTTACCTCACTAACAATTGAGCTATGGAAAGCTGAAACCGCCTAACTCCACTATTTAGCGAAATTGAGTTTTGCGTAGAAAACACTGTCATGTAAACTGGCCTCTTTTCATACGCATTCTAACATTTCGTATTAAGTGAAACGGAGATAGTCAGATGAAGATGGAGATAGGTCAATGTTTTCAGCGAGAATTCTACGTGCTCGTCTCGCCGCCTAGTAATTCCTAGTCTACCAGCCACTAGGTCGCGCTAGCTGTTCTAGCAGTTAGCGCTACCTAGCGGCTGGTAAACTCTCCTACTGCGCTTGTGTTGGAGCAGAATAACTGTGCTGCTTTTAACCTCATCGCTGTCACGCGTTCAGTGGAAAATTAAGAAAATGTTGGATTTAGATGAAAATGAAGATTTTCAGTGCACGCTTCCTGAAATTCGCGAAGCCACACAACTCGCTACATTAGATTTGCTGCCCGAAAAGTCCAAAAAATTATACGATCTGTCATACGAAAAGTTATCCAAATGGAAGTCGGTAAATAAAGCCATAACGTCGGAAAATTGTTTGATTGTTTACTTCAAAAAATTAATGAAAACTTTCAAGCCATCAAGTTTATAGTCTCACTACTCGATGCTACGAAGCACGATTAGTATTCACGAACAAATCCAGATTAAAGAATACAAAACAAAGGCCGCATTCTCTCGCCCCCGACCCCGAAAATTATTAGATTTTTATGATCTTGTTGTAAAAAGTATCGTGCGTCTCTCGTGGGAGGCCCTTTTCGTGACTCGTGCACGGTTTTTAGACTCGTCTTCGGTTCGGGCGCCTTTGGCGCCCTTGCCTATGACTCTACCTAAAAACATTGTACTTGTCGCGAAAAGGCCTTCGCCTCCCACTCGATACGCAATATACTATTTTATGCTTACTAGCAAAGAAACACGCGCGCTTTGTATGCGATTAGTGTCCCTTTTCTTATTTTTATCCATTTCAAAAATAAAAATTCTAGAAAATTCATTATAGAGAATCATTATAAGAAAATCAGTATAGAAATAAATAATGTAAAAATATTTAAAAAATTTATGCAAAGAATAGAGAATCGACAAACGAATAATTTATTTATTTACTTAACGTAGGATTTCAGATTGTTTTCAGGGATTTAACAGGATTCCATAAATTTCAAGGAATTCACAGAATTTCGAAAGAGTTAAAAAATTTCAAATACATCAATGTATTTCAATAAATTTCAAGGAGTCCCAGATAATTTTTACGGCTTTTAAGTGATTTTGTCAGATTTCATAAAAATTTCGCGAGATTTTAAATGAATTCAAAGATTTCCAAACATATTAGGGGATTTTATAGGATTTCCAAACATTTCAGTTAATTTTAAAGGATTTCATCGGTTTTCAAGAGATTTGAAAATTTTTCCACGGTTTTCGTCAGATTTCGAAACATTTAAAGGGATTTTAGAGGTTTTGAAAGATTACCAAATATTTCCGGGATTTCACAGAATTTCAAGAGATTTAATAAAGTTTGAGGGATTTCAAGAAATTTTGTAGGATTTCCAAAGATTTTAAGAGATTTCAAAGATTTCTAGAGAACTAAGTTTTATGAAGTGAAATTTCAAGGGATTTGTAGCGATTTCAAAGCAAAGGTTTCAAGGGATTTTAAGGTATTTCAAGGAATTCAATAATATTTAAAGGATTTTATTGAATCTCCAAGTATTCCAAAATATTTAGAAAAATTTAAGGTATTTCAAAGAAGTTTGTAGCATTTCCAGAGGTTTTAAGGGATTTCACGGATTTCAACAATTTTGAGGGACATGAAGCAATTAAAAATATTTCAAAGTATTTTATAGATTTTTAGATATTTTAAAAGATTCCAAAGAATTTCAAGAGATTAAAAAAATTCCGAAGGATGTATGTCAGAAAATATAGTAGAATTTTCAAAGATTTCGAAGGATTTAAAAGAATTTCACAAGATTCAAGGGGTTTTGAGGACCTTCAAGTATTTCAAAGATTTGAAGGAATTCAAAAAATTTCAAGGGATTTCAAATGATTTCTATAGATTTCTAACTATTTCAAAGATGCCAAAGGCATGCAAAAAGGGTTAAAAGATATTAAAGGATTACTACGGATTTTAACAGATTCCGAAGATTTTAATGGACTTAAAAATATTTTTAAAGGTATCAAGGGATTTCAAGAGACTTCAAAGTATTTTCATGGATTTCAGTAAAATATAAAGCGGTTTCCAACATATCACGGGAATTCACATATTTTGTCTGTATAAAGTTTATCTGTGCAGAATCGCTATTTTTGTGTATTTACATATGAGATTATAAGTGGTATAAAATATATCGTTCATTTAGTTTCTGCATTTTTACATTAATTCCTTCAATATTTTTTTATTATTTATTCCAATGCTGATTATCCTATAATACTTTCTATATAATGATGATGACCTGATGACTCCTGCAATATTTTTCAGTCAAATATTTGCAATCTTTTGCAATTCCACGCAATCTTGCAATGTTGCAATCTAATATACACCAAGAATTCGAGTAATGAACCCTTCGAATTGAACTAATAGGTACATAGAATAAAATATCAGAAATATTTTTGGAGAGCATATAAGGGTTGAAATTGTTGGATTAGCCCTGCTCATTCTTTCAGGTCCCAGTATGATAACAAATTTTTTCAAGCATCTTGAATTAAGAGATTTAGAAAATAAAGTGTATACAAAAATAGCGTTCAAAGAAAAGGGACCTGGAAAAATTACGCAAAACAGCTAATTATAACTAACACATTTTTTGACTATTTTACTCATTTTTCAGGTTCATTTTAATTACATTAGTCATGACATCATTTCGATTTTTATATTATTAGCTGTTTTGAAAAGGGTAATATTATTCTTTTAAAAAGATAAGATTTATAAACTATAATAATTTTGCTTAAGGTATGTAGATAAAAAGGGCATGAATGTATTCTACATCGTCGTTTTGAGAAATTTAGCCATGCTGACTGTTGAGTAAAACAAATCTGAAATATTAAAAAATTTTATTTACGATTTCAAAACACTATTCCACTTTTCATAAGATTCACTTTCTTTATTTGCTTTCTCTTTTTTAAATGTTGCTTAAATGGATACAAAATTCGGTTTTGAAAATTTCTCAGACTTCGTGTTGATGTGTGATTGCGGAAGCGAATGTCAATTTGAATAAAGAGTTTTCAGATTGTTTTTCAGACGAAAATTTTTACACATTTGACTAATCGTATGGGTTTGGTTTTGCTTGTTTACAGCATGCTTCGTGAATAGAAGAAGATTTCCAATTCCAGTGGTACATTGGCGCTTATGAAGGATGTCCTATATTCCATCATTCAGTAACCATATTGTCATTTTAGGTGACACAAGGAAGATGTATGTGACATGTATGCTAAAGACAAATGAGAAGATTTGTTTCTTTTGGGCGCTAGAATTCTATTTAAAAAAATTTTATATCCTGGAATGAGTGGGTGCAAATACCTAAGTTTGATAAATTCCAGAATCAGGCAGATTATTTTCTGAAAATGCATTTTTCTCCAATATTACTATGCACTAATGTTTTATTTTCATATAAAACATTATTGAAGAGGGATACGTAACTTTTGCAATCAATCACCTAGAAATCATCTCGCAACCACCTTGCAATCACTCTCAAATCACCTAAAATTCACCTAGTATTCACCTAGTGCTCATCTTGCAATCATTTTGCAATCACCTTTCAATTATTTTGAAATCAAGGGGAAATCAATTTACAATCTATTTGCTATCACCCCGAAATCACCTTGCAATGATTTTTAAATCACCTACAATTCACCTAGCGTTCACCTAGCACTCATCTTGCAATCATGTTGCAATCACTTTTCACTTATTTTGAAATCATTCGGAAATCAATTTACAATTAATTTGCTATCACCTCCAAACAACTTTGCAATCATTTTGTAGTCACCTTATTGCAATCATATCAAAATTACCCTGAAATCACTTTGCAAACATTTTGATGTCGTTTTTATGACAAAGCCGTAGCTAGAGGGGGGGGGGGGATCAACGGGTTTGATCCCCCCCTGAAATTCTTAAAATATTTACATTATATATGTATCAAAAAAGTAAAAAAAAATTTGGCGGGCTTACAAGACAAAAAACATTCTGTTTAACTAACAAACGGTTTTAAAAAGACATTACCTTTTGTTGAGGAGATTATCAATTAAAATTTCATAATGTTTCTACAATTGTTAGCAACAAAAAGTTATGATACTAGACTGGCGGGCAAACACACCAATATTTGGAAAATACTTCTACTTTTTTTTATGT
>JAUMHM010000005.1:36958337-36980495 GCA_032362435.1 Melikaiella ostensackeni | reverse complement strand
CACGAATTCATCCAACGGCTTCAGAGTTTGTACACTCTTTTTGGGTTTTTTAGTGATCTTTCCTTATTTGAAATACCAGAGAATGTGCCGTGTTGACTTCTTTTCATCCCACTTTGTGCTGCATTCTTCGGTTGGTCAGTTAACATATTGCCATTAGGTAATTGTCTAGCTGGAGAAGGAGATTCACCCTCACATACCTGTATATTGAGTTGTGAAAAAAGACCGTCACTTCCTAGATCAAATACGTCCTGTAATGTATATGATATCCCATTCACCAATAGACGTCTCCTGTTAATTATGGCTTTAAATCCTTGTTCTTTCAACTGTTTTTGGATGGTCCTCAGATTTTTATTCATCAGTTGCATGTCTTTATCCATATCGTTGTTAGGAAATATTTTAGTCCCTTTAAGTTTGCTATGTTTACTCATTATATTGCTTTTGATTAGACATGAGACTAGTCATAGCAAGATCGATCTGTTTTTGTTCACCTGGAAACTTCCCAAGCGCCTAATGTGATCCAAATGCCAAATCCTGCATCAAAATGTGTACCGTAAGCACACAACCATACACATTCACAATGTTATCTTAATAAGGCTTTCGTTATGAAGACAGGCTTCACTCTAACGTAGACAATGAAATTTGCTCTCTCCAGAAACTGCAATCAGCGTAAAACCACACTTAAAATGTTTAGCACAGTTTTCAATATGCACAATCCAAATACACCATTTTCACTGCAGTTTCAAATCCTCTTTTCCACTTAAAACCTAAATTTCACCGGAGTGACGTGAGATGCGACCGACACGCTCGACGTCTCGCGCAGCTCTCCGCATTACAGTTAGTGCAAAATTAATTGGGAAATATGCTTTGAAAATTTAATCTATTGAACGTGTCTGGAAGAGATGTTTTCGCCCATTTGGGCGATTTATTCGAATAGGAGATTCATAGATTTTATTTTTTTACGCCTTTCTGTCTTAGGTCTGGTTTACTTCTTAGAATTGCGTTGGGACGGATCTGGTATTTACTGTTCAAAATCGCGACATTCACTTTTTTCTTTCTTCTGTTTTTCTTTTCCGTTTATTTCGTATGTTACATACTTTCTATGTGCGTTATCTTCAGTTTCGAAGAAGTGCTTTCCTCACGATGTGTTCCTAAAAAGATCTCGTTTGGAAGGGTAGATGCATTAATCCGTTCCAAAAAAAATAAATGTAAGGTAAAAGCCCTGTGTCGCATTTCAGGTAATTTAGGTTTAAAGTTTCCAAACCTACCTGAAGAATCACAAATTTACGACGCATGCAGATTTGAACTTATCAACTCAGAAGCAAGTTCATCTTTAAATTGTAACAATACTGCAGGGCTTCTTAGTCGAGTTCAGTTAGATACTGACATTGTTGTGACGAGGATCATGAAATGATTTTCAATGATAATGCTGATGATGATCAGGTAGATGATAATATAAGTGATCTAGATTTTTTCAATAACTTCAGAGGTCAATGAGACAAAGAATCAAAGGTGAGGATAAGTATCATAAATCGGGCTCTTGTAACCTATATGCATAATTTGCATCAGAACACGAAGATTTGAAGATAAGTATCTCAAAATTTACAAAACTCAGACCTCAGCATTGTATTCTAGCAGGAAGCAGTGGTACTCATAATGTCAAGTTGATGTTGAATGAAATTTGACAGAGGATGTTGACCTAATATTAAAGAATTATCACGATTGTCTGGATGCTATTGTATGCCCTGAATCTTCAAGTTCCTGTCATCTAGGAGAGTGTAAAAACTGCTCAGAAACTGCAAATTTGAATGAAAATTTGACAAATGCTTTAGATGAACATGGAATCGATGAAGTAAGATTTGAAATTCGACTACAAAACGATAGGCGTACTATGCAAACTTTGGTGATGAATACCGATGAATTTCTGGGTAATTTCTATTAAGGGTTGTTAAAACTAAAAACATACCACGTTGTTTCAAAGGAGCAATCATTGTTTTTTTAAAACCTAATGGAAAATTTATTGCCAGGTGAGTTTCTGATTTGCTTTATTTTGTAGAGAATCATGCCTTCGTAGCTCAGAATTCAGCACAATCATTCCACTGAAATAACGACCAAGGTACAATCTTTACTGTCGTGATTTATTTTTAAAGTGGTGTAGAGATGAAACACTGAAATAACGCGATGATATCCGAAAACTTAGCTCATGATACGGTGGCTGTTCATGAATATCAGAAGATTATAGTAGATTATCTGAAAAATCATTTTGAGCCGAAGAAAATCTACTCTTTCACTGATGGTGCAGGGCAACACTTCAAGAATAAAAGCAGCTTTGCTAACCTCCAAGCTCATAAAGATGATTTCGATATTCTATCAGAATGGCACTTCCATAGTACATCCCACGGCAAAGGTGCATGTGATGGCATAGAAGCGAATGTAAAAAGACTTGCAGCTTGTTCTAGCTTGCAATATTCTCTAAAACATCACACACTCAACCCTCAAGCTTCATCCCAGTGGGCAAAGAGTTACTGCCAAAAAAAAAACGTAATTTTCTTCAATAGCAGAGAAAGTCACGCCTCAGCTACCGAGATTCTGAAAGGACGATTTGACCAAGAAGTAACGATTCCTGGTACACTACAATACGACGCTTTCATTCCTGCTCAAGACGGCAAACTTCAACTGGAGAAGTTTTCTTCCTCTGAGAAGTGCGACATCTTCACAAAAGGAAAAAAAAAGAAATAGCGGAAGAGACCAGCGGAAAAACTGCTAGAACGAAGAAAATCGTCAAGAAAGCAGCCAATAAAACAAACGGACATGAGATAACGATGAAGGACTGCAATTCTAAAAAGTATATCAAAAGTAAGACAGAAAGGCGAAAAAAAAACATCCATCAATCTCATATTCAAATAAATCACCCAAATAGGCAAAAACTTCACTTTTAGACACATTTAATAGATTTAATTTTCAAAGCACATTTTTCCCAATTAATTTTACACCATCTGTAATGCAGGCATTGTAACTTGTAACTTAACAATAACAGTCTCAACCTTGTAAATGCAGAGAGCAGTTACACTAACAGCGTATAATATTATCTAATGCAAGAAATGAGCATGAGTGTGTTCCACGAGGTTCCCCGGCGTGAAGACACTAGCGAATGGTCGTGCGGCCTCAGCTCCTGCGGAGCATCCGGTTACTCGTCGCTATTTTATAGGAAAAATTCTCAGCTTTCTAACTAGACTGTTTTCAAAAAAATCAAATAAGTCCAAATTTAAGAAAAAGTCCAATTTATTTTCGATTTTTGAAAACGGAAGTCAAATTCTAATTTTCTTCAAAATTGTTTATAGCTAGTAGAAATATCGTGAAAAAGTCTGCCGGAAGCATATTGTCTAAAATTTCGTTTTCTGCAGAGGGGAAAAAATATATACGTTTGAAGGAGAGACTTTCCATCAGAAGCTTAAAAATGCAAACCCCCCCCCCCCCCTATACTTTTGCAAATATTTGTTGAAACAAAAAAAAATTCTGTACGAAGTTCCATCCAATAAGACTCTATTCAGTCAAGCTTTAGGCCCGATTGGACGACTTCCTTTTTGGGGTGGGTACACTTGAGAAATTTTGCCTGATATGTACTATATTTTGTACCTTTTTAGTGTAATACTACTTATGAACTCAGACTTTGACACTTTTCCCATGCTTGGAATATTATATCATAACTCTCCCATAACCAACAATTTTTAAAAATTATTTTGTTCATATATTCAATCCCGCCGAGTTTAATAATGTCTAACATAGCTTTTTAAAATTCATTTCTAAAATGTCTATAAAAGGGTACACTGGAGACTCTATTTGAGTGCTATCTATTGACGCCTTCCGAGAATTTTAGCGGCCGAGAGAGAGGATTGCCACCGGCCTCGCATTCGCTGATGAGGAGGTCTAAGGGGCCAAAAAGAGGCGCGTGAGCTCAGCGGACTTGTGCAATTCCCCTTGAATGTTTACATCAGTGAAGTTCTTTGAAGAGCCTCATGGTCATAGCAAGCCAATTCCGAGACCCTCTCTAAATCGAGGTTCCAGTGTACTTTATGAACAAAATTTTTAAATAATATTTTATTATGATTCTTTTTCAAATTACTTGACCAACTTCTATTTCACAAATTCGTGTACCCGTGTGCAAAAAGTCCCTCTTAGCTCTTTTTGAAATGTTGGCCCCCGTCAGGTGCTCATGTGGACAATCCATAGGGGAAAACCCACGAGGGCCCCCACAGGGCACCCTGCATATTTGCCCTCATGGTCGATCGGTTAAAATTTCTAAGTTCAAAGGGTTAATATTTTTTAGCACTACAAATTTTGATGTTTGGTTAGTTCGGACTTGAAAAAACTGAATTTTTGTTAGAAGTAAGATCACATTTTTTTGAAAGTTCAACTTGAAAATCTCAGATAGTCGACGAGAGACGTCGCAGGGGGCATTCTTGCTGCCCTTATGCCTCATTTAACAAAAATCAAATGATTTTGTTGATATAATGAATTGTCTTTTGTGTCAAATAGTAACAGTATCTGATTTAAATACACAGTTTTTGAAAATGAAGATAACTCCAGCAAATTTTGATGCGCGTGCGGAGTGTCAGTCTGAAAAATAGTTATAAACAATGTGGTAATTTGGTCAAAAGGAACAGCGAAAGTCTGGTAAGATACTAATCATGAGTTCAAGTCCCGGCCGAGGCGCTAATTTCTATTTTTATTTTTTTATTTTGTATACATATTAACTATACATATATATTTATCAAAATATATTTGAAAATTATGAAGAGATAATTATTGGAAGTATTCTTAAAAATTAAAAGTTTTTCGTCGGGGCAACTGTGATAGGTTCACGAGGGCGCCTCGAGGGCAACCATAAGGACAACCATAAGGGAAGTGGGATTTCATTTTTTTTTGTTGTAATTTCTCAACAAAATAAGGTTGGGCGCTCAATTAATTTAATTTCATTTAACTTACTAATTTACTGAACTCGAATAATTGAATTAATTATTTGATTAATTTTCGTTAAAGTTTAAATAAATTGAATTATTTATTCTTTGATTCAATTCAATGGCACCATTATTCAATTTAAATTCGGATTGGATTCTTTAATTTCAATTCAAAATGAAAAGGCTGGCTATAGATTCACCGGACATAACCGATACTTCATTTTCAATAAGATTTGTTTGACAAAAGCGAAAGTTTGCTAAGAGGGTTTCGTCAGGTTGAGAGAATGAGTGAAGAACGTTTGTCCTTGATCCTTGCATTAAATTAAAATATTCTCATAGTTTCTTATATACTGAAAATTCATGCTGAAAAGTACTTAAATTGTGTGCATTTTGTTTAATTCTTTCTAGCTTTGTTTCAAAATTTTTCAACTAAATATAGAAATATAATGTAAAATGCCGATTGCTAAAAATTCAAACTAAGCTAAACAATGTCGAGCGCGAAGCGCCAGTGTCATGATGAGAATGTATTCCTCAAACCCAAAGAAGTTTTGATAAGTTATGTCTACATCTTCACTCAATGTCTGAGCATGAAAATAATTTGGTTGATTTCCCATGGCTGAGTGCGTAGCGCGAGACACATTACGCGCGCTCCGGGCGCGCTCAAGCTTCGCGTGAAGCGCTTCGCATGTAGCGCGCGTTGAGAATGTGCCCGCTCAGCGGGCAGATTTTTCCTTTTGTAATACTGGAACAATGATCCATTTTATAACATAAAATATGATTAACTAAAGTTTTAAATTGATAAGGATATCGTATTTATCCAAAGTACATATCGACAACATGCCGCTATAGATTTATATTTTAAATATTAGATAAAAAGTTCGGATAAAAATGGCTTGTTGTTGAATTATTGTCAAAAAATTATATTTTTCCTCTGAAGCCTAATTTATCCAAACCATTGAAACAAAATTTAAATGAGAATTCCATAGCAACTTATTCTCCATACATATTTCAAGAATTTTTGATATCTTGAATAGTTTTGAAAATTTCACCATTTTCATGTCATCACGGAATTTCCATTTTTAATCTAAATACGTGAAGTTTAAAAAGCTATTCAAGATATCGAAAATTATTGCAATATGTATCCAGAATATGTTACCACAGATTTCTAGTTGGAATTTGTTACCAATCGCTTGGATGGACTAGGATGTGGAGGTGAGCACAGGTGAAAAAATCCATTTTTTAACCTTAAGCATGATTGGCTAAAGTTTTAAATTAATGAGGATATTGTATTTATCTGAAATACATATCGACAATAAGTTGCCATAGATTAATAGTTGAAATATTAGGTGAAAAGTTCGGATAAAAAAATGGATTACTGTTGAATTGTTGTAAAAAAATTAAATTTTTTCTCTGTGTTCACCTCTGCAGCTTAATCTATCCAAACCATTGAAACAAAATTTGAATGAGAATTCTGTAGCAACTCATCCTCCAAAAATATTTCAAGAAATTTCGATATCTTGAATAGTTTTGAAAATTTTAACATTTATATTATCTATGAATTTTCATTTTTTTCACTGAATATGTAAAATTCTAGAAACTATTTGTGATATCGAACATTTTTGCAATATTTGTCGAGAATCAACTGATTCTCGACATTTCTTCTTTCTTCTTGCTACTGACTTTTCGTTGAGATTTGGTACCAATCGGTTCGAAAGATTAGGACGGAGAGGTGAGCACAGGTGAAAAAGTCATTTTTCAACCTCGAGTATGATGAAATAAAGTTTTAAATTAATAAAAATATCGTATTTTTCTAAAATTCGTATCGAGAACATGTTGCCATAGATTTCTAGGTGAAATATTAGACAAAAAGTTTGGATACAAAATGCATTATTTTGAATTGTTGTAAAGAATTACATTTTTCCTCTGTGCTCACCTCCGCAGTCTAATTTATCCGAAAGATTGAAACAAAATTCAAATAAGAATTCTATAGCAGCTTATTCTCGATGAATATTTTAAAAATTCTCGATATCTTAAATAGTTTTTAAAACTTTACCATTTGTGTCATCATGGAATTTCCATTTTTAATCTAAATACGTAAAGTTTTAAAAACTATTCAAGATATCGAAAATTATTGCAATATGTATCCAGAATATGTTACCATAGACTTGTAGTTGAAATTTTTTCAGATATTCCAAAAATTATTTGCTAATTATATATCTCATGACTTCAACTTTTCGAATTGTTCTACTATACTTTCTTACTGGATCTTTTACTCACTCATTTGTTAACTATTAATTAAATTTTTTAAAGTGTCAACGAATTCGAATATGAAATTTCAGAATTTTCCTCGCAGTTTTTATAGTTTTCGAATTCAAATTAAAATGTTCAATGAAGTAACTTTTGACGTGGCAAAACGAAAACAAGTTTGTTACAAAAATATCAATAATATTTGAAAAATGTATTGAGAATCGGTTTCCACTGACTTTTTGCTAAAATTTTGAACTAATCGGTTTGATAGATTAGGATGTAGATGTGAGCACAGGTGAAAAAGTCATTTTTGAACATCGACTTTGATTAAATAAAGTTTCAAATTAATAAGCATATCGTATTTTTCTGGAATACATATTGAGAACATGTTGCCATAGATATCTAGATGACATATTAGTCAAAAAGTTTGGATTTAAAATGCATTATTGTAGAATTATTGTAAAAAATTCAATTTTTCCCCTGTGCTAACCTCTGTAGCCTAATCTATCCGAACGATTGAAACAAAATTTGAATGAGGATTCTGTAGCAACTTATTGTCGATACTTATTTAGAGATTTTTCGATATCTTGAATAGTTTTGAAAATTTTACTATTTATATCATCTCTGAATTTTCATTTTTTACGCTTAATACATGAAATTCAAAAAAACAATTCAAGATATCAATAATATTGGCAAAATGTATTGAGAATCTGTTGCTACTGATTTCTCGTTAAAATTTCGTACCAATCGGTTTCATAGATTAGGATGTAGATGTGAACACAGGTAAATAAATACATTTCTTAACATGATATATGATTAACTGAAGTTTTAAATCAACAAGGATATCGTATTCTTCTTACATACATATAAACAACTCGTTGCCATAGGTTTCTAGGTCAAATATTAAGCAAAAAGTTCGGATAAAAATGGATTATTGTTGAATTATTGTGAAAAAATTAAATTTCTCTTCTCTGCTTACCTCTTCAGCTTAATACAGGTATATTCAACCGATTGATAACAAATTTTCAATGAAAAGTCTGTAAACATAATCTCGTTACATATTTTGAGAATTTTCGATGTATTGAATAGTCTTTAAAATGTTACCAATTATGCCAGCCCTGAATTTTCATTTTTGACACTAAATACAAGAAAATTTAAAAACTATTCAAGTTAGCAATAATATTTACAAAATGTATTGACAATCTGTTGCTCCTGACTTCTCGTTAAAATTTTGTACCAATTGGTTCGATAGATTAGGATGTAGAGGCGAGCAGATGTGAAAAAATCCATTTTATAACGTTAAGTATGATTAACTAAAGTTTTGAATTAATGAGGATATTATATTTTTTAAATAGATATCGAGAACGTGTTGCCATAGATTTCTAGGTAAAATATTAGACAAATGTGTGGATATAAAATGCATTATTGTTGAATTATTGTAAAAGAAAAAAAATTCCCCTGTGCTCCCTTCTGTAGTCCAAATTATCCAAACCATTGAAAAAAGAATTTAAATGAGAATTCTGTAGAAACTTATTGTCGATACGTATTTCAAGAATTTTTGATGTCTTGAATAGTTTTGAAAGTTTCATCATTTATGATATCTCTGAAACAGGTGAAAAAATACTTTTTCTTACATCAAATATGATTAACTAAAGTTTTGAATTAACAAGGACTTCGTATTCTTCTAAAATACATATCGAGCACTTGCTGCTACAGATTTCTAGGTGAAATATCAGGCAAAAATTTTGGAAATAAAATGCATTATTGTTGAATTATTGTAAGAAAATTAAAGTTTTCCCCTGTGCTCACCTCTGCAGTCTGATATATT
This sequence comes from Melikaiella ostensackeni, assembly GCA_032362435.1. Lineage (NCBI taxonomy): Eukaryota > Metazoa > Arthropoda > Insecta > Hymenoptera > Cynipidae > Melikaiella > Melikaiella ostensackeni. Next base: position 36,971,465 of record JAUMHM010000005.1, on the reverse strand, counting down.
CAACCGATTGATACCAAATTTAAATGAGAATTCTGTAGCAACTTATTCTCAATACATATTTCAAGAATTGTCGATATCTTGAGTAGTTTTGAAAATTTTACCTTTTATGTTTCAGTGAAATCGGTTGAGAATCGCACCGACTACCCAAAAAATGGCCAAAATACGTAATTATTCCAGATAAGGATTTTTGGTAGCTTTTTTTTTGTACTTGGCGACAATTCGCTACCGCGAATCTTGATATATTTGGTACAGAAAGTTCCTAATTAAAACTTTGAACTCTACAGTTGTTGCTTGAAATTTCTGATGCTAATGACAAGTTTGTTATTAATTTTTTTTGCATTGAGTAAATTACCATCAATAATAAACTAAATATGCACGTGCAGCTGTCATTTCCGCAACAACATAGTAATAGTAATCTTGTTTAACAAAAATATGAATTTTTCTAAGTAGATGATAAGAGGAAGATAGTTTAAGGTTGGTCTATTTACAGATTTAATTGAGTTTATGTTTATCTCTTCTCATGGATTTTCTTTCAAGATGAGATTTCAATGACATTCTTTGCCCGAGATTATAATAATTATAATGGAAAAATTTTACTCTGGTACATTCTATGAATGCACAAAAATATTGATGAGCAAGAAAAGCATGAAAAGTTAGTCATGAACTGACTTTTTCAAAAACTTTGGGAAGCATTTCAAAAATCTCCCGTATTGATTTTCGAAATCATCCATTTTTGAGCGTTCTAGGGTAGCGTGAGGCGAGATGGGCATAGTTTCTTTTTCATGTCAATAGTCAAATAATAAATAATCTCCCGATTTTTTTACAAAAGATTGTGGGTTTTATTTGAGGGTAGTTTTTCCACATACAGAAAATATTGTTTCAAATAATAAGTGGTCATAATGTTATGACCACAGAGGAAGCAATTTGTTTCGAATATAGACCATAGGCATTGCAAGAACTGAAAGTAAATCGCAAATGTACAATATTTTCAAAGTTTTAAATTAGGTATTGCAAAATTTAAGATCACAGTTATGTTTTGGCTACAATTTTGCATGAAAAAAATACTTCAAATATTTCAAGATTAAAACAAAAATTTGCGAACGTGAAAATTACACTTTGTGAACGATTTTTGATTATTTATAATAAGTTTTTATTTGAACTGTTTGTTAGAGAAATTAAAGGAACAAAATTGAAGCCTGGTAACATTATTCATTTATCTTTCTAATTAATTTAAAATTGGCGGATTTCGGCATTTTGGTTATTCCAATCATTCAGCAATAACATTGAAATTATTTAATATTACTTATTTACAATCAACTTGCATCCTATTTGTTCAGAGAGCTGATAAATTTCTTGCAGAAACGTATTATATCTCTCAATATTACATAAAATAACGCAATTTTGCACAAGAATTTGAAATTGTACAATTTCAAGCACTTCCATTTCTAAATTTATAAATTTTGAAACCATGAATGAAGAATTTTCAAGTTACAAATTTTTTAATGAAAAATTTTTCAATTCAAAACCTTTTGAACATCAAATTGTAAAGCTATGCATGCTCAACTTATTCTGAAATTATTTTAGATCGAATAAATTTTAAATCAGGCAGGTTCAACATCTCAAGTCGCAGAATCTCTCAGAGACGAAATATGTTGTTTTTTAGAAAAAATTAGGTAACACGTATTTTTCCCATTTAAGAAAAAAGATTTCGACGTAGTTACGAGTATTTGAATTTTGACGTCTATTTTTCTACAAATAAAAACAAATTTTTTATTTAAAATTCTATAGTTTTTGATCTAATTTATATATTCTAATTTTCTTTTAGGCTTCTGATGAGTTATACCGTCCTTTTTCGAAATCCACCCGAAAATGTGGAAAATGTTTAATATACCAAAGTAACGACGATTTTCTTGAAAAAATAAAACGTTGATTTTCCCAAAAAGCCCACACTTATACTTTTTGCAAATTTATACGATTTGCTAAACCATTTCTATGTCCAGGAGAACTTTTCATTATAAAATCGAATTTTCACATTTTTCTCGGAAAAAACGAAAGATACAATAAAGTTTACGATAAAGGTGTGCACATATTGGAAAGTTCTACAGAAAATGTCACAGTTTAAGAAAAAAAATCGAAAATTATATTTACAGGGAAAAAAAATTCTCTGGGACACAAAAATTTTTCAGCCCGCATAAGCCTGATACGATACCTTCCTTATATTATCAGAAGTTCAAAGAAATTATTGCAAAAATAAAAAAGGTGCATTTCGTAGAAAAATTCTGTGTTTTTTTGCGAATTTTAAAAACATTGAAAGAAGATTTTCTGAAAAACCCCACCCTTTTCATTTCTTGCAATACTTATTGAAAGTTTCTGCTTATATAAGGAAAGCATTCAATTAGCTTTAGGCGGGCTAGATCATTTCTCAAGCCGGAAAAATTTTTTTCTGAGAATATAATTTTCGATTTTTCATCGTAAACGTTGCAAAATATTACAAAAGAGCAACATGCATTTTCTGTAGAACTTTTCTAGGTGTGCAAACTTTGATTTTAATATTCTTTTTTGTATTTTTCGTTGTTTCGCAGAAAAATGCGAAGATTCGATTTTATGAAAAAAAAATCTCCTGGCCACAAAAATGGTTTGGTCCACATAAAACTCGCAGGATGTATTCTTTATAGAACTCCAAATTTAAATAAAAAATTGGCGAAAAATATAATTGCGGGCTTTTTTTGGAAACATCGACGTCTTATATTTTTAAACAAATCGTCGCCAATTTGGTAATTTTGAATATTTTTGAAATTTTCTGGAAGATTTCGAAAGAGGACGGTAAAACTCATCAGAATTCTATAAAAAATAAAAATATTCAAATTATTTCAAAAACTATAGGATCGAAAAAAAAGTCTAACTTTTTGAAACATCGGCGTCAATATTCAAATACTTGTAACTTCTGGCAAAATTTTTTTCTCTTAAATTGGAAAAATACGTGCAGCCTAAATTCCTCTAAAATACAACATATTTTGTGGCTGAGAGATTTAGCGACTTGAGGTGTAAAATCTGCCTGATTTGAAATGCATTCGATATTCACTTAATTTGAATAATTTAATTTTAGACTGTTAATTTTGTACCCTTTGAATTCATAACTGTTTAAATTATTTTGAGGGTGCAAAACATTTAATATGGTCGAATCTCAATTTAATTTGATAATAAATTTTGTAATTTCTAATTTCAGCTGCTTTAAAGTTGAGGCTGTCAAATTTTTAAACTGTCATTTTGTAATTCTTCTATTTATGATACTATTAATTAGAATTGCATATTGTTCAATTAAAATTTTTTGATTTTTCAAAAGTCATTCATTTTAAAATGATTATTTCTTGAAAAATTTATCTTTAGAATTGTGGGATCCATAAAGATTAAAATTTGAAACTGTCTAATATTTGATGCTTTATAAAATTAGAAAGTGTATTTCAAATTTCTCAATTGCCTAAAAAATCATCATTTGGTCACTTTTTAAAGTTTCAAATTTCAAATTGTCTGATTTTAAACGATTTATTGTGAAATTATTTAATTTTGAATATTTTGAATAGAACATTTATTTAAGTAGAATACTTGAATTTTAATTTCTTTAGTTTTGAATTTTGAAACTTTGAAGGCATTTGATAATCCCTTCACAAATGTTGTATCTATATTATAGGGCAAAATTGATCAAAATAATTTCTTTTATAAGAAAAAAACTCAATTTATAATACGAGAAAAATTTATTTTCGAACTGCTTTAATTTAAAACAAACACTCTTTCACAAATAAAAAAGAAGTGATAATTTGTCCTGCTCTAAATTTTATTTTTCAATACAAAATATCCACACAAAATAATAATCTATCAAATTAATACAATTTACATACTTTAATTTATCCCCTTCCATATACGTCACAGCACATAGATTAATCTTGAGGCACGAACTAACACAAAATAATTTTAACAAAAAGTGAGCACATCATCCCCAACATTTTCGTTCACGTGCCATTAAAACTGCAAAAATGTACTCGTGCTCTCTGAGAAAATAAAAATTTGACACATGTATCTTAAACGTCGGAAATAATTTGCAATCTAGAATTTAGACTTTCTCTTTCAAAAACATTTTTCACGAATAACTGTACAAAGTCGTTGCGATTATTGAGAAAAGACGAATAGAAGGAATCATAATTATCCGGTGATTGGTATCATCTAGGTTAAAAAAATCTTAGCGCGCGTACAATGTATTACATTCTATCAATATCACAGACGAAAGCCGGTTAATAAGTTGCTAGATCAATGGTCATGCTGAGCAAGCATACATTTGATATAAATACTATAGGATTGTCACTAAGTTTGCCATTCCACATCAAACATCCTCTCGACGAATCATGTGGACTCCGGCAATCCTGCTGCTCCTCGGTATGTAAAATTCATCATATGAGTCATTCAAAATGTTAAAATTTAATTATTTGCATTAACTTTGTAGTAAAAAATATCTTTGGGAGTTACTGTGAGTTAATATGTATTTAATCAATCGGTTCAAATAAAAAATAGTCTCTTAGTAATGCAATTTATATTTAATATTTAGAGTCGTAGCTGGAAAATTAATTAAAATAAAGAAAATCTACAGTACTGTATGCAAATAATCTTATTTTGTAGATTTCAAATAATTAATAAATTCATACTTAAACCGTAAATAAAAGTGAGATCTACTAACATTCTGATTTTGATAATTTCACACTCGTGGTCGAAATATGGGGGGATGTCTCACGTCTAACATAGTAATTAAATACTAATAACTTATATGCAAATATAAGCTTATTAAAGTAACTTCTTTTGCTGATTTTTAAAAGTCACCTACATCACACAACATCTAGAATATCCAACAATTCTACAAATCTTATAATCATTCTATTTTATATATTTTAACAGTAGGAGCAGTTGCAGCCAATAATAATGGATGGAATTCCGATAAAGAATACACTTTCAAAGTCAGAAGTAGAACCATAGCTCAACAGGGCCACCGCTCAGCAGATGATCAATTTACCGGAGTTTTGATGAAAGGTTCACTCACAATTCAACCTAAGAACAGTGACACATTGTTGGCGAAGTTGACAAAAACGAAATATGCTCAAATTCACACCAATCTTCCTGGAGGATGGGATTCTGATATTCCAGACAACAAGATGAGGCTCGAAGAATTTCCCATGACAGGGAAACCCTTCGAGATTAAGCTGAAGCATGGTGTGGTGAGAGACCTTGTCGTGGATAAGGATGTGCCCACATGGGAAGTGAATGTTTTGAAAAGTATTGCCAGTCAACTCCAAGTCGACACACAAGGAGAAAATAGACAAAAGTCAAAGCACAACCATGGACCCGAGGGAGACCAACCTTATGCTATGTTCAAAACAATGGAAGATTCTGTGGGTGGAATGTGTGAGGTTTTATACGACATCGCACCCTTGCCAGAAAAAAATTATATTGGAAATCATGACTTGGTACCAAAACCTGAGCTGATAGGAGACCGTCATCTTATTGAGATTGTCAAGACCAAGAACTACACAAATTGTGAACAGAGAATGAGTTTTCACTATGGCATAGTTGGCAATACCCACTCTGAGCCTGGAAGAAATGACAATGGACACTTCCTTTCTGTAAGTTGATTTTTGAAATTGATTTTGAAACCTATATTATTAATTAGAACTTGAGCTATATTTTTCATATCATTCTTGACAGCATAAACAATAGTACAATTTTCTCTAAAATCCTTTTTCCTTTTAACAGAAATCATCCGTCAGTCGCATTGTCGTATCCGGTGACCTGAAGAGTTTTACAATCCAGTCTTCAGAGACAACAAATAAAATGGTTTTGAGCCCAGAAACGACTTCAGATGGCCAGCATAGAATGGTTGCCAGTCGAATGCGCTTATCTCTTAGCCAAGTGGAATCAGCAAACGAGAGACTGTCAATGCCACCCAATCCCCAGTCCACAGGAAACCTAGTTTACAGCTACAACAGTCCATTCTCTGGGCCAGAACAGAGAAGATCTGGTCGCCCAAGTAAAAGCCCTAGCTCAAGATTCGACAGCTCTAGTTCTAGCGAAGAAAGCAGAAACAACAAAAACAAGCACAAAAACAGCAATAGCCACAACAGAAAATCCAATAGAGATCAAGATAGTTCCAGCTCAAGTAGTTCAAGTAGCTCAAGTAGCTCAAGTAGTTCAAGTAGCTCAAGCAGCTCAGATTCCAGTTCAAGCTCAGACTCAGCTGCTAGCGAAGAAGAACGAGAATTCTGGCAACCAAAACCCACCTTAAATGAAGCACCTGAAAACCCTCTGTTGCCCTATTTTATTGGAAATAAAGGAAACTCTATTCAGATGTCTGGAAGAATTGATCCAGTTAAGAAAACTAAGGAGTTGGCGAATGAAATTGGACACGAACTTAGGAATCCTAGTGATATGCCAAAAGAAGAAACTTTGGAGAAATTTATAATGCTAACAAGATTGATTCGTACCATGAATACCAAGCAAATAGAGGAAGCTCAGAAAGACTTATACGAATCCTCGAATCAGATTAATTCAGACGATAAGAGCAGTTCTCGCAGAAATAGCTGGGCTGCTTTCAGAGATGCCGTTGCTCAAGCTGGAACTGGTCCAGCTTTGGTCGCCATCAAGAAGATGATCGAAAATAAGAAAATTCAAGGTATTGAGGCTTCTCAAGTCGTTGCTTCAGCATCCCAATCTACAATGACACCAACCCCTGAATACGTCGAGATGTTTTTCGTAAGTATTAGATCATCGAATGAAGTTTTCATTATTGATCTTTCAATTTGTATAAAATGTTTATGATATATTTTACTTTCCAGAAACTCGCCACAATGTCAGAGACAAAAAATCAAGAATTCCTAAGAGAATCAGCCCTCCTCGGCTTTGCTGACTTGGTCCGGAACGCCATCGTTGACAGAAGAAACGCTCACAATCTTTATCCAGTTCATAGTTTCGGAAGAATGTTTTCCAAACAAAATTCTGATCTCCACAAGACATATATCCCACATTTCAGTCATGAATTGAAATCAGCCATGAAGGAAGGTAACAGCCCAAAAATCCAAACCCTCATAGTCGCTCTTGGAAAAATCGCTCATCCAAGAATTCTTGCTGCCTTTGAACCATACCTTGAAGAAAAAGAACCAGCATCTAAACACCAGCGTCTCCTAATGGTTTTGTCATTGCATGACTTGACCGACACTTATACCAAAGTTGCGAGATCTGTAGCATACAAAATTTTCGCCAACTCCGGTGAAAGTCACGAGATTCGATGTGCAGCTGTAAGAGTATTGATGAAGACAAACCCTCCAGCTTCAATGCTTCAGCGAATGGCAGAAACGACAAATTATGATGACAGCAGACATGTCAGCTCAGCCGTGAGATCTGCAATTGAAAGTGCTTCTGAACTAAAAAGCTCGCAGGATAGGGAACTGCGTAATAATGCTCGTGCTGCTAGAGGTCTTCTGAGTAAAGAAAGATTCGGACCTCAGTATTCTAGAAACATTGTTAAGGATCTTTTGGACGATGAACTAAGAGTCAAAATGCAAGCTAGTTACATTGGTGGTAAAGACAGTATCATACCAAAGGAATTATTTGTGGCACTGAAACAAAGTCATCGTAGTTTGAAGATGCCAACAACTAAAGCAGCTGCGATGGTATCAAGCGTCGAGGACATGTTGGCATATTTGGAAGATCAACTTACAAATGATGAAAATGACTCAAAATCCAGAAATGATAGAAATTCAAATAACGGAGACAGCAATTATTCAGCTGATAAAATAGCTCAGTTGCTGAGAATTGAAGCTGATGGAGCTAAGCAGCTTGAAGGATATGCAGCATTAAAAACTGCATTCGCTTCTCAGTTTATTCCTTTTGATAATCATACTCTCGACCGCATACCTAAAAGTAAGTATTTCTAAAGTTTAATTTATGAAATTTGAGCCATCTCAACGTGACCTTTCTTTTAAAGATTTTAATTTTGGTTTTCCTTTCAGTGCTCAAGCATGAATCCGAGTCCCTTCGAGAAGGTCGCCATTTCAATTTGAACAAATTCAACACCGATGAGAGGATTTTGAGTTTCCCAACCGAAACAGGATTCCCATTCACCTACACCTGGAGAATGCCAACTTTCGTGAAGGTCGAAGGCAAGGCAAGACTCAACACCGAACGTGGATCGTCCGACAACAGTTTACCCAAAAAAATTGATGCATCATCTGAATTGCGAATTGTCTACTCCGCGAAAATTCAGGAACAAATTGGATTCTTGACACCATTTGAACACAAGCACTACATTGCTGGAGAAGACAAGAACTTCCAGATTTACTTGCCTATTCGTTTAGAGGCTGAAGTTAACACAGAAAAGCAAGAGGTTAAAGTGAAGATTCAATCACTTGAAAACAAAAACTCCCACAAAATCGTGCAAGCTAGCAACTTGCCCTACACATCTAAGCATGACATCCTCAGCATGAAGCCAGTCTTGCAAGATTCCGAAAATACCCGAATTATCAAAAAACAGGAAACCAAGAGGCACACTGAGTCACCTCGTTTGCTATCCGAGATCGAAATTGAACTTGAACACGGAGAGAATCCAGGAGAAAGGAGTAACAACTTCAAAAATTCAGAAAATTCACTTTCTTCTATTATCTCTCGTATTTACGAATCCAGTTCCAGCTCCGGCTTCAAGAAGCTGAATGTAAAGGTTAATCCTAGTTCCGCCAATTCCGAACAATCCATTAAATTCAAATTAACTTATGATTCTAAACACAAATCCCCGTTGGATAGAGACGACAACGATAGATCTGGAGAATACAATGATAGATCAAACTCTAGATACAAATCACATTCTGATAGATACGACAACGATAGAGCAAACTCTAAACACAACTCCCGATCTGATAAGTATGAAAACGATAGATCTAGAGATTCCAATGATAGAGCAAATTCTAAACACAATTCCCGTTCTGACAAAAACGAAGACGATAGATCTAGAGAATTCCGTGATAGATCAAACAGAGCAAATGCTCCACGTCCATCTGATAAGGAACGCAACAGTGAAAATCGCAAAAACCAATTCTTACATGATGCCAGCAAAGGAATTGAATCAGCAAGGTCAAGTGTTGTTGATATGAGCGTAGAAGTTTCTGGAAAACGACCAGCTCATTTTGCATTGACTGCAGCTATAGCTACAAGCAACGTAGACGAACAATCTAGAGGTCTTTTATACGCCAATGGTCAAGGCGAGAAAGTTGATTACGAAGTTTGTGCGGCCTTGGAAGCCAATAGTCCTAATTCTCCAGAACTGGACTATAAGGAAATTCTCAATGCGGATCTGACTGAGGAGTTTGATGCTGATATCCGTTATGGTAAAGATTGTTCATCTGGAGCAAAAATTAGAGTTGAAGGTAAGAGGAAACAGACGAAGGAGTACCAAAAGGAGGTTAGAGAATCTGATGCAGCCAAAGAGATTGAAAGTCTGTTGAACGGAGAGGAGCCGCAGACATCGAGGGCCTATCAAGACTTGGTGAGACGAGCAGAAGCATTAGATGAAACTGAATTAACTATTGAATATAATGATAAGGCTCAAGCTGCCAAGGAAGCTTCGATGACGCTTTTGGAAATGGTGGCTAATAACATGAATAACGTTGCTGAAGTTGACACTGTCAATCCTAAAAATGCTGATAAAAACAAGATTGAGCTGAAGGTGAAAACGACTTGGAAGAATGGTGCCTTTGTCAGAATCAATGCTCCAAATATGGATATTAACATGAGAAACGTGTTCCCTGAAAACATTCTTGATGACAGTGACGAGAATTTGCAGACTTCGAAATCTTCTGAAGAGGATGACGTGGAGTCTATTGACGAAACTGAGGGTAAGTTCAGTGAAATTTTTCCTGACTGATGGTCACCAATGTTTCAGCTTTATCTGAATTTTGTAAATCTTTTCTGATTTCAGATTCCTGTTTTATGGATAAGAAGGTTGTTGAAACTTTCGACAACGACGTCATTCCGTACGAATTGGGAAAATGCTGGCATGTGATCATGACCACTTTCCCTAAGGAAGACGCTGACAGACCTAGCAAAGATCGTCCAATTCCCAATGACATGGATACAGTAGTTTTGGCCCGCGAAACCGAAGATAACCAGAAGGAAGTCAAGATTGTCTTGGGAAATCAAGAAATTCGTTTAAAAAAACCAAGTTCCCAAGTAGAAGTTACTGTCGATGGAGAAAAAGTTTCAATCTCCAAGTCCAGGAGTTTTGAGGAAAAATCCCATGAAAGGGATCTTCAAGGAAATCGCAAGAGCAAATTTGAAATCTTTGAACTGGAGGATGGCTCTGTTAAACTTACTTCCGAGTCCCATGGTGTCGATGCTGTGTTTGATGGTCGTCGTATGAAAATTACGGTGATTTTTATTCATTGTTTTGATATTTTATTAACTCTAAGACGGTGCTATCATTTGAGGTTTATTAATTGTGAATTCCCTGTCTATCAGATCAAATAACAAATTCTGTTTTTTTACAGGCTGCTGACAAATACCGTAACTCAGTTCGGGGAATTTGTGGAAACTACGATGGTGAATCTTTCAATGATCAAAAGACACCTAAGAATTGCGAAGTGAAGAATCCAAGGGAATTTGTAGCTTCTTGGGCATTGACTCATGATAAATGTGAAGGACCAGCCTTGAAATACGCAGAAAATGCAAAGAGAGCACATTGTTCTAGGGAGAATGAACGACCAAGCAATGTTATCCATGATGAAGAGGCAGGAAGGAAAAAAGGTACATCCAGCTGGGGTCATCATAATGAGGATTCCAACAAATCATCACGTTGTACTACGTATCGCACCAAGGTTACCAGGTCCGATTCCCACATCTGCTTCTCTTTAAGACCACTGCCATCCTGTTCTCGACAGTGCAGACCAAGCAACATGAAGGAGAAGCATGTTGAAATGCATTGTGTGCAAAATAGCAGTGCATCTGAAAAACTCGCTGAACGTATCGAGAAGGGCGCTAATCCTGATCTCAGCCAAAAGTCTGTTTCTAAAACACAGAAGATGGATATGCCTGTCAGTTGCAGAGCTGCCTAATTCTTGGCAATGCAGAATACTTCATATTTTCAATTTATTAGTATTTCTGTAGCAAATAAGATGTAATAAATTATCGATGATAAAATAAAGCGTCTGCTTTAGAAAAACGTATTTTTTGTCAGAAGATTTATTTGAAGCACTTAGGTTATATAATTTTTAAGTTTACAATTAGACAAATCAGAGAAAGACAAGAGAGCTTTTTTGCAGATCTAATCGAAGAATTAGGATGGGTTAAAGTGAGAAAAATATTGCTTAATTTAATGTTCAAAAGTAGAGAGAAAGTAGAGATAAAGTAAGATTCTTCTGTGAATTTAAGTATTGTCTTCAACTTTTAGAGAAATGTTATCAAAGTAAATTAGTGGACAAATTTTCAATTGTAGGACTTAAAGCATTTCATGGAAAGCAACTGTCGAGTGGCAGTTGTTATGCTATGACGAAGTCATGACCGTCTACATGCACATTGAAACCTGAATGTTCGGAGAAATTCCCTTCCTTCTTTAAACAAAAAATCTTTAAGTTTTGACCAATACTTGATCTTCGTAAATCTGAAGAGACTTTTTGAAGTTAAAAAAATCATTTCCAGAGTCATAGAGATTTATAGCTCAATGTAGGAAAATTGCAATTTTTCTCCCACCCTGAAATTAAAAAGTTTTCTGAATCACTCCCTGTTGGTCGTGGAAAGTTGTAAATCTTCTAGAAGTGGGAGTCGGAATTCAACTTTTTCGTTGAAAATTCCTTTTTTTTTTTAAAAATTAAAAACTAATATTTCTAATCGAAAATTTAACTATTCCATTTTTTGGTAGAAAATGTATCTCTTTTAGTTGAAAATTCAATTATTTGGCTGAAGATTCATCTCTTTGGTTGAAAATGTAACTGGTTTGTTGAAAATTCGTTTTTTAAAAATAAAAATTAATTTTTTTTAATCGAAAGATTCACTACTCCAATTTTGGTTGACTTATCCTTTTTAGACTTTTTGTGTTAAAGACGCAACTATTCTCGTAGAAAATTTAACTATTTGGATGAGGATTAACTTGTTTGTCGAAAATTTATATTCGCAGATTGAAAATTCAACTGTATTGTAGAAAATTCGTCTCTTGGCTTGTGAACTCAACAATATGGTTAATTTTTTTTTTTTTGACTGCCAAATCTTTCTTGCTTGAAAATTGAAGTCTTTGTTGAAAATTCATCTCTTGTGGTAGAAATTTCATCTTTTTGGCTAAAATTGCCACTGTTTGGATAAAAATTCATCTGTTTTGGTTGAGGATTCAACTATTTTGTTGAAAATTCGTCTTTTTTGGTTGAATTCATTTGTTTTTGTTTTCAAGTTAAAACTTAACTACTTCACTGGAAGTTGAACTCCTATGTTAAAAATTCATTTTTCAATTAAAAATTTAACTATTTTGTTGAAAAATACATTTTTTTATTGTTGAAAACACTCGGTCAACACGAACAGAAACTGCGGTCTTGGCAGGAATATGCAGAGGCTAATGCATCGTTATTCCCCCCATAACATAAATTTTTCACACACTAATTCCCAAATTGTTCTTTTTCAGTTAAAAAATAATCTACTTTTTGAAAATGCAACGTTTTTAAATACCTTTTTTGTTGTTCGTAGGAAGTTGTAAGTCCTCCAGAAATGAGAGTCGGAACTAGATAATTCTGTAGAATCACTTTTAGAAAAAAAATTGATTTCCATCGCCAGATTTAGGCTTCATTGTAGATGTATAGATGGACATGATTGTGTCTTGTCATCCCTGCTTTAGTTTTATATAGTAAATAATATGTCGATCATGACTAACGTACGAGCTTCAATAAAAAGTATAACAACTGCGGGTCCATATGAAGTTACATGCGGTATGTCTCTCTTGCGACATGTCTACCCTGCGGCAAGTCTCCCTTACGACATGTTACACTTGCGGCATGTCTCCCCTGCGGCAACTCTCCCAAAGCGGCATCTCTCTCCAGCAGATTGACAATTTTGCAGCAGGCCTTC
>JAUMHM010000005.1:36923537-36941409 GCA_032362435.1 Melikaiella ostensackeni | reverse complement strand
TGGCTAGGCACATTTGCGGCAAGTCACACTGGCGATGACTCACATTGCGGCAAGTCTCATTAGCGGCGAGTCACATTTGCGGAAAGTAAGATTGGTGGCTAGACACATTTGTGGCAAGTCACGTTGGCGATGAGTCACATTGCGGTATTTCTCATCAGGAAAAATTTGAAGGCAACAAAAAATAAGCATGAAATTAGTGGTTTGACTAAAACTATTTCTGTGACTTCTCCCAGCGGTGTTTTCCCGCACCCACGAGAAGTTAGAAAGGGGAAGGAGTGTTACCCGCATTATTTATGTGACTTTCCATAGGTGTGTCTTCTCAAAGTTCTGTCAATTGTGACTTGCGGAAAATATCACTTGTTGCAATTTTGCCATTTTTTGTGGGCTTCAAATTTTTCCGAATTAGAGATGCCGCAATGTGACTAGCCGCCCATGTGACTCGCCGCTAATTTTATTTGCTGAAAATGTGACGTGCCACAAATGTGACTTGCCGCAAATGTGATTCGCCGTCAATGTGATTTACCGCCAATGTGACTTGCCGCCAATGTGACTTACCGCAAATGTGACTTGATAAAAATGTGACTTGTCGCCAATGTGTTTGCCGCAAATGTGACTTGCCGGGAATTTGCATGACCCAATCTCTAAAAATGAATAAAAATTCAGAATATACATAAATGTTTGATTAAATGTGCAATGAACTATTTAAAAGATCCAGAATAAATTTCTTGTTATTCTAATAAACATTACCAATTTTAATGAAGGTCAATTAATTTTTAATAAAATTTAACAATTTTGGTTATACATCTGACAGACATTGACTGCTGCTACTGCAAAAGTTTTGCTCCTTGTTTCCCTTTCATTTGAAATATTAAAAAAAAAATTCAAATTAATTTGTCTTAAAAAACTTCAAACAATTTTGCAGATAGCCGATATCGGAAGCTATCTAAAATAAACAATTTTAAGCAAATCATCAATTTTAAATAAATATAGATATGTCTCAATAGTGAGTGGATTTTAAAAATTATTTTTATTTCTTTTATTCCTTAAAAAGCACACTTTTTATTTATCGGCCATAAGTAGTTCCATCATTCTGATTCTATTTTATTTGCGTCGATACTCTTTAGCAAACGATCTATTTCTTCACTTTACTGCTTTCTTTTTTTTGACAGTCGGGTATAAGCTGTTGTAAAAGGTCATCAATCACCAGTTGTCAGTATGAAGACCACATCTGAAAGGTTCTTATAAATACCACTTTCAGCTAAGGGCTTCGATGAAAGGCCCCATAAAATTTATAAAAGCTTAGTAATACGAGTACTTGCGTCAAGAGAAAACGGTCGTAAGAGTAAAATCACTCACGCAGTCAACGTCCTATGCCTTTGGAATTTATTACAAGCTTCTGAATTTTGACCTCTTCAAAAAACTTTTTAAAAAATTCCTTGTATCATATCCTCTTCTTCATTTGTCTATACTCTCTCCCTTTAAGAGTTTAAGAGTTTTTATAGAACCATTATATGTTTTCTCATCGACAATCCTTATATACTACTTTACCAACTATTTCCTACATATCGTCTTGATCACTATTCTTAATCCTAGATGCTTGCGACCTTGCCCTGGGCATCCGTCTTCTCTCATCACTACCAATCTAAAAATTGTAGCTCGATTCCGGAACACTACTGCATTACTCTCCTTTCTTAGGCTTCTCCTTCTTCAGATTTGCTCTCCTTTTCAATTTTTTTCAGGTATTCCGGTTCCTCCTCACTCTTCACCATCCTATAACATAATCATGACTCCGAATTTTTCACCACCTTTCTTTGCCTTGCCTTGCTCTCATCTCTTCCTCTATTTTCTACCATTCTCTACCCCTCACTTGCATACCACATTCGAATCTTATTTTGCATCTCTTATCCTCCCATTTCGAATGTCCCAAGTTATCCCTGCATTCTTTGTTCATAGTCACTCGGGCACACGCTTGTGCAATCTGGCTTTCCTCCCTCTCCTCAGTTTCTCTTCAAAATTCTAGGAACTTTTCAGTTTACCTGACCACCATTTTCTCTCGTCCTATTTTTTTCCTCAGCATACTCGTATAACCTGTGCAGCCTCAACTCATCCCCATGACCCATCTCAGAAATATCTCACGCAGACTCTTCACACTCTTATGCTCCTTTTATCCCCAAATTTCCACTTCATAACTTAACACTGACAACACTACCATGTCGAGCATCCCCACTCTCATCCTCCAGTTGTCCTTGAACCTTTTCTTTTCTGCATTTCAAACTTGTCCAATTATCTTAATCACACATTCCAAATTCTTTCTCACCAGCACCAAGTCCACCACCTCACTATTCATTTTCCATTCGTACTCTACTGTACACTTTCTATTCATAAAACACCTTATCTGCGTATGCTAGTGAATACAATTTGCCTGTTCCCGAAGTTGTACCCCCTTTTCCTTTCCTCATCATCTTCTCCTCCAAGTCTGCCAATAGGACACCAAACAGAAGCAGGCTCAACGGGCACCCTTGCCTACGTCCCCTTTCTGTCCAGAATTTCTCCCCCTTCTTCCCTCCTATCTTCACCCTTATCTTAGTTTCCAAAAATATCTCTTCTATTATCTTTATCAAACTTTCATCTACTCCTCTTTCTTTCATGGCCTTCCATAGCACACTCCTGCTCACGGACTCAAATGCTGCTTTAAAATCCACAGACAGTGCAGCTAGTTTCCTTTTCTTTTGCCCTAAGTTCCTATTGACTGGGAAATTGAGCACGTAACTGTTATCTGTGGTCCCCATCCTTTTCCTAAATCCCTTTTTGTTGTGTGGTATACTTCCTTTTTTTTTACCTGCATTTCCAGCTTCTTCTTAAGCACTTCTGCACAAATTTTATTGCCCACTGACATGAGAATCATATCAACATTTTGAAAATTTTTTTAATCATAATGAAGCATTTTGAGGATTAGGAAAAATAATGATATTTTTCTTATTCTCAAGCGATATATTCAGACTTTTATACAATAAGAAAATTTTTGTTTGCTGGCAACGTTTCAGTAACGTATAGTTACCCTCATCCGGCACACTATATAGAACATAAGGATCATTAAAAACTAGATCTTATATAATATTTATTGAGCATATTAGGAGAATTCTGCTTACCAGATGATAAGAAAAAAACTTCTCTGTCGAGTTATAAAAAAGGTTTTAGTCGAAGGTCATGTTTAACAATTTTTTGTTTAATAAATTTTTGCTTAAAATGTTCAAGGCTAGAAAATCTGTACTGTGAAAAGTTGAATATATGAATTATAGTAGTCAGTTATTATACGTTTTATTTTAATTGACAAAATTACAATTATTTAAATAGTTGCTTACCATTATTTTTGAGGCTAGGATTTTTTGTGCAGTTATCTTAGATGTAATTGTAATGTATCTACTGCAATAAAGGTTGCATACTCAAGAGTGTCTTTATAATTTTAGTCAAACTGGTGACAAAACAATTCTTAAAAACGGTCAAAGATTATTCAAAGCCATTGTTATACCTGAGAGCGCAAGTAAGTAAACCTGCACCCTCAGAGAATTCTCTCAAACACTGAATACGTATTCACAAGTCTGTACCTATGTTAGCTGTCAACAGGGGCAGTGACGGTGATATTTGGAAATAATGTTATAGCATTGAGAACTTGGAAGGTTATCATTATTATTATAAAGAATTTTTATTTGTTTGCAGTTTTATCATTCTTTATGTAAGGCATAAAGGCTATAAAAGATAATCTAAGATCATATTACATGCTAGGTTGTAATATTCGAGGTCAGTAATCTTGTTTAGACTTTTGTGACCTTCTTCCTTGATACATACCATTTCTGCAAAACACCTTTTCTAGTAGTTAGGTTCTTTATGTAAAATTTCAATGTTGTTTCAATCGATAAAGGCAATGTCACCATTGTGGTATTCAGTGAAGTGTTTGCTAATGACTCTATGGTTACATTGGTCTAGGATTTCTATATGGTCTTTACCAAGTGTGATATATTTGTCAAGTTTAGACCCAACACAAAAAACTGTTATGATATTGTAGTGATTCAATAAACGTTTTATATTTTCTGAGATGTCACCATTGAAATTTATAGTGATGGGAATTCAAGATTACAAAAATAAGATGAATGTTGTGCTGAATGATAAAGAAACCTATAAAAAAATGACATTGATCCGTTAAAAACATAACAAAAGGACATATTTATGTTAACTAATAGGTGGATAACTAATTGTTTTCTAGGGGAAGAAATTACTCGAAAAGTTTTAATAATTGATAATACTAACATTGCCAGAATTTATCGATTGCCCAAAATTCGCAAAATGAATTATCTAGTAAGACCAGTCGTATCTTGCATTAATACTCCCACTTATCTTTTGGCCAAGACATTATACAAAATTATTTGAGATGCCTTACCTGAACCAAAATCTTTTATAAAAAATGCAATATAATTTAATCAATTCATAATTAAAAATAAATATTCTAATGATTATGTTCTTCTTTCACTTGATGTCTCATCACTATTTACAAATATTCCTCCAGATTTGGTTTTTAGAGGGATTGAAAAGAGATGTAATATCATTAAAAAAACACAAATCCCATTAGACGAATTTGAGGAAGGTATTAAGTTTTAAACGGAGTCAACCTACTATAGGCTTGACAACTCTTTTTATAAGCAAATATTTGGAATACCGATGGGTTCTCCTATTTTAGGGACATTGGCTGATATTGTAATGCAGGATTTGGAAGTTGAAACCTTAAACAAATTATGATTCAAAATATCAGTTTATTACAGGTATGCGGATAATACTTTTTTCATCATCCCAGATTATAAAATTCATGGAACTATCCCAAATTTTAATTCATATTACTCCAGACTCCAATTTACACATGAACTTGAAAAAGATAATACAATTAGATTTTTTAATGTTGAGATCATTAGAGATGATAACGGTAATTCAAAAACAAATTGGTATCGAAAAAGTACATATTTGGGTAGACTTCTCAATTTTTATTCTAATCATCCACTACAACATAAAATAGGAATAATGAAAAACATGGTAAATTCTGCAATTACACTATCAGACGAAATCTTTCATAATAAAAACTCAAGAATTGTGAGGAAACTTCTTTATTATAATAGTTATCCCAAAGGATTTGTTGAAAAACGTATTAAAAAAGATTAGAAGAAATAAAATTTAAACAGAATAGAATTCAAGCAAATCAAAATAACAATTATCAGCAGATAATAGCAGATAAAAAAGGAATTTTTTCTGTAAATTCAAATGGCAACTTATCAGAAAATATAAAACGTTCATTGGATAACTACAATATCAAAACAGTTTTTCGTGTTGACTCTAAACTGGACAAACATATCACGCTTGGTAAAGACCATCTAGAAATCCTAGATCAATGTAACGTAGTATATAGGCTAAGATGTCAGTGTGGTAAAACGTATGGAGGACAAACCAAATGGCCTCAAGAATTTGAGGAAAAGAATATTGTGACAATATAAAACTCAACCTAAAATACCATAGAGTTATTAGCAAATACTTAATTGAATACCACATTTGTGACATTGAATTTATCGACTGGGGCAACACTGAAATTTTATATCAAGACCCTAACTACTATAAAAGATGTTTCGCAGAAATGGTATATATTAAAAAAGAAGGTCATAAGAGTCTAAACAAGATTACTGACCTCTAATATTACAACCCGGCATCTAATGTGATCTTGGACTATCTTTCATAGCCTTTATGCCTTACATAAAAAATGATAAAATTGCGAAAAAATTAAAATTCTTCATAATTATAATGATAACCTTCCAAGTTCTCAAGTCTATAACATTATTTCCAAATATTACCGTCACTGCGCCTGTTGACAGTTTACATAGCTACATACTTGTGAATACGTACTCAGTGTTGGAGAATTCTCTGAGGATGCAGGTTTACTAACTTGCGCCAAGGCTTGCACTCTCAGGTACAAAAACGTCTTTAAATAATCTTTTACCGTTTTTAAAAATTGTTTAATCACCAGTTCGACTAAAATTAAAGAAAGACTCTTAAGTATACAACATTTATGGTAACAGATACATCACAATTACATCTAAAATAACTGCACAAAAAATCCTAACCTCAAAAAAAAATGGTAAGCAACTGCTTTTGAAAATTTAATTTTGTCAATTAAAGTAATACGTATAATAACTAAATATAAAACTTCTTAGAGTATATATTTTCCAACACTAAACATTCCAAACAAAAATTTATTAAACGACAAATTTTTAAACATGACCTTCGACTAGGACCCTTCTTGTAACTCGACAGAAAAGTTTTTTTTATTATCATCTGGTAATCAGAATGCTCCTAATATGCTCAATGAATATTATATAAGATTTAATTTTCAATGATCCTTATGTTCTATATAGTGTGCCTGATGAGGGTAACTGTACGTTACTGAAACGTTGCAAAAAAGCAAAAATTATTGAATAAAAGTCTAGACATGTCGCTTGAGAATAAGAAAAACATCATTATTTTTCCTAATCCTCCAAATTTTTTATTCATCTCTCCCGGACGTAAAAAACTTGGAATTCAACATCTTTTCCTAATTTACATAAATCATAATAGTTGTTCAAGCAATAATATATCTTCGAAGTCATTATTTGTGATAGAAACCTTTTCACAAAAAAAGTACCAACCCTCAAGTGGATAATTCTTTGTACTTCAAAAAAATATAGATTCCTTATTGAAAAAATGATCTTATTTTATGATTTTTTAAAAATAATGTTTGTACTTCAATTCGTCACACCTTTCATCCCAAATGTACCTGTAGACGTAATAATGTAACTGCAACTAGCATTATTTATTAGAAAGTGCTCAAATGTATCTATACGATAATAATAATCATATGTCTGGTAAAATTTTGTTTTTAAACTGAATGTCTAATTTATCCGTAATTCACACTCCAATAAGGACATTGAGAAAGCTTCTTGCGGGAATTCCACAGACAGAGCGCCAATTTTCTAACACGATCAGTATAATTACCCACAAATTTTGTACCATCACATGTTTCTGTCTCCGTCGATCTTAACGCCCTTAATACAGGTTTTGAAATTAATGATCTTAATAAATTCCGCCATTCAGATAATTTTTTTAACCACATTTGATTGAGGTTATTCAAATATGAAGTCGATGATCCCACAGGTTCAAGTGAAGAATTGCTGGTGTAAACTGCATCTGTAAGTTCTTCGTTTACTTGTGATGGAATCAAAATTTAACTTTTGTTCACTCTAATTTTGATTTTACCATTTTTTTCACTTCCTCCTTTGAAGAATGTTGATTCTGACTTTTTTGTGTTGAAATTCTGGTTGACGTTGTTCACTTTCTTCACTTTATTTAAATTATAATTAGTAACTCTGATTTGAGAAACATCAAAAGGTTGCTCTCGTTTTGAATCCTTTTCACTGAAGAAATCTTCAATTAGAGTGTCTCCAAACAAATAATGATTTCTCTTAATTTTATCAATGAGGAATCTGGATTGAACTTCAGATGAATATAATATCGCTATAATTATTAAAATTTCGGAGAGTTTCTTCATTTTTCTGGCCAGTCGAAAGACTAGGTTTCAAACACTTCGCTGACTTTGCAATTTCCATCCAAGATCAGTTAAGTCGTATTATAAATCATTCTGATCGTTAGTTTCTATTTTATGCTTTCTCATTAAATTCAGAATTAGTGTTTGTGAGAGGAGTCTTCAAGCTTGATTGATTCTTGCATTTCATGATATAAAAAAAGTAGGTTGACAGAAATGGCGCATTATATTTTATTCAAATGTCATATAAAGATATTATTCTTTTTGATAAACTATTTTACTTTCAGGAAAATGAACTTCATAAAGAGACGAATTAAGAATATAAAGTGGATGCACAATTGCCATTTGAATTATTAGAAGTACATTAAAGATCAATAACAGATCCATTTGAAATTTCACAAGAATGGACAAAAAAGTTAATTAATTAAACGAATGAGGCGCAGTAAAGACTATATTTACGGTATAACCTTTCAAATAAATGAAACTAGTTAATGTTTTCAAAATGAATTTTCATAATATACATTAATAAAAGTAAAATAACGCCCTTGCCTTCGGCAGAATCCGATAAAACAGAGAGGAGGTTGATGTTTGATTCTAGAAACAAAAACCGATATTCAATTCACCAAATTCCATTAACGGGCTTCCGCCGATAAGCGTAGAAGAAAAAACTTCACCAAAAAGTGAATCAATATATCTTTTCTGGTGTGAACCACTGATACTGATAAATCTTATACTACTAGATTGCCAGGCATCCTCGATAATAACTTTTAGCTCTCTATCGATAATTAGGAATCTTTTCGTTTCGTTCAAGTTCGTATTCGATACATTTATGAAGCACGATTCCTTTCTTCTAGTTAAAAATATGTATCATACTTGAAGCTTTTCAAAACTTTGTTGTAAATACTTTACGGCAGGCATTGATTTTATTTGAGGTGGCATGTTATTCGAATTATTATTGGTTCTCTTTAAGTGAAGATCTAAACATTGGAGGTTCTATTAAAATGTGTTTCGGTGTTTTCCAATCGTTTTCGCAAAAAGGGTTTGAAACCTTTCTTATGTGAGTGAAATTTAATGAATATTTATAGCTGATTCTGAAGGTATCGCTTTTTCTTAATTAACGGTCTTCAAGTAAAATAAAAAAACGAAACTACGTGAAAGTTTGTTTATTAATTGTAACATTTCGGCCTAACATTGCGAGCCCTTTTCAGGGAATCTGAATGAATATCATAGCAAAATAATATATAACATAATAATAAACATGCCACATATTTTCAAACAATCAAAAGTGAAAATACAATTGATACCTGAATTCAACATTCTTGACGCAATAAAAACTTTTGCTATTGAAGTTAATACATGTCAGAGAGGTTAATATGTTAAATTTTTATAAAACTATTAAAGTATGACTCCAATTAAAAAACAGATATATAAAATAACATTCGTAGGAAAAAGCATTATAAAAATTGGAGAGGATTTTTTAGTGTAAGAGTACGTATTTAAATAACAAACGAAAATGAAACTTTATGATGTCTTGGGAAAACGACAAAAATATGACTAAGCAGAAAAATGAAATACATTTAGGTACTTTTATATATAAGTACTATATAAAGGAGAAATCTAAAGGAACCGCAAATGAGGGAAGCGCCAAAGCAACCGGATTTTACTTAGTTAAAGATTATTTGATAATACTTAAATAAATTTTGTTCACATTCATGATTTCTGTTTGTAGATCAATAGAAGTATTATGAAGCTTGTTTTTGAAAATGAATTCAATAATGCATTTATTTTTCTGTGGCCTAAATTTTAATATTATTAATATCAAAATCAAAGTAATGATGAAATTCCAACAGTGCTGTGATAAACCTGTATTCAAATTATTAACTTTACAATCTCTTTTGTGTTTAACAACTCGAGTTTTTAGTCTCCTGTCTGTTTCACCAATATAAACTTCTTCGTAACATTTACATTTTATAAGATATACAATTTCACACAAATTGTCAGCATCATCAATGTCCTATTTGTTTAGTAAAAATCTACTAAGAATGTTTTTATTATTGAAATAAACATTTATATAAAGGTTTTTTAAAGATCTTCTTAAACGTTCAGAAAGTCCTCGAAGATGAGGTAACGTGACTTTTAAATCTGATTTTTCGTAAGTATCAACCCAGTTATTCTTCCTACTGGAACTATTGTA
This sequence comes from Melikaiella ostensackeni, assembly GCA_032362435.1. Taxonomy (NCBI): domain Eukaryota; kingdom Metazoa; phylum Arthropoda; class Insecta; order Hymenoptera; family Cynipidae; genus Melikaiella; species Melikaiella ostensackeni. The sequence goes on along the minus strand of JAUMHM010000005.1, from coordinate 36,931,606 downwards.
GGCTTCATAAATTTTTTTCTGTGATAATACTTTTTATTAGAGGAAGCGGATAATTATTCTGAACAAATGTAATTTTCAACTGATCCAAATGGAACAGGTTGGAAATGGATGATAGGTGCATAAAGTTCAGTGATATTAAATTTAGAAAAGAAAATTTTGATGAGTCAAAAATTAAATTAGTTCAGAATGATTATTCGCTTGATGATAGCCTATAAAAATGTGAATTTTTACTTCATGTTCTGTAGATTTTAAACTATATTAAATTACTCTGGGTAGAGTATAATTCCAATTCAAGTAGCATGCGCTATTTTTGGTAATTTCAAAATGTAGATTTATAGAATCATCTTCAAAAGGCAGTAGAATATACAGGATTGGAGTCAAGTCGAAGTTCATGCTTCTGTGAGCAGAACACCTTACCTCAGCAACAAGCTGATTAGTGAGAAGCTCATTCAAGGGCACTGAGCTGGGCTATTGGGAATTCGATAAATCGGCATAGATAGGTTTAACAGATCCACAAACCTCGTTTGTGGTTCTGAACTTTCAGCAGTTAATTAAACATGTTTCCGAAAATCCAGATTTCATCAGAGATTCTTATCATCTAAAAATAATTTTCTTTTTGATTAAAAGCATTAATTTAAACCAAGAAGTTCATTCCTCACACGGATTACCTATACCACACAATGCTGGCCTATGAATGATTTATTTTTTATTCTTTCTCTTCCCATCCAAAAAATTATAATAATGTCAATAAACGAGTAAAAATGATAAATCTTGATAATTTGAAAAATGGATGTTTTGATTCCAAATGTTCTTCTGGGTGCTGTTCTCGAATGTTGCCTGTCGGAAATAAAGTCCGAAACATTTTAGTTGATGTTAGCGAAATTGTTGAGAAACGAATATTTTAGTGATTCGTAAATCGAGTAGAAGTGTCGACCACGCTCACAGAGTTTCAGTCCTTGTGGCTTGGGGGCTGTATTTTCACGGCTCTCAAAATATGTACGAATTTAAGATGACTTTTCCCAAAGGAAAAGTGAAGGTACGTCAAGAAGAGGAAGGGGTTGAAGGAAGCGAAAGGTGGCTTTTTTTGGATTGGATCTTATTGCATTCGTATCCGAAATCTCATTTTCACTGAACTGCATCTGGCATAAAGTATGGAGCGCGAAATTCAAATTTAGAATTTTGATTGGCTGAATCTGAATTTCGCGCCGTTACTTCATGCCTGGGGTATATTCCCAAACCTAACTCTCAGAGTTGGAGTAGAGATACAAATTAGCCTATCAAATGTTACTAACTCGTTTTTGAATAAGCAAATCAACGAAAATCTCTTGTTTGATTGATTGAACAAAAGTAGCTTGGCTACAGAACTATCAGAACATTAACTCTTTCCAAACTTTCTACCCAACCAGGTTTGATGAGAGGAAAATATTTCACGCATGTTTGAAAGTTTTATAACCCCAATGAATTTTTTCAACCAATGAAACAAGAGACTTTCATAATTTTGTTTCGTTACAAAGAATTTGGCAACTTTCCATAGGCTAATTTTCATATCGACTCCAACTTTGAGAGTTAATTTTTGGAATATACCCCTGCTGTAGTTTTGGTCAAATGAAATTTCGGTCAAATGCAGATTCGTGGAAGTGGGGATTATGGCAGATGGTGTTACGCGTAATTGAATTTTCGGTTATGTGACTGTTCGGAAATAAAAAATTAAAATTAGGGCGAATGCTAATTCGGATAAACAAAAATTAGGCTAGATGGTAATTTGAAAAAATTACAATCATGTCAAACAGTACTGTAAAACTACATGAGCGATTTTGTCCCGTTTTACAATGATTCGGAAAGATGAAAATTAGGTTAAGCTGTAATTAGGAAAAATAGAAATAAGAAATATAGAATTTGGGACATATTTATACGCTTAAGTAAATTAGTTTGGTTACAGCAATTTATTTTAGATAATTTTCAAGAAATAGTGAATAGAATTCTCAGAAAATTCAGTTAATTTTTTTTTTCAAATCTGATCATGCTTAGGTCTCTATTATTTTTGCTACAATAGGCCATAAGTTATGTTCCTAAAGTTTTGTACAAATTTCAAAATGTTGGTTATAGGCAGCATAAATAAATTTCATTTTACATTTTATTGTATTTAGATGACCTATAAGTTTAAGAAATCCTATTCACTTGATATTGAAGCTATAAACAGTAAATAATGTTTCACGCAATTTTTTGGTTCTGTGGGTTTTCTTATTTTCTAGTCCTTCCAAAAGAATGAAGATATATATCTGAAGTTATGGTTATAAAAGATAAACATCTAGTCGTGTAGCAATTTTTCTGAAACATTATGTATTTTTATCTTAATTGTAGGATAATACGTTATTTTAATACTTTACTTGAATTTTCTTTTCTTATTCTATAAAAATGAAGTATGATTTATGACAAAACAAAACTCTTCGGGAACATTGAATTAAGAACAAAAAACAATCGAAGGTTTGTTTTATATACTTATCTAAACGATAAAACAATAAAAGTGAGGAAAGTATAGTCAATACTAATTGTGATGATTTTGAAATAGATACATACGTACTTTTGAAAGAATAGTGTGAATTTCTGTGATTCATTTAACAACAGCCTCTTCTAAGTTTTTTTGCATTAAGAATGACTGCAATTTCTCTGCATTTATTATTATTAATATCTTCTTTCATTACCCAAAATATTCTTTATAGGTCCATGCTATTTATTCTGCTAAGGAACAAAAATTACTTAGAAATGATAATTTTCATGCTGAAGTAATAAGCAGGCCTTTAAAAAATATTCAAATAAACAAAATTAAATTTAATAATACGATTGAATCTAATACCGCTTTGATTTTTTCTTCAAAAATTCGTTACAAGCAACAATCATGGCCTATTTTCCACGATTTCAAAGTTTTAGAATAAAACGGTTTAAAGTACATTCGTCTCGCGTAACTGTGCAGGCCTCGGGTCTCGTCGGCACGGTACCGGGTGGTGTTAAAATCTAGTTTTGACAGGATCTGAAACGACGAGTGAGTAAGCACTCAGGACCACATATACCATATAGTCTCTGAACCCGGCACACGTACAAAAGTATATGCTCGGAGAGTCGCGATGTAAACAACTTCTGATACGGCACTGATTATCTGAGCGAAAGCCTTGAGCATAAGGCGTCAAGGGACGCTCAGGAAGGGAGACAGAAGCAGTCAAGTGTGAACAACCGTGAAGCTGGTACAAGACCGGGCGGAACAGTTACGCGAGATGAGTGTATTTTTAACTGGAATTATTAAAGATTCGATATTTAAATCATTATTATCGATTTAACTAATGACCTGAACGATTTGCCATCTGGTATTGTGAGTTTTTCTTTGCCTCCAGTGAACACATCATTTTCATCTTGGCAATTATACGTGAATAAAGGATCGGTTGAGCAATGTACCATCCGAATATAAGAATTACAATATAAGCTAAAAATATGGCTTGCTTAGTAGTTGTTGAGATTGAATCCTCTTTCTCATTTATTTAATTGATGGTCCAGGGGAAGAAAGACACATTAACGTTAATGTGGAATTCCATCACCAAAACTGTAATGATTAAAAACAAAAACCAAGAATTTAATCTTAAAAAGAATTGAATTTCAAATTAGACATATATTATAGTATATTGTACTACAAGTGCGGAAAGTAGGCAGTTCCAGACGAGTGTGAAGTTTGCTGTACGAGTCAGAGGCGAATCGAAGGGGGGTTATAGACGAGTCGGAGGCGAGTTGGAGGCGATGCGAAAGTGGGCTGTAAACGAGCCGAAGACGAGCCGGATCCGACCCGAAGATGAGCCAATGGCAAGTACAGTGAACTTCATAAAAGTGTGTTCACTAGTTTTAACACCTGTTGTTTACGATATTTTTTGTAACAAGTGCAGGAAATGTTCGATTTAAGAATAAATAAGAACAAATTAACCGGAAATTTAGGAAATTTATGGTAAAATTACCAAAAATAACGAAACTTTCCAGAAATTTCTGAATATAAGAAATCGCGAGAAATTTTAGAAACTTCAGAAATTTTCAGTAAATTAACAAATTACCGAAAATTTTCGGAAATTGAAGATACCCAAAGCCTTTCAGAAGAAATCCATAAATTACCAAAATTTTCTGGAAATTCACGGAAAATTGATAAATTACTGGAAATTTTAGGTATCCGAAAATTTTCACTACTGAAAATTAGTCTGTCAAGTGTCAACTCGTAATGAATTGAGGTTTTGATTCCAGCAGTCCTGGAAAGTAATGTTGAATCGGAATGCGCAAGCGCAAGAGCTAGAAAAAGTAACCTCGCTCAAAGAGCGCTAGCTCAGAAGCTAGAGAAAGTATTGTATTTTGTTAAATTCATTTTGAAATAACCTAGAATTCACCTTGAATACAAGTAAATTTAGGAAATGTGTAGTGAATTGTAGAGAATCGAAGTGAGATAAAGTGAACTGACTTTAAATTGAAAGAAAATTCAAACGAATATAGGATGAATTAGTTTCAATGGCTTCCAAATGATTTCAAAAGAATTCTAGGTTGATCAATTTCAGTAATCATTTCATCGGAGAAACGAAAGAGTATGGGGCGAGTATGCATGACGAGAATGAAGGATTGCGTTTGAAACTAAAAAAGGTTAAAAGAAGAATGGAAAGGGAAGAATGGGCGAAGAGAAAGAAGAACATAATAATTAAGAGCATGAAAGTGGACAGTGGAAAGGGAGAGAAAGAGATTGATAACCTGATGAGAGACATCGGTGCATAAGTCACAGTAGAAGAAAAATGAGACTAGGATGAGGGATGCTGGGAGAATGAAATGAAAGAATATGGATAAACAGAGAGGTATGAAATTGAGACGACGATTTAGAAGACCTCTTGAAAGAGGGTATGAAAAGGGAAGTGAATGAAAGGGAAAAAGGGGAGGGTAATGAAAATACAGGTGTTACGTTGGGATTCATACACGGTAAGAGGAATTAAATGCAAGAAAGAAAGGACAGAAGTACAAAAAGAGAGACGTAAGAGTAGCATTTTGGAATATGTCAGGGTTAAAAAACAAGGATGGAGGATTCTGGGTGGATTTGCAAAAGTGGGATGTGATAATGATGTGTGAAACATGGGTGGATGAGAAGGAGTGGAAAGGCATGAAATGAATATTACGGAAGCGATATGTATGAAAGATGCTAGCAGCGAGAAAGGATTACGTAAAACGGAAAGGTATAGGTGGCATGGTGTCAGGGGTGAGAAAAGAAGTGGTGGTAGAGGAAGAAAAGGACGGAACGATGGTGAAAATAATAAAAGGAAGAAAAGTGTTTGTGGCTTTTGTATGCATCTATAGGAGAAAACGAGAAGAGGGAGGAGGTTGGTGCTGATAGAGGGATGGGGGCTGAATGGATAGACCGGGAAAAAGGGGGAGAGGTGCAGGATGAAGAAAAGGAGGTCTTCGTGAGAAAGTAGAAACATAGGGAAACGAATCAGGAGAGCAGGAGGCCACTGGGCTTGTTAGGAGAGGCGGGATGGTTTATTTGTGACGGCAATACTAAGGGGGATGAAGAAGGGGGAACGACTTTCACAAGTAGAGGGGATACCGTAATACATTACATTCTGGCAGAAGAAAAAATAAGGAAGCTGATAGTTAGAATGGAAGTGGGCAGTGAGACAGGTTTTGAGCACTTTCCGGTTATAGCAACATTGGGATGTGGAGGATCAATGCACGGTAGGGGGAAGAAGAAAGGACAGAGGAGAAGGAAATTGAAAATGGGCAGTTGGGAGGGAGATGTAATATGAAGTGAATTCCCCCTTGTAAAAAAATATAAACATTCTTATTTTATACCTTTATTTTTATTTCTTACGTAAGATTTTATATTTTGCTTGATATATCAACAATATATCCATTATTTTCACTGTAAACAAGATGTCAAAAGATTTCCAGTGATTTGAAAGGATTTCAATAGATTTCAAGGGGTTTTAAAGTATTTCAGAGGACTACAAGGTATTTCAAAGAATCAAAAATTTTTTAATGGAAGTAAGCTAGGTTTTTAAAGTTCTTTAGGGATTTCATCAGATTTCGAGGGTTTTCAACAGATTTCAAGGGATTACAAAAGTTTTAGGCTATTTTAAACGATTCTGACAGATCACGATAGGTTTCACAGATCTTAAGGGATTTTAAAAGATTCAAAAAATTTGAAGAAATTACCTAGTACAATTTCAGCAAGAATGTCAATTATTCAAGGGATTTTACAAAATTCGCAGGGACTTCAAGGCGATTAATCAGATTTCAAGAGATACTACAGGACTTAAAGAGATACCCGAAGGATTTCGACGGATTTTAAGAAATTAAGAACAAATTCCGCGGACTAGAAACGATTTCAAGAGACTTCAAGCGACTTTACGGGATTTTGAAATATTTCAAAAGAAGACGTGGGATTTCAAAGGATTTTAAAGGATTTCATGACATACCAAAGGATATTCACGAATTTTGAAGTATATCAGGGGAATTTAATTAGATTTCGAAGATTTGAGGGAGTTAGAAGGAATTTCATGAGATTCCAAAAGATTTCTTGGGATTTCAAAAGATTTGAAGAGATTTTGAAGGATTTCAAGGGATTTTAAAAGATTCGAGAGTGTGACCACGGACTTTAAAGAATTTCATAAGATTTTAAAGGATCTTCGAACATTATGAAGGATTTTAAAGGATTTCAAGGAACTTTACTAGCTTTCAAAATATTTTAAGGGATTGCAAGAGATTCGGAAAAATCCCTATGGAATTAGAAGATTCCAATGAATTTCAAAGGTATTTCAGGGAACTCGTACTATATCGAAATATTTCACGAGGTTTCGAGGATTTTAGGAGATTTTAAGAGATTTCAAAGTATATCCGCGGATTTTAGAGGATTTCCGAACGTTATGAAGGATTTTTAGGGATTTCAAGTAATTACAGTGCCCTTTAGAAGAATAATTACTTTTATATATATATATATATATATATATATATATATATATATATATGTGTGTGTGTGTGTGTGTGTGTGTGTGTGTGTGTAATAGAAGAATATTATGAATTAGACGGTGTAAAAGCAATGTTATAATGAATTAGGTTAAAAATGTTAAAAACGGAGACATGCATGTGAGTTGCTTGGAACGGAGCACGTCTACGTTGAATGTTGGATTTCTCAGTGCGAAATAATGTATTCGTAAAATCATATCATGTTGTAAATACTCGTATACAATCTCCTCTATAATAAGTACCCGTCCCTGCGTTATAATAATGTCTCTCTCATCTATGCTTGATGCCTCACTCCGCCTGTCAAGCGGGACATTACGTGTCATATTTTCCATTGGCACATATTCCAGTGCAAGATATATTCTACTATAGACAGTGAATATACCATGAAGATATAGCGAAAAAATCACCAAATGAAATATGTAGTTTTTTACTTGATTATATGGAATTCCGCATTGGCCCTGAGATAGAAGAATTGCACATTTTCAGGCACAACTGTGCTGGCCGAAATAAAGACCGCAAAGTTGGTCGCTTTCTTATGGTCTTAGTACGAGTAGATACAAAGCGCTTCAAAAAGATTTTTCATTATCTTCCAATTCGTGGCCACTCATTCCTTTCTTGCGATAGAGGCTTTGCTCTTATTAGACGACAAGTGAAAAAACATGACCGCGTGTATGTTTCACAAGATTTTATTGTGATCGCTAAAAGAGCTGCAGAGAAATTTGAAGTTACAGAGGTTGAAGGTTTAGGTATAGTAGATTATAAAAATTGGTGGAAACATTTGTATAAAAAAATGCTTTTAGCAAAGAAACGGCCAAATCTGCAGAATACGGTGGATGGGGCAGCAATTCATAGCGCAATTCGACCAATTTGGCCACGGCGAAGGCGGAGGTGTGAGCCGTTGCGTTGTCGTGGTGGAAGAGCACTTTTTTCTTCGCCAAACGGGGCCGTTTTTTCTTCAATTCGGCATCGAATCGGCCCAATAAGTCGGCATAGTAGAGCCCCGTGATTGTTTTACCCTTCTCGAGGTAATCGATGTGGATCAC
>JAUMHM010000005.1:36868838-36885852 GCA_032362435.1 Melikaiella ostensackeni | reverse complement strand
ATGTGAGTGTCTCGCTCACTCTCATTTGTTTATATTCACACCTGTTAATGATCGAAAGAGACAGACAAGATCTGTTTCACCGGGCCTGTCTGAACTAGGTATTCGTGATAAACAAGCCTTTTTCTGAACACAAGCTAATCAATTTTTCCTCGGTACCGCTCGTTTTTGGGTCTCCGAAATAACTATGTACCCTGTCGGTGCCTTCGCGTTGCACACCAAGTCATTCATATCTTCGAGTAGAATGATTCTTCCCCCAGGATCGCAAGTACCTATAATATCATTTCACGAGACCCAGCAGGTATTTTTCACATCACGACTGCCACTATCAACTGGAGCATAGGACTCTATAATTAGTAGTCTTCTGATTCCCACTTCCATTTTAACCCATAGTAATTCAGGAGATACACATTCACACTTTTTGACATACTGCTTTACTCTCTCCTTCATAATCAGACCGAATCTTTGGCTACCATGTGATTAATTATCCACTCCTGGCCAAAATTCGAGACCATTCTCTAGCATTTTTATCTCATTTTTATTCCTCATTCTTTGTTTCCAGTGCACATGAAATACCTAGTTTCCTTATGCGCACTGTATTGCGCTATCCCTTTTTCTTAAGATCTCTAACACCTCTGGTATTCCAAGCAACCAGTTTCCATTCATCGCCTGAAAATTTTCCGAAGGCACGCCTTTCGTCAACAGAAGTGGCAATCCTATTCGAGGCTACATTATTATTTGTATTATTCATTATTTAAAGTATACAGCCAACTACCATCTTGACGCGAGAAATTTTTTCCCATAAGTATAGAATCATGTACACGCTGAGCAGCTAAAACGTCATAAGGTGGTATGTCCATTCATAATGTCAGTCTCACCAAACCTAAATCATGGAGAGGAAAGTATAAAAAAATATATAGGGATTCGAAAATTCTTTCTTGCTTCTCTAAAAACTATTCATAGAAACTGATTATGATAGATACTGATTGTTTCTGCTCCAAAAAATTGAAAATCGATAGCCTCTACGAGTCAATGGGCATTAGTCTATACACATGCATTACAATATGGTCGGATAGACGGAAATGACGTAGATCGGCGTATGGGGGGGGGAGGTACTGGCAAACAAAATAAGCACCGTATTTGCGCCGAACAGGAGCAATAAGCGTGAGGATCAATGTTGCCGCAGCAATTCAACCGGCCAGAAGCATTATTCAAATAACACCATCATTTATGCGACCAACGAATCGAGCACGAGTACCAACCCGGTCCAGATATAAAGCTAAAGTTCATCGCACTACTTGAAGGGTTTTCGTATTTTGCATATACCCACAAGCACACCGGAAAAAGAGCACTCTGGTAATTCCAATTTTTATAATTTCAGCAAAACTTCTGCACGAATAAATTAATGTATCTATGTGATTTATTTTCTCCCTTTTATGGGCTTGAGGGCCACCGCTCCTTAAAATTCTTTTGAAACCATTCGTACTACCTCAAACTACCTCAAAATCTACTTATATGCTATTGCTTAAGCTTATCAGCTACTCTAAATACTATATGGGCAAGTGAGCTTCCGGGGTTGTCATTTTCTCTTAATATTTCCGTTTCGAGTGAGTGAGTTTAATCTTTCTTTATGATCCTTGCATAGGATTACTCTTTTGGCCTTTCCTTATTTCATGCTCTTTGCTTTCTCTCCTTTCTTCCATCCTCATTATCAAGCTTGCCCCTTATGTACTCCCGTCCAAGATTCACCTTATTCTGTCATACACACTCTCACTACCGGTTCCTGAATACAATACCTATACTCTCTCATTCCTCATCCCATCCTAAATCGTATAACGTTGCTCCGCTTTCTTTCCTTTCTCACCTTTCTAAAATATTCTGGGTTTCCTTCCATCTTCACTACCATATACCATCTGATGTACCTCGATTCCACGATTTTACTTCATCTCTCCTTTCCCTCCTTAACTATCAATTCATTCTCTAATCATTGCGACACTCTGACATCCGCCTTTATACCACATTCTCCCTTGCTCTGTTGCCTCTCTTTCTCCCACCTTGATCTTTCCGTCTTACTCCTCGTCTCTTTGCTTACCATTTTTCGTCGATGTGCTTGTGCTATCCTTCTCCCCTTCCTCCTTCGCAGCTTCTCTTCAAAGTTCCATCCTTCCTTCATTTGACTCATTACCATTCTTCCTCTACCTAGTTCTTCCTACAACGTATATCCTAGGCAGCTCCAGCTCACGGCCATTACCCATTTTAAGAATCTCTCCTGCAATCTTCCCACTCTTTTGTGCTCCTGCCATTCCTAGATCTCCACTCCGTAGCTTAGTACTGACCACAATAAACATCAGATCAACACTTTCTTCTCCCAATCGTCTTTGAACATTCTTTTTCTGATACCCCACACACCTGTTCTCACGTACTCCTCGAAAGCTTCCATCAGCAACCTTATCCCTCCTCGTCATCCGCTAATAAGATCACGTCGTCCGCTTGCGCTAAGGACTATATCTTACCATTTCCCAGTAAAATACCCCTTTTCCTGTTTTTCTCCAGTTTTCCCTCTAGATCTGCCTTCAAGAGGCTGAACAGTAGTTGGACTCAGCGGACACCCTTACCTGAGCCCCCTTCCAGTCCAGGAAATCCCTCTTTTTTGTTTCCCTATCCTCACCCTCATTTTAGTCTCCTTGAATATCTCCTTTATCCTGTCGACCAGACCTTCTAAAATCCTTGACTGAGTGATTTGACTGGCGATTTTGTTCAAAAGTGTGTAAAATAAGAAAAAAAACATTTTTTTTCAATTGATTTGTAAACAAAAGACTTCAACTCGATCATACAATTCACAAATGATCTGTTAGTAGAATAATTTCCGTAAAAGATCGCGTATAGCGGAGTAGGCTTAGCAGCGTTAATCTTTCCCTGTTTTTTGCTGCTTCATTCTTTCAAACTTTTGATATAATTCCCTCGTTCTAGGGTGCCAGCACACAAGACGGCGTTAACGAAGTGAGAAAGGAGATAAAAATATAATGCTGGCATAATCCCACAAACGTCCGGCATTAAATTCAATGAGAATCATATTTTCGCACTTTTTTCATCCTCACAATTTTTCATTCTTTCGTTCAGAACAGGCTTAATGGTTCATTTTCACGCCCAGGATATTTAATCTGAGTTTTCAAATGTATAAAACCATGGTAGCCATTCAGAAAAAGAGAGAGGGATTTCACCTGAGATATCTTATCTTTGACCTTAGACCTTTCACTTTTGACCGTTGATCATTGACTTTGAACCATTAATTTCTGACCTTTAATCTTTTAATTTGTCCTTTGACCTATGACGTATCACATTTATCCTCTAATGTATATCACTGACCTTTTACCTTTCATATATGTTTTCTGTCCCTTGACCTCTGTCCTCTGACTCCTGACCTTTAACCTCACGCCTTTGACCTCTAATCTCTGATATCTTATCTATGTCCTCTGAGCATTGTCATCTCTCATTTTCTAACGTCCTCTTCGATCCTCCATTAACCAGTGATACAGGTCAACGTTAAGCCAGCTCTTTTGCCAGTAGTACAGGTTAATGTTCAGCCAGCCAAGATTTTTTTTATGGCGTTAATTTTATAAAATCGAGAGATTTTTTTTGAATGAGAATTATAGAAAATAAGAAATTTGGAACATTCGATTACTTGCAGAGATCGTAACGTTCGATTCCGTGGGATTTCACAGATGGTAGCCCTTTTGGAAGTAACGTATCGGACCATTCATTTAGAATGCAGTTGCTAATATCAATTAGAGAGCTTTCGAAGACTCAGGCTCGTTGAATCTATGGGTAATCGTTAGTTTCCAGTTTCCATGAGAACGAATCCTATTACTCACAGTCTAGCTCAATAATTTAAAAGACTCACTATGTTACAGCAAAATGAAAAAGAAAAAGCGATTATTGCATGTCAAAGACGTACTTTCTTTACAAGAACATAGCGACATAATAGAAAATATTTAAAAAGTAATACGTATATATATATAACATGAATAATGCTTTCTAGTTTGCATTTTGCCGAGTTACCTTTTGACCTAATATTTATAATTTCAATTTACTATTCACCATAATTTGTACCATTCCAAATTATCATTTGACATACTTTTTATTTTTCAGAATAGCCACATGTATTTCGTTTACACGAATCGCCATTCTTCATAACCCCCACTTCACTGAATCATCATGTAAAATAAATTTTATTTTGCCTAAAGCACACCTCGCATAAAAATACATAATAGCGCGGAGTTCAAATAAAAAATTTTCATTGGCTGAATTTGAATTTTGCGCTATTTTTCATGCTGGATATGATTTAGGATGTACTTTAGGTAACGCAGCTTTTCGGAAGAATAGACCCAATATTCAAATAGAATATTATTTTAGTCCAAAACGTCAAAAATAGCATGTTTCAAAAAATATTTTCGTCGTCTTTCCCATACAAAAGATCACGAATAGTAAAGGAAACCTCCAGGAAGGCTATTTTATGCTAGTAAACTTCAAGCCGTATAGTAAAAAGGAAAAGGTTTTTACAGAGTGACAAAATACTAACATTACTTAGGGTTCCTATTATTAAGTTATGAAACAGTAGCTTCTTTTTTCCTTCATCCTTGTGGTTGAGCACGTTTAACGCTTAAATTTTCAATGTTTCCACGATAACGTACAAAGCACCGCTTACTGCAGGTGAAAGCGCGAATAAGGAAGTATGAACAGTGCACACGTGATCTAGCGTGAAGAACTCAAGCTGGTGTATAAATACAACACACATTTTATGGGAAACGGTAGATCGCGTGATCAGAACTTGCACGTGATCTCATACTCCCCGATAAAGTCAAAACCTGAGTTTTTCCTTTCATTTAGCTATAAAGAGATGTAGGACTGTAGGTTTCATCGTTAATTTAAGCATACAATCTTATCTCGATTTCATTACAATGAATTTAGTAATAAATCACAATTATCGTATCGTTTCCACCTGTAAACAAGGTACCTTATGTTTAAGATTTATTTTACAAAGGTGAAATAAGATACAGGAATAACGCGAATTCTATTTTTATTTACAATAAAGTAGATCTATTAGATAATTTTGTCCTGAATCTACTTTTTGACCTTCATTTTTTGCCGACCTTATCCTTTATTTGAATGAGGAAAGTTTATTGAAATTGCATCTATTATTTTTAGAATTGAAGCAGGTAAAAGGGACGACAAGTCTTGTTTGATGGCTGCGCCCATTGTTCTTAGAGTTCGAGCAGGTAAAAGCGGCGCCAGTCCTTGTTTTATGGCTGTGCATATTATGCTAAGAGTAAAAGCAGGAAAAAGGAGTGTCTGTTTTTTTTATGGCTGCATATGTTGTTTTTATAGTTAAAACAAGTAAAGGGGCGTTTAGCCTAGTTTTATGGCTGCGTATGTTGTTTTTATAGTTTCAGCAGTTAAAGAAGCACCTGGCTTTGTTTTACGACTGCTTTCATTGTTTTTAAAGTTGGAGCATGTAAAAGGGGCATTCGGCCTTTTCTGATGAATGCGTCTATAGTTTTTAGAGTTGAGAAATGTAAAAAGGGCCCTTGTCCTTGCTTTGTAGCTGCGTATATTGTTCTTAGATTTTAAACAGGTAAAAAGGACGCCTGACCTTGTTTTGTGATTGTGTACATTGCGTTTAGACATGGAGCAGGTAAAAAAAGCACTTAGCCTTGTTTTAGGACTGCGTCTATCGTTTTTGAAGTTGGAGCAAGTAAAGGAGCACCTGGCCTTTTTTAATGACAACGTCTATTGTTTTTAGATTTAGAACAGGTAAAAGGGGCGCCGGTCCTTGCATGTTTTGTGACTGCGTATGTCGTTTTTGTAGTTAGAGCAAGTGAAAGGGCGTCTATTGTGTTTAGTTTCCTTCATAAATGTAGTATTTAAAAGAGCACCTGGCCTTGGTTTATGACTGCGTCTATTGTTTTGAGACTTGGAGCAAATAAAAGGGGCTACTGGCTTTCTTTAATGAGTACGTCCATTTTTTCTAGAGCTGGATTAGATAAAAGGGACACCGGCCGTTGTTTTGTGGCTGTTTATAATGTTTTTAGAGTTCGTGTAGGTAAAAGAGACACCTTGTGTTGTTTTATGGCTGCGTCTATTGTACTTAAAGTTCGAGCAGGTAAAAGGGGCGTTTGGCCTAGTCTGGTATGGCTGCGTGTGTTATTTTCATAATTTTTGCAGTTAAGGAAGCACCTGGCCTTGTTTTATGACTGCGTTTATTGCTTTTAATGTTAGAGCATGTAAAAGGGGCTACTGGCCCTTTTGAATGACCACGTTTATTGTTTTTAGAGTTCGAAAATGTAGATTGAACGCCCGTTCTTGTTTTGCGACTGCTTATAATTTTTTTAGTGTTAGAGCAGGTAAGAAAGGTACCTGACTTTCTTTCGTCGCTGCGTATATTGTGTTTAGAGTTGGAGCAGGATAAAGAAGTGCCTGACCGTGTTTTGTGGCTGCGTATGTTGTTTTTATAGTTGGAACAAGTGAAACGGCTTTTATTATGTTTGGGGCTGGAGCATAAAAGGGATGCCTGCCTTTGTTAAATGGCTGCGTATATTGTTTTTATAGTGGGAGTAAGTGAACGGACATCTGGCTTTAACTGCCTCTATTGTTTTTAGAGTTGAAGCAGGTAAAAGAGGCGCCTGACCTTGTTTTCAGGCTACGCATTTTGTGTTTAGAGTTACAACAGGAAAGAGGGGCGCTTATCCTTGTTTTGTGGCTATTGTTTCAAGAGTTGTAGCAGGTAAAAGAGGTATCGGGAAAAAACTATTATAATGAGAGTGTGTGATAGAATCAGAAAAAAATTCAGTTTCAATGTTAAAATAAAAAATAAAAAATTTGTTTCGTTGGTTTTTGTATACTTATTCAAACAATTTCTCTGAATGAAAAACTTAGAGTTTAACAAAGTTTTAACAAATGTAGCTGGAATTGAGACTATATTTTTAGACTTTTTCACTAAGTTTTGTTAGCGAGGGTTTCCAGATTGGGAACGAAATTGAAAACCAATCGTGAGCCACATTTATAGGAAGTGGAAACAGGAACAACACAAAACCGATGGGACGATGCATACGTATGTTTCGCATTCAGTACGGTTCCCATTGACAACTATAGTTTTGAATTGCTGTTCTGTGTCATTATGGGTTCCGAGTTTGCTAGAACTTCCGTGTAAATAGGATTTTACACAACAGCGTTTTAGTGTACTCCATTCGAAGCTGCGAGAGAATTAATCTTTCGCATTACAATTTGTAAATGGGGAAAGGAGGGGGTGGTGTAAATTTGCGTGAAACTGATTACAATCAGAAAAGCATTCAAATTGATGTAGATGGTACCTTAGGATCTGAATATAGTTTCAATCTAGCTGACGAGACTGACTTGAATAGTAAATTGTAACTTGTTGGGTGACTAGAAGGAGGAACTAAAACACTGAAATGATTTAATATATTTATAATTATTTTAATCTATATTACTAACAAATTGATCATAATGAAAAAATTGGGACTGAAATGTATTGACAAAGCTTCAAAGATTTGTATAGGTATGGCGGACCGGTGTGATCGATCCAAGTTTGAATAATGAATTAGAATTTCGAGTTAAACTAATACGAGCTGAAAACATTTGTTTAAGAGAATACGGTGAATATTGCTTAAAAATTTCTGTTTGTTGGATTGTTTCAGTATTATAGTTGTCTGCTATCCCACGAAAATTTTATGACAAAAATTTGAACAATTTTTTGGGCTCCTTTTGTGAAAAGCAGATATTTATGTTAAATTGACTCAAAATAAAAAAAACGACCTCAAGGTACATGATGAATGTTGTTGGTTCGTTGATACAAAATGAAAAAATTTGCCCTGAATAACATGGTGAATTGTCTTATAATTTTTTTTTATAGTAATTTTTTATCGAATGCGGTAGTTTTGTAACTCGAACAGAAGATATTCACACTAATTAAACAAATTTGCCTCAAGGATATGGTGAACGTTGCTCAAAATTTTTTTTAAAATTTTTTAAAATTTTATTCCAGATTTGGTTGGCCCGCGAATGTTTTGAGCTAAAAATTATAATAATTGTTCAGCCCTTTTGTGAAATAAGTCGACTTTTGATTTTAATTATACGAAATGCAAAAATTGTTCTCAGAGGACACGTTAAAGGTTGCTCACATTTTTTTTCACATGATTTTTTGTATATTATTGTTTATGCTATCCTATCACTATTAAGGAATGAAAATTTAAATAATCAAAGTTGTCCTTGATTCAATTCTTAAAAAATAGAAAAATGTGCCTTATAGAACATTTCAATGGGGTTGAAAGAAAACCACATTCATTGAAAAAATGTTAACCATACATTCTTATGTACATTCCGGAAAACTTGATCATGTAATATTAATGAAACAAAAAGGTGAATTAAGTTTCTTGTATATTATCCTTTAAATTATGAAAATGTTGTTGGTTTCTCTTCTTTCCTTTCTCATCAGATCTTATGATAACAATTGAAAAAAATATGAAAATTCGATTAGGAATTTTCTTTTTCGGTCGAAAAAGTGATGGAAAAAGACTCATAGTGTTAACGAAAGGCACCAACACGATAAAAAAAATGAAAAAAGATGGAAATTTTAGCATTGTAGATCCTTTCTGTAGCACGTAAAGTTCATTACACCGCTCGCGATGTTCTCAACTGCATGGTAGAGCAGCTTAACTGAACGACCTCGTTAGTGTCAGAGGTACTTGGTTACATTCGATACGTTTATCCACCTTTGAAATAAATCGACGCAACTGCATGAGGGAGACTTACTAATTGAAGTATTTCCGGAATGTCAAGTAGGATGAAAATTAAATTATTTGATCATGCCTTCCTCTGTAATTTTCTGTCACCTCTTTATCCTTATTTAACCTCCTTATCTTTATTTAACCTTCTTAGTTTATTATATAAAAGAGACAGAATAATTTTAAATATTATAAAAGTTACATAACTTTCTTCTTTTTGAATCTTCGAAAATTGTACAATTAAACATTTTAAATTTACTTCTTTATCAGCTTTCAACTTAAAACTTCCAACATTAAATTATTTTATTTATGAATCCTTCAATATTGAACAACTTTGAATTGAAAGCATGTATCTACACATTAAGAATGGTCTAGTTTCATTCTTAAATCCTTTAAAATTGTATTTTTTGAAGATAATTATGTCTTGTAGTTAAAAAATGATTAAGCGCAATGCTTTATTAAATAATAATTTCAATCTAAAATGTGAAGAATTTCATTGTTTTAAATTTACATTAGTACAATAGGGTCATTGTCAAGAATCGCGACTTTTCCGAATTTTCATAATTTGATTAAAGCTACCCTCAAAAAACATCCCCTAGGATCCTAAGCAATGAAATGAGACTTTTTCAATATATTGAATTCATCAACTTATTTTTATCATTTTCTTCCTAGATCATTACCAATTAATATGTCATATATATTTCTTATCTTCTAAAACTCATTATATGATGTATGAAAAAATACTGATAGTTTTGAGATTCATTGTACCTTTGTTAAAGAAAGTTCTTTAAAATGTAATTAATTCTCATGAATATCACAATTTTTATGTACTTTCATATGAGTGGTCCAAAGTAAATAATTTATTTACAGTTTCTCTACTTTTTGCAATAATTTATTCAATATCGTTGATATTATTTATTTCTAGACTGATATTCAAGTATACCACTGTGGTATTTGAGGATGACTGAAAGTGTTTTAAGAGAGTACTTATAAAAATATTCGAAATTAAAACATTTTTGATTAAAAATTTTCAATAATTGAGTAAATCCTAATTCAAAGCCTTCGATATTCAACAACCTGTAAATGAGAAATGAATAAAATTGTAAATTTTTAAAAACTTGGAAGCTAAAAAAATGGAGAAATGTATATTCTTAGGTTTACCAATATGAATAATTTCAGAACAAAGCATCTAAAACTGGGAATTAATCAATTTTGTAACTCAAAAGTCAACCATTTTCAAATTTAGAGCAATTAGAATTGAAAATTTTTAATTTGAAGTGCTAAAAAGTGGTACAATATCAAACTTATAGCATTTAAAATTCAAAATGCACATCTTTCAAAAGGCGAATATTACAATTTTTCATTTCTTTTCTTCAAGGTAATGAGTTTTATATTCTAGGACAATGAAAATTTGGCAGATTCAAAACGAAACTTTAAACACTGTACACACGAAAGGGGAATATTTGAAGGTGAATTTTTTAAAAATTACTTCAAAACTAAAAAGTTTTATTCCAAATTTACAAAACTGAAATAAAGTTCCAAATCTGCGACAGTTTGAAGATTAAAAATCTTGGAATGACACATGCAAAATTACTAATTTAATACTGATACATATTTGAATGTTAACTTTTAACTTTAAATCATTCAAAATTGCAGAATATAAAATTGAAAGCGTGCTTTTCAGCTTGAATAAATGTTTGAATTTGAACAGTTTCAAATTAAAAACTTCGAACAATTAAATGAATCCCAAATCAAAGCCTGCGATGTTAAACAGTCTGTAAATGAGAAATACTCAAAACTGTTCATTTTTAAAGACTTGGAAGCTATAAAAATGAAGAAATTTGTATTCTTAGGCATACTAATATAAACAATCTCAGTACTAAGCATCGAAAATTGAAAATTAATCAATTCTACAACTTAAAAGTGAACCATTTCCAAATTTGGAGCGTTTAAAATTGAAAAATTTTGGATTTGAAGTGCTGCAAGAAATGTACAATATCAAATTTACAGCCTTTGGATTTTTAAATGCACAGCTTTCAAAACGCAAATATTACAAATTTTCATTTAATTTTTTTAAATTATGAGTTTAATATTCAGGGCAATGAAAATTTGTCAGATTGAAAATGAAACTTGAAAAATTGTACACACAGAGTAGTATTTTTAATTAGATATCTTCAGAATTGAAAAGCTCAATTTCAAATACAGAAAACTGTAATGACGTTTGAAATTTGCGACACAATACAAAATTAAGAATGTTGGCATGGAAAATTTGAAATTGATAATTTAAAACTGATGCATATTTAAAATGTTACTACTTCACTGTATAATAAGTTTGAATTGAAATCGTGCACACTTCAAAAATTCCAAGAAAGCATTGAAACTGAATATTTGCAAAGTAGCTTTCTAGTTTTTCAAGTCCATTTCCAATTCAAGGTGTGAAAAAACAAACAATTTCTGCCTTGAAAATAAGACAACCTAAGATCTAGACATTCAATAATGGATTATTTTAAATTTAATAATTTTTTAAATTGAACATTTCAAGCTCAATGCTACTATAACTACTATAACTTTGAAAATAAATTTATGAAAATAGTTTCTTGCAATAAATTCTCTAAAATTAAAGAGCATTTTCTAATTGGTAATTTGCATTTAATGCATTCGAGTACAGTATGTTCCAATCTAATTCCTTAACAACTTTTTTTACCTGAAGAACAAGGCGATCGAGAGACGGTATTTGCAGATTCTCGAGGATTGGATTTCTGGTACTGAGTACAAACGAGTCGACTACTACTACATTCTTGAATGCACCATTTTCTTTGCTGACGTCTTTGCTGACGTAACCAACACGAAAAAGGACTTTCCTTTTCACAGAAAAGGTTCTGAATACTTTCAGAAAAGGCTTTAATTATAGTGCAAATTGGATCCAAAATTGGTTCATTGTTTAAAAATCTAAAGGCTGATCCTTTTTTTCAGAAAAGGAAGATCTGTCTGCTAACAAGAAATTGGCATTTACTGCATCGAACTGATAAAAAATATTCATGAGGCAACTAGTTTTTGTTTTAAATAAAAGGAGAATCTGTTTTAATCCCATGAAATTCCACAGCATTAAAAATCTCTAAAAAATTTCGAATATGGTGAAGTCTCTTTTAATCCCTTACATCTCTGGAAACCTATCGACGGAAATTTATCATTATCGTGCGAATAACCTTCTACTGGAATATCTAAGAATTCCATCTAATTTTGTGTAATATCTGAAATATCTTTAACTTGGTGAAATATTTTCATGGACCTTGAAATATAAATCATGTGAATACAAAATACTTTATAAACAATCGAAAGTCTGGAAGATTTTCTGAGAACTATCTTATTAAGTTTGGTATAGGTTGAAAAGTATAAATGTACAGAAATTTTCACGGTTGAGAGAATAATGCACATGTGGATAAGAAATCTAGTGATTGATTGACGGCGTTGGAAACAGCAATGAAAAAAGATTTTAGCCAAAGGTTACAATCCACAAACCGGGGAGCGTACAATTTGTCACGATGATGCTGTACGATTCGGAATGTACATGTCGCTTGGTAGAGAATGAAGAGGTAGAGAGAAGTTGAGTGAAGTGAGAGAAAGAGAGAGAGAGAGAAGCATATCGAGTAAAAAAAGGGCTCGTAGTTTCGTTATGTATGTAGTTCAAATGTTGCCCATTGGCAAGCTGTTACATGATAAACGAACCGCACCAGCCGATTGTGACATTTCAAACACTGTAATTGCGTTGTGCTTTCGTGTTTATGTTCTTGCATGTCCTGAAATTACTCTAAAGCTGAAACTGACAAAATTTTGATTACTCGAATTATTCCAAAAAAATTTTTTTTCAACTTTATGAGAAACTAAAGAATGGTGAGGCTGCTGATGTTGATAGTGTCTCCGCTAAAAAGATTAAAAGCGGTGGTGGATATTTGTGTTACTGAGCGAATTTGTGAATATGTGTGCTGAGATTGGTGAAGTTCCAATTGATTGGAGAAAAGTGACTACCATACCACTCTACAAGAGAAAGGATTATATAGTAAAGGTGACTTGACTAATTATATAGCGATTAGCCTACTACGTACCGTGGGAAAAATATTTACCAAAAACACTTATTGGTAAGGTCATGGGAATCACTAAAGAAAGGATCTGGAAAGTCTAACGTGGATTTGTGCCAGGGAGATCATGTGTGGAGCAGATATTCAGCTTGGAACAAATCATAGAAAAAGTTTGAGAGTAAACAAAAAGATTACCTATATATTTTTTGATCTGGAAAAAGCTTTCGATAAGGTAGATAGAACAAAACTTTGGGAAGTCCTGAAAGAGTATGGAGTAAAGGGTTGGATTTTGAAAGCAATAAAAACAATATATAATGGTATTAAAGCGAGTGTAAGAGTGAATGGACAACTGAGTGATTGGTTTGATTTTAAGCAAGGCGTTTGGCAAAGCTGCATTATGCCCTCCTGTATATTCAATATATACATGAACAAATGTCTGAGAATGGATCTCTTAGACAAAGAAGATGCTGATCTCGGGACAGTGAAAGTGCGTGGACTGGCGATTGCAGACGATGGTTTGTTACGGCAGAATCATTCGTAGAATTGCTGAGAACGATAAACAGACTGAATACTGAAGACTTCTCTATCTATTCTAATAAGAATTTCATACTTATCTTACCTAAGATTGATTATTGATTGATTGATTATTGAAGCAATCGCAAAATTGATCAACAAATCTACGATGAGTACATTTTAATATCTTAGCTAAACGCATAAGAACGACGATTGCAATCACAGAGTACTCGCGAAACGTGTCAATGGTTTTTGATGTAAGTATATTGACGCCTCAGCTATCTATTCGTAAGGACTGCAATTCCAATGACGCATCGATTTCGCGAAACTAACCAATGAACTCTAATACAAGTTCGTTTCGACGCCTTGGCTTTCTGCGTAAGAACGACGATTTTAATCACAGAGAATTCGTGAGAGCTATCAACAAATTTTAATATAAGTATATTGACGCCTTAGCTATCTATGCGTAAGGACAACAATTTCAATGACGCATGGATTTAACCTGAATTTCAAATTTTCTAATTTACTTCAGAAATAATAATAAATAATCATAGCTCATTATTAAATTATATTTATAGGAAGAGGTGAAAAATATTAAGAGAACTTCTGAAAGATAAGAAGAATTTATATTATATACGTTATTATATACATGCGCTTTGTTTTGATTAGAAAATATCTACTACGCATGAGCGGGATGTTGATGCGAGTTCGCTTTAGGAATGCGTTTTGTAGTCTTTACCGAACGGATCTTAATTCGTCCATTCCAGCTCTGAAAAGATTCACGAAATAAAAGTGAAGCCTCTCGAAAGTAAATGCGAAAATCTAATGCGTCCATTTTGAAATTTTCAATTTATCTTGGAAGAAAGTTTATTTTGCTGATAGTATTTTCTGTCGAATAGTTCCTCATTTATTACATTATTCACCTTAATTATTACCTTCCACCTATTACATTGCGCGACTTTAAAAATTACAGTACTTCTTTATATTTTTTAATGTACATTACAAAATATACTCCTAAAAAACTATCAAATAATACTGATACTAGACGAAATTATCCCAAAACGCCACTATATCCAAATTTCACCACAACTTTTGGTAATGATGACCGAACAGGTTTTCTCCGTGTAATACCTCCATAAATTCGTTTTATTATTGAAACCTAAACGATTATGCTATTTTTTAATTTCAGGATACGTAAACAAGTTCTTATCCTTGCCGATCTTCTTTCCACTAAGCAGATTATCTTTTTGCCTGTACTTAGTTCATTTATTGGTACAAATAACAAATAGCCAGATTGCAAGGACGCCTTCATACTACATAGTACTTCAACAAGTATGTGACGTTTCAAAATTAAATTTTGTAATTCAATACAATAGAAATATATAACACACGCCTTACAAAAACAAATCATGCATGTAGCACGTAAAATATACATATACATATGGGTGTTTCTATTGGAGGGACCCTTTTCAGTTCGACTTTTGTGGCAACAATTTTTTTAGATTTTTAAATCTTTTTCCCCTGAAATTAATTCATCCGACCTTCGAAAGTGAGAAGATGATTTTCGCAAAATCAATTCTTGAAAATATTGATATTTTAGGGATAGTTTTGCACTGCATTAATTCACAGTGGGCCGAGAGACCCGGTTCCGTGGCCAAAAGTCGACGAACCCATTAAAATGTACAAAAATAAATTACAATTCAGCCTATACTATATATCATTTTTTCGATTGCTCATTCCGTATCTGAAGTCAACATTTCAAATAACAAAATGGCGGACGAGTATTTCAAACAATCATTGCATTTATTTGAAACGTGGTATCTGAGAACATTTCATAAAAAGACGATTTTTTGTGATTCAGAATTTAAACTTTCGATTGCTTAAACAATTTTTGTTCAAATATTTTTTTTTAATGCGAGTTATGAAAAAACTAATAGCACCATTCGATTCTACAAGAAAAATTACATCGAGGCTATGTATTACACAATTTTTCTCTCTACCCTGTTGTTATGTAGTATAAATAAACAATCACATCGTACAATACCGGCCTACGTATTTAATTATACTACATAACATATAGAGTTGAGAAAAAAATTGTCTAACACATGGACACATGGACTGTATGTAATTTTTCGCGTAGAATCGAATGGTGCTATCAGTTTTTTCATTACTCACATTTTTGAACAAATATTTGAACAATCAAAATTTAAAATTATTTTTTATAAATAATCGTCTTTTAATGGAATGTTCTCATTTCAACATTAACTTTTCTACTATGTCACCTGGTCTGTCCATGGGACTTGATAGGTTAAAATTTGTTTATAGGTTCATGACTTGCTCATACAGTTTCAAATTATGACAATTTTTCGTTAGTTATAACATTCTTATAATAAATTACAACGATTTTAATAAAAATATTTTTTTCCCACAACAAAATGATATACTGAAGAATTTGTCTCAATAAATTGTTTATCACAATTAATTTGTACATTAAATCAGCTACTCATGCCCCTTAAATATATCTGAAATAATTCTAATTGATAACGAGTTTATTTAGACAAGTTTCTTTTAGATGAAATAATCATATTCATCAAATTCCTAATTTTGTCACTATAGAAAAATGCCAAGATGAATATTTATTGGGCATTTTTTATTTACTTTTTTGTGTTTGAGTCATTTATTTGCTACAAATATGCATGCTGAAGTTATGAGAATAATCCTTTAATTAATTAAAACAAAATATTTATCCACATTATGGTTGAATAATACTGTGACTGCAAACAAAATAAAATCTCCGAGGCGCATAGAAAAAAGGCTTCGGAGATAAAAAAGACTTCGGAGATGAACGAGTGCATACATTATCTAATGTTATAAACAACGCGATTTATCTAAAAAGTTATAGAGTTCTAAGCTTTAATTTTATGGATAATAAAGTTTTATTAACATACGAGTACTTTTAAGGATGTTAAAACAGGATAATGCAAAGTTATTCAATTTGAGGAAAACCTGAAGACAATTTTCTAATATTTTTATTGTTAAGAAGGGTTCGTGCTGAAAACTTATTATGTACCTAAAATTATAGCTAAGACATTGTAGTTTCGGAGCATACCGCTTATTAATTTACAAAAAAAAAGGACGTTCCAGAAAAAAATCGCCGTTAATACTAAAAATAATGTTAAAGACATTGCAAAAAGGCTTAGGAGATGACCCATTTGAAGCTCCCACATACACTTAACTTATAACGGTTACACAATTTTTTCTGTTACTACTTACTGGCAATATTACCACTATGCAAATTTTCAACAATTCAAAATAAACAGTGTCAAAAAAGTCGTAAAAGTTCCTTTGAGCAGAATGACCCATATACATTAAATGCATATACATGAGTGTAACATAATTTAACCATGTAAATGATTATAGTACAATATTGACATCAGTGTGATAAATATGTTATTCTATTATTATTTTTTGCAGATCACTACCTTCAGCCTTGACTTTATTTTATCAATAATGGTTGCCTTCTTCATTTCTATTGTATTCGAAATCCCAACGAGAACTTTGGAAAAGCATATATTCAGAAAAACAACTGCAAACCAAAAGTCAAAGCAAGAGGCTACAGAACTCATCAAT
>JAUMHM010000005.1:36841173-36863272 GCA_032362435.1 Melikaiella ostensackeni | reverse complement strand
ACACAAACAAATATCCGCCACCGCTCTTAAGCATTTCAGCGGTGATGCCATCCATACCAGCAGCCTTACCATTCTTTGGTTTCTTAATCACGGGTATAACGTCGTCAATATTGATTCTTCTTCCGCTACCTACTTTGGTTTCTTAATCACGGGTATAACGTCGTCAATATTGATTCTTCTTCCTCTACCTACAACGGAATTGTGTAACGTATTCTCCCCAATGGGAAAGTTGTTATGCTCCATAGCTTGACCTCTATACAACTTCTTGAAAAAATCTCTCATACAGTCCTTCACTTTGTCCAAATCCCATACCATTTCGCCATCAGAATTCTTAATTCCGACTACATCATTACTAGATCTCCCTTTCCTAACCTTCTTAAGCCATTTCCAAAATCATTTCTTATTTCCTTCAAAGTCATTTTGCATTTTTTCGTCTTCTTCCGCTTTGATTTTATCCTTGCTTTCTCTGACTAGTATCGTGGCTTTCCTGTTTTTATCCCTATAATCATTTTCTAATCTAGTCCTTTCCTCATCGCTAAAACCATGGCTATTTAATGTTCTCAAATATGAGCCCTTCTTCTCTTTGATAGTCATGCGGATTTCATCATTCCACCAAGCATCTCCAGCCTTTCTTCCTACATCCGCAGTACCGCACACTTTAGATGCACTGTTGAAAATGCTATCCCGTAGTATTATCCATGCACCCTCTACATTTTCATTGTTCAATTCAGTCTTCCAGTCTGCTTCATGATATTCTAAGTATTTATTCAGCTTTTCACGATATACCAATTGTATTTCTGGTTTCTGAAAGTTCTCTATTCTAACTCGCGCCTGCTTCGGCTTATTATTAGTTCTTCTTCTCCTCCACCTTTAACCTAGGCTCATTTTCTAGACTAACAGGTAGTGATCTGTCCCGCACTCAGAGCCTCTCATAACCCTTGTATCCCTTACAATTCCTCGCAGTCTCTCATCCGCTACAAAAAAGTCAATCATACTGTGACTTTCGCCTCTACACCACGTATACATGTGAATCATTTTATGTCTGAACATGTCGGTACCTTCGCGTTGTACACCAACCCAACCATTCATATCTCCAAGTAAAATTATTCTTTCGCCAGGATCACAAGTCCCTACGATATCATTTAACGAGTCCCAAAAAGCATCTTTTACATCTTTTTTGTCACTATCGACTGGAGCGTAGCACGCTATGATAAATAGTCTTCTGATTCCTACTTTCATTCTAACCCATAGTTATGTAGGTGATACACATTCATACTTTTTGACATGCTGTTTCGCTCTCTCATTCGTAATCAGACCAACTCCTTGGGTACCATATGATTCATTATATACTCCTGACCAAAGTTCGAGTCCGTTCTCTATGTTTCTTACTTGACAACTCTTTTTTTTTGTTTCTGGTACACACAAAATATCTAGCTGCCTTACGCACGTTGTATCCCGCAATTCCTCTTCCTTAAGATCATTTACACCTCTAGCATTCCAAACATCTAACCTCCATCCATCGCCTGAAACTTTTCCGAGAACATGCCTTTCGTCAGTAGGAGTGTTAATCCTATCCGAGACTACATTATTATTTGTATTATTCATTGTTAAAATTATACACCCAACCAAAACTTGATGCGAGAAATTCATTCGATAAGCATAAAATCATGTCCAAATTAAGCAGCTAAATCGTTATGAGGCGAAGTGTCCATTCATAATGCCAGTCCCACCATACTTCGGTCATGCAAAGGAAAGTATGAAAACCAAACCAAAACTAAAGGAGTTATGATCTGTTTGTGTTATATACTGAGGAGGGCACCAGTCTCCTGCAGTTTGCTCTGGAAGGTGGGAAAAGACCATTGAAAGCAAATGTGACAAGAATAATCAACGATGAACTAAACCTGAGAAGCTCATAAGCTTCCCTAACTACACTTGAAAAATATAGGAAAATCATACCAGATATAGATAATTGTTCATAAAACTTGCTTATGCATAAGAAATTATTTATGAACTTTCATCAATTCAACCAAAAAACTCTTTTTGTCCATAAATTGTTCAAATTTAATGCGAATCAAGGTACGAATCGCTGCCAATCCCCACGAAACCATTTTCATTCACTTATCTATTCATAACAAATTCAATAAGTTTTTTAACATTTGCGTTGCTATTGGACATCTTTTTCGGATAGTTGCTTCATATTTTATAGATATTTTGGGATGGATCCAAGTATTTGTAAAAACCGATACAGTACAAAAGTCAAAATTTTTTTCTTTTTTGTTATTAATTAAGAAAAGTCTCTCTCTCTCTCTCTCTCTCTGTTATATGTTCTTCATGTATAAGTTACTAAATTTGTTTCTGATTTCAAATGAAAAAGCAAATTCAGTTACTTAAGGGTCTATCGGCTTTAAAGAATACATTCTCATCATAATATTCGTGCTTCGCGCTCGATTTTCTGCATACATTTCTGTACCTTTCTAATAAATTATACAATTAAAATATTTTTTTTGCAGACGAACAATTCTGTTTATCAACATTTTTCTCGTATCTCGCATAGGTTGTCCAAAAAATTGATTATTCAATTTTCAAAAAGCGTTTTTTGATGGATGAAACCAGAACCGTTGATCAAAAATGGCTGGTTAACGAAATCGATCTTTCTTTTTATGCCTCAAATAAGTGCGCCGAAGCGCAATCCAATTCGATAATTCTTTCCAAAGTTTTTGGCGGAAAAAAAATTAGTTTTTTACTTCTTAGGAGTATTAAAACGAGACCAAAACGAGAACTACTTACCCTATCAAAGAGTGGTCAATAAAAAATTTGTAGATCTTCTTATGATTACTTTTTTTTCTGTAATATTTTTTTTATATCTCACGTTTTTTCTCGAGAAAATTTAATTTACGATTCTTTAATAGTTTTTTGACGATTAAGTTGAAAACTACCCATCCTCAGAAAATTTTAAATTATAAATTTAATAGTAAATTTATGTAAATTTTAGAGAGTAAATTTATATATCTTTTTAAGGCCAACAATTCTATTTATCAGCACTATTTTCGTATCTCGCATAGTTCAGCTAAAAACTTGAATTTTTAAAAGTTTTCAAAAAGCGTTTTTTGATGGATAAAACCAAAACCGTCGATCGAAAATGGTGGGTTAACAAACTTGACCTTTCTTTTTGTGCCTTAAATAAGTGGGCGGAAGCGACATCCAATTCGATAATAATTCTTTCGAAAGTTTTTGGCGAAAAAAAATTAGTTTTTTACTTCTTAAGAGTATTACACCGAGACTAAAACGAGAACTACTTACCCTATCAAAAAGTGGTCAATAAAAAATGTGTAGATCTTCTTAGGGCCAATTACTTTCGTTTTGTTATATTTTTTTATATCACACGTTTTTTGGCGCGAAAATCTAATTCATGATGTTTTAACACAATTTTTTTTCACAATTAAGACGAAAACTACCCATCCTATCGAAAAATTGTTGACAGAGAATTTGTAGACCTTCTTAAGGCTAACAATTCTATTTATTAGTATCATTTTTTTATCTTGCATAATTTGGCCGGAAAACTGAAATTTTTGATTTTCAAAAAGCATTTTTGATGGATAAAACTAGTATCGTTGTTCAAAAATGGCTGGTTAACGAACTCGACCTTTCTTTTATGCCTTAAATAAGTGTGCCGAAGCGCGAACCAATCCGATAATTCTTTCAAAAGTTTTTGGCGAAA
This sequence comes from Melikaiella ostensackeni, assembly GCA_032362435.1. Taxonomy (NCBI): domain Eukaryota; kingdom Metazoa; phylum Arthropoda; class Insecta; order Hymenoptera; family Cynipidae; genus Melikaiella; species Melikaiella ostensackeni. Next base: position 36,859,554 of record JAUMHM010000005.1, on the reverse strand, counting down.
AAAAATTAGTTTTTGATTCTTTATGAGTATTTTTCACGATTTAAACGAAAACTACTTACTATACCCTATCAAAAAGTGGTTAAGGAAAAAATTGTAGATCTTTTTAAGGCCATGTGAAAGTAGCCTCAAAAAATTTTTTCACATAATTTCTAACCAACTTACGTTCACAGGAAACGCAATATCGAGTTGAAAATTTCGGGAATTCAATAAAAAACACTAAGGAAGGTTTGTCTGGTCTTAAATTTTTATTATTATAAAAAATTTTTTCCTAAAAATTTTCTTCCCTTTTTTATAATTATAAAAATTTAGGACCAGACAAACTTTCCTTAGTGCTTTTGATTTAGTTTCCGAAATTTTCAACTCGCTATCGCGTTTCCTGTGAACGTAAGTTGGTTTAAAAATATGTGAGAAAATTTTTTGAGGCTATTTTCACATGGCCTTAAAAAGATCTACAATTTTTTCCTTAACCACTTTTCGATAGGGTAAGTAGTTTTCGTTTCAATAGTGAAAAATACTACTACGAAAACTAACCATCTTGTCAAAACATTGTCAGAGAAGAATTTGTAGATTTAATGATTTTCAAGAAGCGTTTTTGATGGACAAAACTAGAATCGTTAATCAAAAATAGCTGGTTAGCGAACTCGTCCTTCTTTAATATGTCTTAAACAAGTGTGCGAAGGCGCAATCCAATCCGAAAATTCTTTCGAAAGTTATCGTGCCCACAGACGACGGACGACAGACAGGCAGACGCCGGCGTAAAAACCGTTTTTTCTCACACAGGGGGTCTCAAAACGTGGAGATTCGATAAAAATTAGGAAAGCAATTTTTCACACAAAACCAATACCTTCTCATATGATAAAATGTTTTTCAAAAAAATTTTTAAAATATGCCATGATGGTTCGATGCGGAATCTTATTAGGTTTAATTTTAAAAGAAAAACGTTCGATTCAGATTAAAGGTGTCTTCTGAAAATCAATTTGTCCACGAACGTTTTTTTTTGCCCCACTGTGGGACAAGGGGGGGTAAAGACTAAACTACAGTTGTCAACGAGGGGGAACGGGGGGTAAAAAATAATCCAAAATTAGTAACATAGCTTATGGACGGTCCTTTAGTACCGCTCATCGTAGATAAGATCCTAGAATGTTGTGGGTTGATTTAGAACCAATCTATTCAGATTATTCCATTTTTCAAAAAAAGAAAAGGTAATAATCCAAACCAACAAGACATTGCCAAAAAGTTGCTAACTTCCTCAAATCTGTAAACTATGTTTAAGTCAAGTAGATATCTTTTGGTGAATTGAGTTAACCATTAACACCCCAATTGAAAAAAATCTTCAGTATTCATAGGCAACCCTGCAGATTTGAACAAATCCTTGGTTAATGTCTCTCTTTTAAAATTTCTTAAAGATCGAAATGAAATCTACTTTCTTATGGAAATTTTTTCTGTACTGTGAAAAAAACATCCAAAAAGTTCACACACTTATTGTACATTTATCTCTAATGAGTCGGAAAAGCGGGTAGTCTCCAAGTCTAGTTTTGATTTGTGAACTTTTTGGGTGTTCCTTTTTCACTACACAAAAAATTTTTAGATCCTGGAATATTTCTCAAACCGTAAAATTTGAGGGTGCTAGATCCTGAGCTTTTTTCGTGTAGGAACGGAATTTTCCGAAGTCATCCGAGGACCGCGGCGCGCAAACTCTGCGGGTTCACCCACATTCGCGACGAATGCGAGGGCTTTCGAGGCTGTACCGCGGCCTCGGGCCGACAGGTTTCCACGGGCCGTGCTACCGGCAACCTCGATCTCTCGAAACGTTACGTGCGGCAACCATGTGCTTGCAAAAGCTCCGCGATCATCGTCTAATAGTGTTTTCAATTTCGCACTTTTACTCCCAAAAACCTCGAGAGTAAATTTGACTTTCAAAGTCATAGATTCGTCATAAAAAGCCTTTGAGATTTAAGAACCTTTCTCGCAGAGTATCTCTCAAGAAAGTGTGTGATACGATCAACCGAAGTAACTGAGAACAACAATTTTTTTATTATTTTGTATGATATTTATGTAAAAGCAAAAAGAAAGATAGAGCAAAATTATTCAATTTGAAATGGATCTTTGGAGATGTGAAACCCATATTTCTAAGATGGATGCTACAATTAATAATTCTTAGATTAATAAATTGACCATTTTGATTGTTGTTCAATATACTTGATATCGTGAATAACAGAGGCTTATTTTGATTGATTTCGATATCATTTGAATTCATCTAGCTACTCTCTACGAACTAAAGTGGAAGACAATTAATCGAATAGGAATTCGTTTTGATTAACTATAACTGGATTAAATCGAATTAATGCTGACAGTTGAATGGAATAAATGAGAACAGTGTACAGCATATACGAGTATATTGAATATTAGTTCATTTAATGGTTTCTAAATTATGAGTGAAAAATCCAAATCCTAGCTTCAAATTTTGATAAAACTGATGATAAGGAATTTAAAAAATAATTTTCCGATTCGAATGCTTTTATATTTCAATTATTTTGCAGGAACTTATCTCAATATACATTAAATTGAAAGAATGCTTACGATGAATTTTTTAATAAATTTTTACCATGTATGAAATTAACACAATGATTATTATTTGTTGATGCTCGCTGTTCGTGGGTGTGTCTCGTATTCGAGTGGGTGAAAAATTCTTTTAGATCGCAGATTGCGTCCTACTTTCATCTCGCGTAGTTTTCTTACTGACATGTAAACACAAGAAGAATAAAGTAGAACCAAAAATAGGTAAGTAACGTGAGACGCAAAAAACAGAAGTGTGTGAGTGTACCACGTGTAGTGAGTGAAGATTTATGATTACAGTTGGTTTATGAAAATATGAAAATTGGAAAAACGATATTTTTGGAAAAATATTCCAAGAAAGATATCGATAAAGAGTGTCATTGTGATGCAAGGAACCTGCTTACCCGATCCGGCTAATTGCCAAGCGGACGTAGGAAGCAGTAATCAAGGTTAGTTTAAAAGCTTGACCTAGACCACTATATAAAAATGTGAATGCTCTTTGACTATATTGAATGAACTTATATTCATGTTTTTTTTTTTAATAAGGTACGCTCAGTTATCCAAGATTTTTTTCTCATTTTTCAATTTTTCTTCCTTTCCTTCAATAATAACAGCCGCACTTAAGTAAAACTGAAGTACATATAAAGTTGGCGCGTATTTAAATTATTTGTTTCATACTTCTATTGGTTTGTTGCCATTTTATATTTAGTAATTAGTATGCTATTGTTAAAAAGATGAATACATCCTAATCAGTCAAAACGATTGATACTAAGTTTCAACAAGAAGAGAGTAGCAACATGTATTCGATACATATTGTAAAAATTGTCGATATCTTAAATGGTTTTTGAAATTTTACCATTCTTGTCACCTCTGCATTTTCATGTTTTACACTAAATACGTGAAATTTTAAAAACTGTTCAACATTTCGGAAATTCCTGCATGATGTTTCGAGATCCTGTCGCTACAGATTTCTTGTTGAAACTTGGTACCGATCAGTTCGATAGATAAGGATGTAGAGGTGAGCACAGGTGAAAAAATTAATTTTTTCAGCATGAAATCTAATCAACAAAAGACTTGAGTTGATAAGCATATCGAATTCTTTTAAAATACATATCGAGAACATGTTACCGTCGATTTCTAGGTCAATTATTAGTCAAAAAGTTTGGATAAGAAATGCATTATCGTTGAATTACTATTTCTTAAAAATTATACTTTCTCACCTGTGATCACCTCTGTAGCCTAATTTATTTACCAGCTTACATTAAATTTTGATAAGAAGTATGTAGCAACATGTTCTCAATGCATATTGCAAGAACTTTCGATATCTTAAATAGTTTTTTTAAATTTTACTATCTCTTTCATCTCTGTGTTTTCATTTTTTTACACTGAATACGTTGATTTATTAAAACTGTTTGAGATATGAAAAATTACTGCAAGACGTATCTCGTTACATAATGCAATAATTGTCGATATTTTAGAAAGTTTTTCAAATTTTATCATCTTTTTCATCTCTGTATTTCCATTTTTTTTACATTTAAGACATCAATTTTTCCAAACCATTCAAGATTAAAAAAATTTCTGCAAGACGTATCAAGGATCTGCTGCTACCGACTTTTCACTAAAATTTGGTACCAATCGGTTAGATAGATGAGAATGTAGAAGTGAGCACATGTGAAAAATTGATTTCTTAACAAATAATATGCTTAATAAAACTTTTAAATTGATAAGTATATAGAATTTTCCCGAAATACATATCGAGAAAATGTTGCTACAGATTTCTAGGTCAATAATAAGGCAAAAAGTTTCGACAAAAAATGCATTATTGTTGATTCATTATTGCAGAAATTAAACTTCTCACCTCTGTTCACATCTGCAGCCTGGTCTGTTCAATCGGTTTACATCAAATTTCTATAAGATGCATGTAGCAACATGTTCTCGTTACCTATTGCAAGAATTTTCGATATCTTGAATGGTTTTTGAATTTTTATCATTTTTGCAGCTTTGTTTTATTAAATTTCACATTAAATACGTTTAATCTGAAAAACTATTCAAGATATCGAAAATTCCTGAAAGTTGTATTGAGAATCTGTTGCCACTGGGTTTTCGCTAGAATGTGGTACCAATCGGTTGGATAGATTAGGATGTTGAGGCGAGCACAGGTGAAAAAATTAATTTTTTAACATAAAATATAATTAACAAATGTCTTAAATTGATAAGTATATCGAATTTTTTCAAAATACATATCGAGAACATATTGACGTTGATTTCTAAGTCAATTATTAGGCAAAAAGCTGGGATAGAAAATGCATTATTGTTGAATTATTACTATGGAAAAAAAATACTTTTTCACCTGTGATCCCCCCCGCAGCCTAATTTATTCAACGAATTTACATCAAATTTTGATGAGAAGTATATAGTAACATGTTCTCGATACATATTGCGAGAATTTTCGATACCTTAAATAGTTTTTATTTTACAATTTTTTTCATCTCTGTATTTTCATTTTTTTTACACTGAAAACGTTAATTTTTTTGAACTATTTAAGATATGAAAATATTTGCATGAGGTATCCAGAATCTTTTGCTACTGCCTTTTCACTAAAATTTGGTATCAATCGGTTAGATAAATTAGGATGTAAAGGTGAGCACAGATGAAAAAATTGATTTTTAACAGAAAATATGTTCAATAAAAGTTTTAAATTGATAAGTATATAGAATTTCCCCAAAATACATATCGATGAAATGTTTTCGTAGATTTCTAGGTCAATTATTACACAAAATGTTTGGATAAAAACTGCATTATTGTTGAATTATTATTTTTGAAAAATAAAGTTTTCACCTGAGCTCACCTCTGAAGCCTAATCAATTTAACGAATTCACACCAAATTTCAATGAGAAGTATGCAGCAACATGTTTTCGAAACATAATGTAAGAATTTGTGATATCTTGAATGGTTTTTAAAATTTTATCACTCTTGTCATCTCTGTATTTTCATTTTTAACACTGAATACATAACATTTTAAAAACTATTCAAGAAATCGGAAATTCCTGAAAGGTGTATCAAGAATCTGTTGCTACTGACTTTCCGCTAAAATTTGGTACCAATCGGTTAGATAGATTAGTATGTTGAGGTGAGCACAGGTGAAAAACTGATTTCTTAACATAAAATGTAATTAACAAAAGTCTTCAATTAATAAGTTAATAAGTTAATAATAAGTCGATAATAATAAAATGAATATCGGGAACATGTTTTCATAGATTTCAGGGTTAATTCATATGTAAAAAGTTTGGAGGAAAAATGCATTATTGTTGAATTATTATAAAAAATCTGCCCGCTGCGTGGGCACATTCTTATCGTGTCCTGCGCGAGCCTACGGCGCGCGTAATGTTTCTCGCGCTTCGCGCTCGACATGTTGTATGCCTTGCGCTACGCGCTCGGTCCTAAATAATCAATTAAATTATGTTCATTCTTAAACATTAATTGAAGATGTAGACATAACTTTCTCAAGACTCCTTCGGGTTTGAGGAATATATCCTCATCATGACACTCGCATTTCGCGTTCGACATTGCTTGAGCTTAGTTTAAGTTTTATATGATCGACATCTTACATAAGTAACACAGATATATTTTCATGAATATTTCAATTTAATGATTGACAGCTTAGGAGTGAAATATAGATATAAAATGTGGTTACAGGCAATTTTGTAAGTCTTTTTGAGGTGAGAGATTTTCATGTTAGAACTTTTACTGTATTTTGCGTTGTTTAGCTATAAATTTGAATTTTCGATTTTCTTTGGGCATTTTCCACGTTTAAAACAGAAAGTATTATTCCCATTAAAAAAACGGTCGAGGCAATTTTGTAGAACTTTCAGAAAGTGATAATTTTGGCCTCTTGTCAATTTATCGTATCTAGCGTGGTTTAGCGGAAAAGTTAAATTTTTACTGTTCTCAGTTTTATTTTTCATGGCTGAGGCCATTAATATTCGCAGTAGAAAACTGGCTCATGAACTTGTCCTGTCTTTTTGGACCACAAAACAGTGTGAAAAAGGAAATTTAAATTAGAAAATTCCTTCGAAAGTTATCGCGTCGTCAGACAACAGACAGACATTATCGTGATAATCATTTTTCTGACTTAGGGGATCTCAAAACGTCGAGAATTGACGAAAACTAGATAGGTCAAAATTCACATGAATCTAAGACATTTCATCATAAATGATGAGAATGTGAAAATTCAAATTTTCACCTGTCCTCATTTCTGCATCTCAATCTATTCAACCGATTTACATCAAATTTTGATAGGATTATGTAGCGACATGTACTCGATACATACTGCAAGAATTTTCGATATCTTGAATAGTTTTTTAAATTTCACCATTTTCGTCATCTGGATATTTCCACTTCTTGCAGTGAATACGTAAATTTTTTACAACTATTTAATATATAAATGATTTCTGCAAGATGTATCGAGAATCTGCTGCTACTGACTTCTCGCTCAAATTTGGTACCAATCGGTTTGATGGATTGGTATATAGAGATGAGCACAGTATTGCAAGAATTTTCGATATCTTCCATAGTTTTTAAAATTTTACAATTTTTGTCATCTCTGTATGTTCATTTTTTTACACCAAATACTTGAATTTGATGAAACTATTCGAGATATAAGAAATTTCTACAAGAAGTATATAAAATCTGTTGCTACTGACTTCGCTAAAATTTGGTACTTATCGGTTCGATAGATTAGGATAGTGAGGTGCGCACAGGTGAGAAAATTCGTTTTTCAACATGAAATATTATTAACAAAAGTTATAAATTAATTAGCGCATATTGGATTTGTCTGAAATACGTATCGAGAACATGTTGCCATAGATTTTTAGATCCAATAATGGGCAATAATTTTGAATACAAAATTCATTATTGTCGAATTATTGCAAAAAAATTAAACTTTTCACCAGTGCCCACTTCTGCAGCATAATTTATCTTACGGACTTACATCAAATTTTGATGATAAGTTTGTAGTAACATGTTCTCCATACATATTGCAAGAATTTGCGATATCTCTAATAGTTTTTAAAATTTCACCATTTTCGCCATCCCTGTATTTTCATTTTCACACTTAATTTTAGAAACTGTTCAAGATATCAAATTTTTCCAATACAAATATCGAGAATATATTGCCATGGATTTCTAGGTCAAGTATCAGGCAAAAGTTGTGATAAGAAATGCATTATTGTTGAATTATTATAAAAAATTAAACTTTTCACCTGTGCTCACCTCTGCAGTCTAATCTATTGAGTCGACTTACATCAAATTTTGATGAGAAGTATGTGGCAGCATGTTCTTGATACATGTTGAAAGAATTTTCGATATCTTGAACAGTTTTTGAAAATTTTACCATTTTTGTCATCTCTGCATTTTCATTTTTTACACTTAATACGTAAAATTTTTAGAACTATTTAACATATTAGAAATTTCTGCAAGATGTATCAAGAACCTGTTGCTACTGACTTCGCTAAAATTTGGTACCAATTGGTTCGATAGATTAGAATATTGAGGTGAACAGAGGTGAAAAAATTGATTTTCTAACATAAAATATGATCAACAAAAGTTTTAAATCAATAAGCATATTGAATTTTTCTAAAATACGTACCGAGAACATGTTGCCATAGGTTTCTAGGTGAATTATTAGGCAAAAAGTTTTGATAAAAATTGCGTTATTGTTAAATTATTAGAAAAATTAATAAACTTTTCACCTGTGCTCACCTCTGCAGTCTGATGTATTCAACCAATTTACATCAAATTTTGATGAGAAGTATGTAGCAACATTTTCTCGTTATTTGTTTAAAAAATGTTTGATATCTTGGATAGTTTTTAAAATTTTATCATTTTTGTCACCTCTGTATTTTCGTATTTTACACTTGTTACGTAAAATTTGTAAAACGATTTAAGCTATGGAAAATTGCTGCAAGATGTATCGAGAATCTATTGTAACTGACTCCTCTTAAAATTTTGTACCAATCGGTTCAATAGTTCAGGATGTAGAGGTTGAGTATCGCGCTGACTATCCACAAGAAGTCCAAAATATATGATTATTCCAGATAAAGATAGTAGTGAAAAATCGCTGATCAACTAATGAATAATTAATGGCCGATTATAGCAGCAATATAGATATTACAATAGAAATTCAGAAACAATATTTTATAGGATTGTAGAATAATTAAAATTACAATCTTCATTGGGGTAGATGCAGAATCTATATAATCAAAGAAATATTATGAATAATTAATTTTTTCTGAATCTTCCTCATTAAGTACTTCTTTCTGCTAATAATAATCAGCTCCATAGTTCATTATCAATTAGACGTTCATTATCAAAGTAATTTACTGCAATAATAATTTATGTTTGATATTTTCTTTTAAGAAAAAATTTGATACTCATCTGTCATTACTAATGTAATTTAAAATCCAATTACTCTTCTTGCGAATTGATAAATTGATTGATTTTAATTAGAAAATTCTAGTAATTTAATGACCAGTGTACACTTTCAAAACAAGACATATATTTAATTCACTGAAAAAACTCAGCAGAACTGAGATACTTCTATGGAAGGTTTTAGAAGTTGTCTTTCTGTTTTGTGAAGATAATTTTTTTACTGAAAGTATTGAAGTGAGAAACTCGTCTGCCAAAAAAAAATTTCATTAATCTTTTTCACGAATTAACATTCCAGTGAGTGCCTTCTTAATTATTGATAATAACTGAATGTAGATTTCACCCTTTAAGAATTCTATTTCTCAAACAAAATTCAGTTGATTCCTGAAATTGAAATGTGCATAAATTCTAAATAAATTTCTGGTAAAGCACATCAAAGCGTTTCAATCAGAATAAACTAAAAGCTCGAGAATGATCTACATCACAGTTGAAACATATAATTATCCTTCTGGACAGGTACTAAATTCATTTCCGATTTGTTTGACTTTCTAGCTCGTTCTCCAGTGGTTTCACTAAATACAAATGTTGGGTGGTTTGATAGCATTCCCATTCAAAAAAACCTTTTAAGCTCCAGTCACTCAATTTCCTGAAAATACTCGTATAGGTTTACAACATGATTTCCCAATTCGATTGAATAATGTATTATTTAAACTAAAGATTCGCGTATTAAATTAGTCATTAATAAATTTTAATAAAATGGGTTATGAATACTATATTATTTTATGATCCCTTTTTAATGGTTCAATACATACATTGCATGAAATAGCTTTGCTATAATACTGCAACACCTGCATTGAGTCACATAAAACGATATGGCCAACGCATGGATATGTTTTCAAGCTGTTCAAGAGTAATTAAAAGGAAATAGCGGTTTTCTGGATGAAATATTGTGATATAAAACTTAAAGGGGATGAAAATTTTTTAATAAATTAATCACTCAATAAAACGATTTATTCGTTTCGTAAATGTTTATTTTTTGTTTCGATTTTACTTGATAAATAATTAATGTGATCTTATTGGATATTCTGTGTTATTTATAAATGTACATACAAGACTTTGCATGATGAGAAAGAATACAGCTAAAGATGTGTACAATAAACTTTTCAATCCTTTGGTCCATTTTTTTTCTTCACATGAAACATCTTCGAAGAGGTCAAAAAGAGAGTTTTGAGCGATTTCCAAAATTTATTCATACTGAAATAAATACTACAATAAACAAAACAACGACATGCAAATAATGTAGTCTTGAAAATTGAACTGGTGAAGAATACTGATCTTCCCTATATTATAATATTTAGCTGGACAAATCAAAGTCATTTTCAGGATAAATAAATTTGTATTTTACCTTCATGAAAACATATTCGATATCAAACGGAAATTAAAATTAAGTACATTGGTTATTTGTGTATTGGTTTTTTTTTTAAAACTCATTTTCATTGGGTTATATTGGTATTAAAATTATCCTTTAATAGGAAAGATCCCCATGAAACTGAAAATTTTATTGATTTCAATGAAATTTTAAATGTACTTGAATGTTTTTTATGGTTTTTAAATTCAAATTATAATTATATAATGCTTCTAAGTCCACCAAAGGAATATTTAGTGATGGGATATAACCCCATAGGAAAGAAGGAAAATTTGCGAAGTTAATTGAAGAACGAGTATAAAAGTTTCAAACCTTTTTCGAGTTCTTCAAACATTTTTTATTCGAACTTCATCTATTAAAAACTTCTCTCTACTTCTTTATGTCTATTTAACACCCATTTTTCGATTTCTTGCATTGAACATTAAGAGAAAATGTTATATTATTAGCAAAAAAAAAAACAAAAAAACTACAAGATATAATACATCTTGCAGGAAAAAATGGTTAACCATGTATTTATTCCATGCATTAAGGTGGCTCAAAAAACATCAATTTGAAAAAAATTACGGTGCGCCTTGATATTAATTTTCCAACTCATGAAAAGAGATAACTGTACAAATTTGAGACAAATCGCAGTACATTTAGTGCCCCCTAAGCGGCGTTGAAGCTTTGATAGAAAACTACATCTCTCAAACTAATGAAGATAAGTGATTTTGAGTATGAATCTCTGGATGTATCTTGGTTCCTTCTATAATTTGAGATGATTATTAAATCACAATCATCTTCACATATCACCATCATTATGAAAAACACACAAATTAACATTTTTTTAATCAAATCTACCAATAAAGTAAATCCTCTTGAAAATCTGCACAATTTTCATCCATTGCATTTCCTTCTGCTACCAAACAGATTATATATATATATATACTATATATATATATATTAAGTACCCTTTAAATAATTGATAACTTTCAAAATATTGATTTTAGAGAAAATTACAATGAATCAAATCTATGCATATTTACAAGAGGAATACGAGTGTCTAGTAAATTTAATGAAAAATAATTTTATTTTGTGTAATTTCCATATTTTTGGTTATATGCTGAGATTATTGTGGTTCATAGATCATCTGAAATTATAGAGGAAACTAAGACGAAATATAAAACCGATATTTGAAACTAGTTGAGGTAGGCGGCAGGCGTCTAGAAAAAAGAGTTTCGTAGCCTATTGAGTTGTTAAAAAGTCGATATAATAACGAATAACAACGAATAACAACCCTTAGCAACGATCAACAACAACCCTTAGAAACGGTCAATAACAGCCTTTAGCAACGGTCAATAATATCCTCTAGGAACGGTCAATAACATCCTCTAGGAACGGCCGATAACATCCCTTGGGAACGGTCAATAACAACTCTTAGCAACGGACAATAACAACCCTCAACATCGTTCAATATAAATCGTTAACAACGGTCAATAACAACCCTCAAAAAAGGTCAACAACAACCTTTAGCAACGGCTAACAACAACCCTTAGTGACGGTCAATAACATCCTCTAGGAACGGTCAATAACATCCCTTGAAAACGGTCAATAACAACACTGAGCAGCTAATAATATCAACCATTAACAATGATCAATAATAACCCTCAGGAACGGTCAGCAACAACCCTTAGCAACGGTCAACAACAACTCTTAGCAACGGTCAATAACAGCCCTTGACAACGGTCAATAACATTCGTCACTAAAATTTAATAAAATCCTCTAGCATCGGTTACTAAGAGCCCTTGGCAACGTTCAATGACATCCTCTAGGAACGGTCATCGGTCAATATCAACCATCAGCAACGGTCAGTAATAACCCTCAGTAATGGTCAACAACAACCCCTTAGCAGCGATCAATACAACTGCCTGGCACAGGTCAATAACAACCCTAAGGCACGGCTAAGAACATGCACTAGCAACAGGAAATAACAACCCTGAGTCACGGCTATAAAACATGCGCTGGCAACAGGCAATAACAACCCTTAGCATCGGTCAGTAACAACCATTAGCAACGGTCAATAACATTCCTCATCCACATTTGAAAACAAACCTCAGCAATGGTCAACAACGACTCTTAGCAACAATCAATACAATTTTTTAGTAACTGTCAATAACAACGCCTAACAATGGCTAGTAACATCACCCACCAATGAAAAACAACCACTCTTAGCAACAATCAATACAACTTCCTAGCAACGGTCAATAACTATCCTTAGCAACGACTAGTAACATCACCTAGCAACGGATAATAAGAACCCTTAGAAAAGGCCAATAACAAACCCATAGCAATGGTCAATAAACTCCCTTAGCATCGATCAATAACAACCCTTATCAACGATCAATAAAACTCCTTAGAAGCGGACAATAACAACCCTTAGCATCAGTCAATGACAACCCATAGGGACGGTCAATGACATCTTCTGGCAACGGTCAATAACAACCCTCGTAATCGGTCCTCAACAATCCTTAGAATCTGGCAATAACAACGGACAATAGCCTTAGCAACGGATAATAATAACCCTTAGCAATGGTCGATACAACTTCCTATCAACGGACTATAACAACCCTCAGGAAAGGTATTCCTACTCCCTAGCGAGGGTCCGTAACAACCCTTATCAACAATCAATACAACTCCCTAGAAACGGTCAATATCAACTCACAGGAGCAATCCTTGGCAATGGTCAATAATAACCCTCAGCAAAGGTTGCTAAGGTACGACGGACGTTCGGACAACCGACCGAAAATGTAAGGGTTTCTGTCTGGGGCTACGAAACCCTATTTATAAAGTAATTTTTTTTTATGATTTGGAAGAAAAATATTAGGCCGAGTCTGAACGTCCGGACTTGTCATGGGGCAGGGGAGCTGGAAAAGGGCAGGGGGCGTGGCTTGTGTCCGGACTTATGAACACTACCAAAATATTAAGGTGCACCATGATTTTTTGATATTTTTTTTAACCACCCTACCATCCATGTATACCTGTGTAGGTTTTTACATATCTAAATCTCCCCTCTTCCACAGGAGACAAAAACATCATTCATTTCGGAAGATCATATAATTATTTTATATTCTAAAACACTTTCTTTAATACGATAATCAAATTAAATATTTAATTTATAACTCTGTGAAAATTTTAGCAATGAAAGAAGCATATCTCTAAATACGTGAGTAATTTAATAAATGATATTAATAAATTGAATTACAATCAGGCCAATCACAACAAATCGTGGGAGAACTAAATCATCACGATAAGACAGTCATCAAGGAGATTTTTCTGTGGACGATTGTAAGCCGGAAACCCCAGATCTTGCACTTAATTAATAAATCATTTAGAGGCCATTAATCACGGTTGTAGGAATCTGACAGCATCGTTGAGTTCTCGAATGGGAAGGAATTCAGAGAGCAAGAGACAAGGAGAAATTCAGGAACGACATCCCTTGTTGTCTAACCCTCTTCTAGGTCAGCAGCCCTTAATACCTCTCGGAACCCCTGTCATCGGTTTTAATATCGCACGAGAGGTACCAAGAGACTCCGAGGGAGTGTGATAGAGACGAAGACAAGACAAGGAAGGGAATACGAGGGTTGTTCTGAAGCTCAATGAGAGGGTTCGCCTTAATAATGAGACGACATTACTGGGAGCAATGGGACAGCCAAATTTACCGTTATAGAAGAGAATTTACGTCAGAATCAGGACATCTTAAGTATTCCCAAGCACTTGATCTTTGAATCTGATATACGATTTACATTTCTAGGAAATCAGGATTTACTGGACTTGCAGAAAAAATATGGAATTAGAATAAAATAAAAATTAGATTTTCTTACTCTACTCGTATGTATACCCTTTTCATGTTTTTACATATCTAAAATCCCCATCCCTCAGGAGATCGTAAGACACTAAAGCTTTTTAGCTCATGTCCATTCCACAAATCCCCAATTACTCCAACTCTTATAATAAGCCTTCAAGCAGTGTCTGACGTACTCAATCCTGTGAGTTTTTTCAATCACTACAATCCCTTACCGTCTGCAGGGGGATTTTTATTAGAAGCGCTCGCATTCACCTAAACATTTGGTCTGGGGAGTGGAAAACTGCAGAAGAGGAAGTTGGAATTATGCGATTTTGGGTGTTTGGAAAAAAAAATGGAACAGATCAATACAAAACTTTTTTTTTTCTGCCCATATTAATTAAAATAAGTGGGCGCGCGTCTGTCGGATCTCGCGCTTCGTGCTCGGTCTTTGTACTTCCCTGTCATTTATGCCTATGCAATTTTAAATTAATGATCAAACCACCATAAATGATGAGAATGTAAAAATTTAAATTTTACGACCAAATTTTGCGTTCTTTAGCTATGAATTTAAAGTTTTGATTTTCTTATAGCATTCCCCACATTATAAACAAAACCTGTTATCCCTATTAAAAAAACATTTAAAATAAATTTTGTAAACCTTCCAATATTTATATATTCCATTTTTATACATTCATTATATTTTATAATGAAACCAGCTAACAGATTATTTTTAGAATACAATTGTTCGTGTTTTCATTCTCTCACGGGCCTAGTTTGTATGGATATTTTTCCTTTGTTAAAAAAACTTATTATTTTGAGAATACTAATTTTAAAAAAATTGACACTATTTCTGTAAATAGAAAAATTAGGCTCTCAAATAGCAAAATTATTGAAAAAATATCTGTTACTGGATGATGTAAAAACTCAGAGACATTCGATATATAACTATGCCCGTTACTGTGCCGACCAGGCCCAAGGCCGGCACAATTACGCGAGATGAGTGTAGCTCATACAGAAAAGTACTGAAAAATAAAATCAACAAAACTAAAATATGCTTGGAAAAAGTAATTTTGTATTCAAAGCAGCCCACCGTATCCCCAACTCATAGATTTTTATAACTTTTCATGAGTTTCAAATGTCATACAATATCTAAGCGTCACGTGGAATTTTTTGGTTAGAGTGAAATACGGAGAAATGGTACACTCGTAAGTTCGAATTCAACTCTTGGAAAAGTATACAAATTGAAAAACAAGTTCTGCTATCAATTCCACTCATTTTTATTTCAATTAGGCCTTTTAATCTTTATAATTTTGACGTAAACTGTGAAATCAATTATAAATTTCAAACCTCTGTTTCGAATTATTCCTATTCAGTTAGCGCTTTCGGCCTTTCAACATTTTGATTCTAGCTGTATAATAATACGATTTGAACATGTGATTCGTTAATAATGATATTCAAAATAATTTATGCTGTAAATCCCTATTTTGAAGATTCTGCCAATATCATTGGTTCGTTTCCAACGATATTTATGGGAACATCAAGGATAAATATCGTTGATTTAGTTATAAATATTTTTCCGTGCCCTGTGATTTAAAAAATTATTCCTCTAAAAACACAAGCATATGATATTCCAGAGGCATGTTATTATCAACTTTTTGATTTCCATTCATAAAGAATTGGTTTAAAATATCCTAAAAATTTAAATTATATATAATTTATACTTACACATATCCAGAAATCGTTAACAAAAATGTTTCTACCGACGAGAAATTATTAATACACTTCATTAAAAATTTCCAAAATGAAACATACTATTATACGTCCGCTTCTCATGCATAAAGCTTAAAGTTTTTGTTGACTCTGACTCGCAGATAAAAGGAATTTCATAGATACTTTTCGCCTGGAGGTACACGCCACATTTCCCCATGTAGACAGTCATAAAATTCTCTATTTGAAATCTCGTATGTCAATTTAATTGCGAAGAACTGGGAGTGCATCATCTTGCATGAACGTGTCGTGTACATCTAACGCACACGTACATAGAATTTGTCTCATATGCAGAAGGTATAATGGTAGAACCGTTATGAGATTCGTTGCAACTAAGGGTGGATTTACACGTTTTGCTCTCCAGTGGCTCAAGTCTAACGAATAGCGGGGGTCATAAAATGTTTTGTCCCATTCATTCATATCTGTATTCATTTCCCAGATGATGTCCATCCCGTGACTGACTACGAACCTGATAACGATAGAATCTACAGTCTCCGCCTTATACGTATCTGCCATAAACTACGGTCGTTATACAAGAACACAATTATATGTTTCATCTTGCTATATCACCCTATGTGTTGAAAAAGTGAAGCCATGAAAAGCTCAAATCGAACCAAGGCATAGGTGGATCATTTCAAATAGAGTGGTCACGTTCTCGCTGGATTTCGGATTCCAATAATATCGATTTTAAGTTTCACTCTTCTTCTTAATTTGTTTATAGTCTCTCTGTTTTACGGGTTCAAGATTCTTGACGGAACCATTACATGTTGTCTTATTGACAATCTTCATGTATCACCTTACCAACTATTTTTTACATATCATCTTAACTACTATCCTTAATCCTAGACGCTTGCGACCTTACCCTGGGTTTTTGTTTCTTCTTACCACTTCCAATTAAAAAATTTGAGCTCCATTTCGCAATACTACTGTATCACTCTCATACTTTAGGAGTCATTTTGCGGCTCTTCCCTACACCGTGTCTCCGGTAAACGTCTCTAACACATGCAACCATGATTCCTTCTCACACCTACATACTCTACACAGATTTTTTTTCTTCATTCATCAAATACCTACATGCTCTCATCCCCTCTCCCATTCCGAATCTCACCACTTTATTCTATTTGCTCGCCTTTTTAATCTTTTTCAGGTATCCCGGCTACCCCTTACTCTTCATCATCCTATACCAGCTGTTGTACCTCGACTCGGAGATTTTTTTCCATCTTTTCTCTCCTTGCCTTGCTCTCATCACTTCCTCTATTCTCTGCCATTCTCCACCCCTCACTTGACTACCGTGCACTCATGCAGACTCCACACTCTAATGCTTCTTCCATCCGCAGATTTCCACATAATAACCTTGCACTGGCCACACTAACACGTCGAAAATTTACATCGTCTGCGTGTGCTAGTGAATACAGTTTTCCTGTTCTCAAAAGTGTCTCCCTTTTTCCTTTTCTCTACATCTTCTCCTCTAAGGTTGCCAATAGGAGACTAAAGAGAAGTGACGCCATCGCCTCAGTCCCCTTTCTGTCTAGAATTGATCTCCTTTCTATTCTTCTATCTTCACCCTCATCTTAGTCTCCACAAATATCTCTTTCATCCTCTCTATCAAATCTTCTTCTTTCTTCTACTTGTCATTTTAGCCTTTTCCTAAGCATTTCCGCGTAAATTGTGACATAAGTGACATGAGTGTGAAACACTTCCGATTCCCTCCCTTCTTTTACCATTTTCTCAACCTCTTCCATGTACATTTTCTTCTCCCTCTGTCTTATTTCACTCAAAATTTTCTCGTGATCTGTTTTTCTTGTATTGAGTTTCCATTTCTCCTTTCCTCCTTTTCTCCATTTTCTCACACTCTCCTTCATCCTCTCTCTACTTTTCTTGCATTTGTCATTTCATCAACTTCTCCAGCCCCCTCTCCATCTCCTTTCGGTCTCACCTTCTCTCTTACCTTATTAAACACTATTTTAGGTTTTTCTAGCAGCGTGTTTACTCCTTCCTCTTTCATACTTCCTAACCCTTCGTTTTTCATTTTTTGTCATTTCTGTCATTTTTGTAATTTTTTTTTTGTCATTTCTAATTCCACTTTCCCCGCTCCTTTCCTCTTCCCCCTATTGCGCTTTGGTCCTTCACATCTCAATCTCGCTGTCACCGGAAAATGCTCGGAAAATATCTCATTGCCCACTTTCATTCTAACCACAATTTTAACTCAATTTAATTTTTTTTAAATTTAAATTTAAATTTAATTATTCCATTCAAAATGACATGTTAAAAGTGACACATATTTTAATAATAATTTGATAAATAATATATTAGGAATATTTTTTTTTTTTTTTTTTTTTTTTTTTTTATGGGGAGGAAAAATGGCAAAATTTTTGAAAGAGGT
>JAUMHM010000005.1:36830133-36841073 GCA_032362435.1 Melikaiella ostensackeni | reverse complement strand
TATCGATTACGATGAATAAACTTGTATTTTTGATTTTAAAAATAAAGTCCTAAAACTTTTTGATCAAGGTGGTATATAAATGACATGGGAGAATTTCCCGGAATCTTCTAGAATATATGTACTTGAATTATCGGAATTTTTAAGACAATTCAGGAACTCCTTGGAATGTTATAGAATATTCTAGAAGATTCTGAAATATTCTTGAGTATGTGAGAGTATTTTTAAAGAATTGACAACCTTCTGGAATTCTCTGGTTTCAGTGATGTGCAAAATAATTCGATTTGATTCAGAACCGACATCTTGACGTGAGTCATGAGTCAAATTTTTGACATCGACTCAAGTTATGGTCGAATCGTAATATCCAAATCGATTCCCTGCGTGATTCGTGAGTCGAATTTTTGACATCGACTCAAGCTATGATCGACTCAAAAAATCCAAATCGACTCCAGGCGCGAGTCATGGGTCGAATTTTTGACACTGAATCAAGCTATGATCAAATCGAAAAATCCAAATCGACTCAGCGCGCGAGTCATGAGTCGAATTTTCGACACTGACTCAAGCTATGATCCAATTGAAGAAATTCGAATTGACTCAGCGCCTTAGCCTTGAGTTAAATTTTCCGAACCGACTCAAGCTGTGATCGAATTGAAAAAATTCGAAATTTCGACCTGAGCTAGCAGTTTAGATTGAGTCGAATTTCAACGAATCGACACATAAGGTAAATAACAAATAAATTGGGTTTTGGGATCGACACATTGACATAACCTCAAACTCAAAAACAGCTTATAGAAGCAAAAAAATATAACCGAAATCAATTTCTATGCATTTTGAAAGAGGCAGCAATATATTTTTTAGAAAAAATTAGTTTCTTGCCAAAATTATTTTTAAAACAATAATTATTATTTGACATTTGGTATTTTTTTAAACCTCTTTATAACATATCTAAATTTTAAGACAAACTCAATAAACAATGGTTCATTTTATTCTTTGAAACATTTTGTACAATTCTACTTGTTGCATTCCGTTAAAAATAATTTGTTTATTCAACAATTTATTTCAATCAAAATTTATGGAGTATATAATTGTAGAGAATGTTTCATAAAACAAACTGAGTGATTGTTTAATCAGATTGAATGAGACTTTTATTTATTGAATAAGGATGTTGCATGATTCAAAACAATAGAATTTGTCAATGATATGTTATCTGCTCTTGAGATTTATGAATAAAAAATGTGATTTAAATACTTCATTTCTGAAAAAATTGAAATATGAATAAATAATATTTCAAATATTACAACGACTTTCAGCTGTTGAATCGCTTCTAGTCTTCCACCATTAAGTGACTTTATTAAAGAATATACTGCTTTTATAATAAATTTTTAAAAAATTAAGGCTCCATAAAAATTTGTTTCTCCATGGTCAAAATGGTTATTTTTAAGAATTAGATCTCATTCAGCATTAATAAATAAACTCAGTTATGATATATGGATGGGTTCAGTTATTTTATTAACTTTTAAAAAACCAATTTATCAAATTTATTATTTAATTGCATCACGCCCAGCGAAGCGCCTTGCTATAACAATATAAATAATACTCTTCTCCATCTCAACTAGAGTTGGTTTCGAAAAATTCGACACAATCTAAACTTGAGTCGTTGTCGAAAATTTCGCTCATGACTCACACGCTGATTCAAGTCGGATTTTGTTCGACTCAATCCTCAGCTGAGGCGAATAGGATTATAGTCGATTCAATTCGACTCATGCACATTACTGAGTCTGGAACATTCTGCAATTTCCTGGAATGTTTAAGAATTTTATTTTGAACATTTAATTCTGGCTGAAATTCTATATAAATTCTGGAATATTCTCAGATTTTCTACAATGTTGTGTAATGTTAAGAAATGTTTTATTCTGAAATATTTGAGAATAATTTTGCATTTTACAGAATGTATTTACGGAATCTAGAATCTTGTAAAATGCTCTCAAATGTTCATGAATTTTATCAAATATTCTGGAACGTTTTGGTATGTTCTGGAATGAAATATTCTGCAATGTTTGAGGAGAATATTAAATCTTGTGAAATAGTCTAGGATTTTGTAGAATTTTCTGAACTTTTTAGAGCTTTTTGTGAAGATTCCAGAATTTTTAGAATGCTTTGGAAAATATATCTCTATTATATAAATCATATTTTACTTTTTTTTATATTTCTAGCCATAGCGCTTCTGACCCCATTTTCCAACCATTTTTACATGATTTTTATAATATTAGTAATTAGCATATATTCCTGATAATAAATTCTAAGTCTCTCTAAATTACTGGTAATAACTATTTTTGAGTGCTTGCAATCATATTTTTGAAGTAACATAGGTTTTCCAATCGGATATTTTGATCTTTCAAATCTTTAGAAAAAAAACATTGTGAAATACTTTTCAATAACACCGAATTCGACTAATATGACTGTTAGAAAATAAAATATTCTTAATTAACGAAAAATAAAATAAGAAAATAATTTATTTCATTTTTAATTAATTAATTTAAAAATTGAATTAAAGAAAAATGAAAATTCTGTGCTTTTACGTTAGATTTTTTTATCTTTTGTCTGATCTATATGACACAAAATGATAAAGAAAACCATTGAAGAGGTTTTTCCAATACCTCATTGTTGGATCTGAGTTTATTCTGTTTGATAATATTTTCATCTAGAAATTCAATTCAATGGATAAAACCTGGATGTTCAGGATGTAAACAGAAATGAGATTTCTTCAATATGTCTAAAGCCTTGGCACTGTAGATAAGACCAGGAATGAAGGGATAAAAGATAAAGCCTTGGATGAAAATACTAGAAAGCTCTAGGCTGTAAATTGAATTTTAAGTTTAAGTCGAATTTAATTGAGTTAAATGTTTCTGTAAAAATAATTTGATTAGCGTGATTCTTACCGAGATATTAGGGTCCATTCAAAAACTACGTCACGCTATTGTAAACACTTCTTCTACCCCTCCCCTTCTTCGTCGCAGATCATCACACAAAGCTTGAACCCCCCAGGGTGACGTCACTCACACGAAACCCGCCCCTTCACTTGAGTAAAATTTTTTCTTCGATTGCGTTTGATAAGCGCCTAAAATAAAACACAAAACATACAAACATAATATTTTGATGGACCTTACAGCCCAGAATGCTCGCAAAACCGGGGAAATAGGATAATTTTTCACGAAAATAGGGGATTAATCAAGACATAAATTTTTTTATAGAAAATTGATGCATATTGCATTTTCAACAGAATAGATAAATTTTCAAGACAAAAAGACGCATGGTTTAGAAGTTAGCTGAATTTTCAAACACGAAAGATCACTTTTTAACAAAATATTTGGCTTTTCAAGCCCAAAAATATCAAGTCTCAACCAAGAAAGATAAATTTTCAATGAATTAGCTGAATTTTCAAAAAAAAATTAAAACACCAACCAAACAGTTCATTTAAAACTAAATAGTTGAACCTTCAAATAAAAGGAACGAATTTTAAACAAAATAGTTTAATTTTGACCAAGTGGTTGAATTTTCAACCAACAAAGATGAATTCTTAACCAAATGATTGAATTTTTAACCAAAAACTATTAAAATTCAACCAAAAACAGTTGCATTTTGAACCACATGATTGAATTTTTGAGCCAAACAAACGAATTTTCTACCTGAAAAGATAAGTGTTCAACAAAAAAGTTAAGTTTCTAGCAAAATAATTACATTTTCAACAAAATATTTAAGCTTACGACAGAAAAAGGCGAATTATCAGCCAAAGAAGATAAAATTTCTACTAAAAAAGATGAATTTTCAAACCAAAAAGATGTTTCTCCAACATATCCATGAAAACCGCGGGTTTTCGAGCGTGTGAAGCGGGCTGCACGTTGTTGTTTCTTGACCAGGGAAAAAAACTGGGAAAAAAACTCGACAACGGACAAAACCGGAAAAGACGAATTTTCAACAGTTGAATTTTTAAGCCAAAAACACGATTGTTTTACAATACAGTTGAATTTTCAACAAAATAGTTTAATTTCAAAGTAAAACGATCAATTTTGAACCGAAAATGGAATAGTTAAATTTTCAGGAAAAAAATTGATTTTCAGCAAAAAAAAAAAATTTTGAACAAACTTGTTGAATTTTCAATGAAATAGCTGAATTTCCAAAAAAGAAATTAGATTATCAAACAAAGTGCATTCAAAACGAAACGTTAAACCTTCGAGCAAAAGGGACGAACTTTTAACAGAATATTTCAATTTTTAACCAAACAGTTCAATTTTCAATCTACGAAGATGAGTTTTTGACCGAATGGTCGAATTTTCAACTTGAAACTATTGAAATTCAACCAAAAACAGTTGCATTTTCTACCACATAGTTGAATTTTCAAGCCAAACAGACGAATTTCCTACCTAAAATATTTAAGTTTCCCACCGAAAAGGACGAATCATCAACCAAAGAAGATAAAATTTCTACCAAAAGAGATAAATTTTCGAACCAAAAAAATGAGTTTTCAAAGAAGAAATGAGTTTTTAAACCAAAAAGAAGAGTTTTCCACCAAAGAGTTGATCTTTCAACTTAGAGAGATGTTTCACTCAAGGCAGAAAACGAATTTCAACCAAATTGTTCGATTTTTTGACCTGAAAAGACGAATTTTGTACAGTTGAATTTCTAAGCCAAAACACTATTTTCTTACAAAACACATGAATTTTTAATGAAACATTTTGATTTTAAACTATAAACGATCAATTTTGTGTCAAAAATGAAGAAGTTGAATTTGCAGTTGAAAAAATAGATTTCCATAAAAAAAACGAATTCCCAACAAACTTGTTGAAAGCTTGATTTAGAACCAATCTGTTTAGATTATTTATTTTTTCAAGTGAAAAAGCCAGAAAAACGAGAAGTCAAAAAGTCTATTTTTGATTTGTGAAATTTTTGGGTGTTCCCTTTTTGGTATACAAAAAATTTTCATAAGTGAGTAGATTTTATTTCGATCTTATGAAAAAAAACTTGTTGAATTTTCAACCAAAGAGATGAATAAGATAAGCCGTTGAATGGTTTCAATGGTCATTAAGAATGAAAGAAATCAGCATTCGTTTTGATGAAAAATATATACTTAAATTACGTGTCAACGTTTCGGTCATAAATAGACTTTTTTGAGCCTTTAATGAAAAAAATAATAATAACAATCCTATAATTGAGTTAACAGCAACATAAAAATTGGAATGTGTATAAAAAAAATTGTGAAAAGAATGAGTAAAATTTCCAATATAGCAATTATGTAAAAAATACTTACAAACGAGATAATAGTTGTGTATAAATGAAAAACATTAATAACCATTGCCATAATTTTCCAAAACTTTACATTAGTCGATACCAAAAAAAACGGGAAAAGAAGTTGTAACGAGATCTCTAAAAAAAGACCCTTCGACTAGTCTGAAAAAGAAGTTTCATAAATAAAACTGTAATTCAATATTGAGAAAAATCAAAGCATGTGAAGTTGAAAAGCACGTAAATGAGGTTATGTCAGAACTTAATTATGAATTCAATTTAAGAATAACTTACCATTTTTAAAATATTGCGTTGAAGAATACCGTGCACATTCTTTTGGCAATGAGAACTAAGAATGGAAATATATATTCGTAGATCACATTTCAAAAATAATTGGAACGCTCAAATATAAAAACAACACGTAATCAGATTTAAAAAAAGAATGCAAGTCACTTCCGAAAGTAACAGTTCTGAAAAGTATTAAATCAAGTTGAGTACTCTTGAAACAATCAATTCATACATTATAGCGCTGAAATATTTGAATTAAAAAATAATTACCTCGTTTCAAAAAATTGTTTATTAAAAATTGATAAACGAATTAACAAATAAAGACAAACGTGGAGCATATACACAAATAGTCAAATCAGCGTTTTTTCTCCAATGATTTTCTATTTCGATTCCATTTTGTAATTTAAGTGTACTCTCGTTCTTATCAACTGCCTGGCCAAGGTTATTGTATAAACATTGTTCAATAAAATGTTAGTTACAATTTTTTAATTATTTTCCCTCGCTGGCGAGCGAGAAGAATCTAGGGTGACCTTCAGGCAGGTCAAGGAATAAACTCCTGCAACCGAGTTTCGATCTATCTAGCTTACCGTACATACGAACAGACTAGAGAGTCTACTCTCGTCACCGAGATCGAGGGCGGTAAGCGTAAAGGCCTTACGTTCGAGTCACGAGATTTTAAGGCCGCGACCTTCTGTACCATCTTCAAGAAATTTTGCTTACGTTACGATAAAATAAAATCCTAAGTCCAAAATTTTGCATCGTGCCACTCTAACTTGGATTTATTTTACTAGAATTTCTGATAGCGGAGGCAAACGGTCTAGAGAGTCTACTCTCGAAACCTAATACGTAACCTATCAAGAAATTTGTATTCTACAAGTACTCGAATTGATGAAAACTTCGAGAATTTTTGTATTTTGAGAGAAATGAAATGAATGATTCTTTTTTTAAAATTGAGCTGCGAAAAACTTAACTAGTTTTAGAGAATCTAAAAGACAAAGAAAGAGAGTGGTTGAGACTTAGATCGAATTCCGTAGAATTCGAGCGTTCTGACAAAAAGAGTATAGAAATAGAGATGTCTTTGCGTTATTTTTACCAAATATAAAAATATACACATTATAGAGAAAAATAAGGCCGGCATATTAGAAATAAATTTCATTGCGAATAAAGAATAGAAAGATAGTGAGAGATACGTGTCATAGGCGTAGATAGAGATAGGGTGAATACTAAATTTATCCTGTGTGGAATTGAGAATATCTTTCAAATACTAGAAAGAGTATCTCGATTAAGTTTTATGTCTACATTATTTCATTGATAAGATAAATCAATGAGTTTATGTTTTGGAAAATATTAAAATTTCTACTTCTTCTACCAAGTCGATCCCGTTTGATTTTACATTGGAAAATTAATTAAAGAAAAGCAAGAAGCTATCAACCTGATGACAGAGATATGAAAAAAAATAAAAATTTTATTTTACGCTCATTTTGTGTCGAATTGGAGTTTAGGATGAAAGGAATTAAACGTTTGTAATGTCAGGTCCACAAAATGTTTAGGATTTATTAAAAATGCGTCATCCACATAACATCTATAAATAATTACTTTAAAAGGAAGAATCTTTGACATTCTGTTTCGAGCTGTTCCATCACCGAGTTAGATACTATTGGTGACAAGGGATAACTCATTGCTACACCATCCATTTGTTTATAAATTGTATTGTTAAATTTGAAGTGAGTGGATCTAAGACAAAATTCTATAGCATTATGGAGTTCATCTCTGAAAATTAAGGTGTATGGTGCGATATTATCCCATTGTTCATAAATGTCCTCAGAGTCTAACGCAATAGGCATATGTGGCAACATCCCTATCACATCCAAAGATATTATGATATGGTCCTTGGGAATAGTTAAATGCTTTAATTATTTAACAAATTGCCAACTATCTTTTACATGAGAGAGAGTTATATCCTGTTACCTGAGTTAATATAGAAGGTAAAAAAGAAGCCATCGAATAAGTGGCACTGTTAATAGTGGAAATTATAATTCCTAAAGGAATATCAGGCTTATGGATCTTAAGCAGCCCATACACCCTCGGTGTGACAGTTGAATAAGAACGTGATGACTTTCCTTCTTGATTGCTAATAAAACCGTTTTTCGCCCATCAATTAACAATTATATTAGGACCTGTTTGTTCGTAGCTGTATATTCAAAATTCATCACCTTGTACTGAGATTGATCCTCTAGTAAATTTATCATCTTATCATTGTAATTGAATTTATTCATGGCCACAGTCGTATTACCTTTATTGGCTTTCATGAGTAAGGTGTTAGGATTTTTATTAATAAACTTAATTGCTAGACTAAAATCAATTTTCTTATTAAATCTTGAAATATTATGTTTAAGAGATAAAATATGATCAAATAATAAGTGAGAACACTGTACTCTTAATTTCGTTTTGCTTTCCTTCAGGAATACTCAAAATGCCAGATTCAACCGCAGCTATAAAATCATGAGACGGAAATACGCTATGGCTTACATTTGTATTTACAAAGCTGGGACCTGAGTAAAGAACTCTTACAACACCGTCAGAAATCGAAATGTTAGTCATATTGTTAAAGCAATTGCCTGGAATGGTTATAGATTTTTGGAAATCGTATTTTTTTCGTTTTAACCAATAAAATTTCTTGTACAGTGTGTATTTAAATTCAGCAAAACTTTGATTATATTTATCATTTTTTAGGATCATAAGAGAAGCAAACATACTAAAAGGTATAGCTCTTACTAGAGCGTCATATAAAATTCTTAGTTGCAAGTTAATACTGTCGACTTCATCGTGCGCATCTTTGAGTATAATATTGAAAATTCCGATTTTATAACTTTCGATAAGCTTTTGTGCTTTTATGTTATTTAAATTATTAAGAAAATGTATAGTATTGAAAATCTTTTGTTCACTTATATGTGGAGAAATGATACCTTTTTTACGGCATCTAACCATAACGTTAAGTTGGTTACGTAATTTAGCTGATTTTTCTAAAAAAAAAAACACGAAAGTCGATGTAAATTGATGTTAACCTGTTGAGATACGGTTATAGACCATTAGAAAAATTCGCTTCCATTAGTTGTGTGCCAATCCGTCATTATTATACTTTCTTTAGTTTGGACCCTTCATTAGTTCAAAATAAACCATTGATAGACTTCAATGGTCATTCAGAATGAGAGAAAGAAATTAGTATTCATTAGGATAAAAAATATATGTTTGAATTAGTACGGCGACGTTTCGGTCATAAATAGACTCTTTTCAAGCCTTTGATTGAAAAAAACCTAAAATAACAATCCTATAATTGAGATGACAGCAACATGAAAATCAAAATGTATATAAGAAGATTGTAAAAAGAGTGAGTAAAATCTGGAACACAGCAATTATGTGAAAAAGAGTTATAAACGAGATAATAGTTGTGTGAAAATAAAAAACATTAATATTCACTGGCATGATTTTCCAAAACTTAACATCAGTCAATGGCAGAAAGGCGGGGAAAAAAATGTGATGAGATCTCTAAAAAAAAGACTCTCCGATTAGTCTGAAAATAACTTCTATGAATAAAACTGTAATTTAATATTGAGAAAAATCAAAGTGTGTACAGTTAAAAATCACGTGTATGTGTGAATGCAAGTCATTTCCGAAAGTAAAATTTCCAAAGGTGCTGAATAAAAAAAAGGTACTCAAAATAAAGTCACAAACTTACTCAGAAAATACAAATTTGAAATTATTCATAAGCCTTTGAGAAAGGAGAACCTCATATTTAAAATATAAATGAATGTTCAAACTGTGAACTCTGTTAGATTGGGCAAACAGGTAGACAATTAGAAAAGCGAATGAAAGAACACGATGAAAATATTAGGAATCATGATAAATTCACAGCGTCAGTTAAACAGTATTTAGAATTTACACACAATTTCGACTTAGACAATCCAGTCAGTTTGAAACAAGAATAAAACCTAAACAAACATTCCTCCGCAAGAAAATGATATCTTTGCACATCCCTAGGATATTCCGGCAGGACTTCGGATATCCTGAAAAATTGTCCCCAAAATATATCGGGATATCCATGGGATATTCCAAGGATATCGAGATTTTCGCACCGTAGGATATCCACAAAATATCATGTGCGGGATACATGAAAGTTTGGAAATTGAATCCAAGATTTCTGGAATGCATACAAAAATATGTGAAATATGTAATGCCCAAAAACAAAGATTTACAAAAATCCACTTTAGAAAAATCTCGAATATTCGTTTTTTTTTTTCAAATTCTATCTCAGTATAATATTAAAAATCTTGTAACGCCATTTATTTTCATTAACAATAACAGCCTACTTGAAATGAAAAACAAGTGACTTTCTGAAAATTTCCGTTGGCTGAGTTGGCTGTTATTGCATCTAACCTCCAAATTGCGCAGTTGGGATATCTGACTTTTCACTATGATAATAACGGAAAAATCAGTTTCTACGTCAAGAAACCATCAATTTGTTGTGCACCCATTGGTTTACATAATACAAATGATAAAAGATTATAATCTGGCACAAATATTCGAGAAATTGCTAATTTTTGTTAGAGCGTCACTAATTATTGCACAACAGTTTTTGCAGACTAACACACACTGATACAAGTGACTTTAGAGCGGACTCTGCTGTAATTGCACTTTAGAATATTATAATTTATACGATATCTCCGGAAAATACCTAATATTGTCAAATTATTAATTATTCTATTCAAACAGTTGAATGTACGTATGATTTGCAATAGATATATCTGAATTTTCCGGAATATACCAAATTCTGAATTAGGATATATTGGGAACATCCTTGGCATAAAAAACTGGGACATTAGTGGGATATCCTTAGGATATTCTGAGATATCCTCGGGACATGCCAGGGATATCGAGATTTCCGCCCTATAGGATATCATTCGCAATATGCCGAAGATATTCTGGGAAATAAATGGGATATCCCGCCGATATCCCATGCTGTGACGGTTCAATCGTAGAATCTTTTTAAACCATGAAAAAAAATTTTAATCTTAGATATAGAAATTCTAGGCTTTCTTCACATTATAATATTCTAGTTAAAATTAATAAATTTGTTCAATAATTCGTTTTCCAATTTTTAATAGACTTTGTTTGGAAATGTGGTGATGATTCTTGAATTCAAAGTTTTTGGCGCCATAATGTATGAATTGATCGTTTCAAGGACATTCATCTACGAATCTACGATTGATGATGATCTGATGATGTTTTTTTGTATTTGAACGTTCCAATTATTCAAAAATGTGATCTACGAATATATATATATATATATATATATATATATATATATTCGTTCTTAA
>JAUMHM010000005.1:36810141-36830123 GCA_032362435.1 Melikaiella ostensackeni | reverse complement strand
TGTTCACGGAATATTTAAACGCAATATTTTTAAATTGGTGAGTTATTCTTAAATTGAATTTATAATTATGTTTTGACATATCCTCATTCACATGATTTTCAACTTTACATACCTTGATTTTTCCTAATATTAAATTACAGTTTTGTTTATGAAACTCTTCTTAAGAATAGTCAGAGAAGCTTTTTTTAGCGATTTCATTACATCTTCTTATTCCGCTTTCTTAGCATTGACTAATGTTAAGCTTTGGAAAATTATGGCAATGGATAATAATGTTTTTTATTTATAGACAACTATTATCTCGTTTGTATTTCTTACATAATTGCTGTATTGGAGATTTCACTCATTCTTTTTACAAATTTTCTTACCCATTTTAATTTTTATATTGCTGCTATCTCAATTATAGGATTGTTGTATTAGGTTCTTTTTATCAAAAGCTTGAAACAGGGTTTCTTTGTGACCGAAACATCGCCATGCTAATTTGAATATATATATTTTTCATCCAAACGAATGCTGATTTCTTTGTTTCATTCTGAATGATCATTGAGGCCATTGAACGGTTCATCTCGAACTATTAAAAGGTCGAAACTAAAGAAAGTATAACAAAGAGATGAATCTTAAGATAATGGAATCAACTTTTAAGGAAGAAGTTCAACTTAATTAATTACATTTTCAAGGAAATAGTTGAATTTTTAACAAAATAATGAAATTTTCAACAGAACAGTTGAATTTTAAACTAAAGTGATAGATCTTCAACAACGAAAAAAGACTTTTTAACAAAGAAGTTCAACATTCAACCAACTAGTTGAATTCTCGAACCAAAAAAATATTATTTCTCAACGAAAAATATAATAGTTGATATTACAATCAAGTAATATTTAAATTTTAAGTAAAAAACAGTTGTATTCAACCAAAAAAGATTGAATTCCTACCAAAAGAAATGAATTCTCAAACAAAAAAGATGTATTTTCTACAAGAGAATTTGATTTCCAGCAAGGGAAGATTCTTCAGTCAAGAGAAGAAACAAATTTCAACCAAACTGTTGAATCTTCAAACCAGAAAGTTCAATTCTCTAGAAAATAGTTACATATTTAACCCGAAAATACGAAATTTCAACCAAGAAGTTAATTTTTAACCGAATAGTTGAATTTTCTACCCAAATAATAGAGTTCACAACCCAAAAACTCTTTTTTTCAATAAAAGAGTTGAATTATTCACACAAAAAGATAAATTGAAAAGAAGCAATTAAATTTTCAAGAAAAAAGTTGATTGTTCTTAACCAAAGAGATGAATCTTCAAATAATAAAATTGATTCTTAATAAAGTAATTTAACTTTCAACCAAGTTAGTTGAATCATAAATCAATAATATTGATTTTTCACCAAAAAAGAGGAATTTCCAATGAAATACATAAATTTTGAACCAGATTGTTGAATTTTTAAGTAAAAACGATCAAGTTTCAACCAATAATGAAATAGTTACATTTTGAGTTGAAAAAATTGATTTTCTACCACGAAAGAATGAATTTCCAACAGTATATTCAAATATTTAACCAATATAATGAGTTTTTAACAAAGTAGTTCAACTTTTAACCATGTTGTTGAATTTTCAAACAAAAAATATGAATTTTCGAAAAAAAGTTGATTCGTCAAGCAAATAGTAGAATTTGTCAGGAAAAGAGATTGATCCTGAACCAAAAATATAATAGTAGACATTCCAATAAAAAAGAATTAATTTTCAACAAAAAAATTTGCATTTATTATTGGGTTCTATTACTTCAGTTCGCATTTAAGGCCATGTGAGCGTAACCTCAAAAAAATTTTTTCACATTTTTCTTTAAACAAACTTACGTTCACACGAAAGGCAATATCGAGTTGAAAATTCCGGAAACTAAGTAAAAACACTAAGGAATGTTTGTCTGGTCCTAAATTTTTATTACTATAAAAAAACTTTTAAAAAATTTTTTAGTAATTTTGTATTTAAAATTAAAGCTTAAGATTTTATTTTTTCAAAAATTTAATTTAAATTAATTTTAATTTTTGATTTAAAAATCGAAAATTGATTAAAATTAAAATTAAATTATTTAAATTTTTTAGTAATTTAGCATAACATCAAAATTTTTTCTTCGCATTTTCTTCAAACCAACTCACGCTTACACAAAACGCAACATTGAGTTGAAAATTCCGGAATCTATATTACAAATTCAATCTACTTATCTAGTTTCGTTTCTAGACTTCTGTTTCTTTCAATTTCCACTATCTATATATATATATATATTTTTTTTTTTTTCAAATTATCTTATCCTTACTATTTTCAATTATGTACATAAATTCTTACATATAAATCCTTATTTCTATTTCTTATGAGAGCGCAAATTTTTTGCTTTACTAAAAGACTAAGCGACTTCCGTTTCCTTCTTCATTTACTTTTCTGCTATCTCAACCTTGCCGTTTTCACAATCACTCTTTCATTCATTCTCATTCGCTCCTCCAGCTCCCTCCAGCTCCTCCATTCACTCCTTTCATACATCCTTCCCATTCATGGTCCCATTTTTCCTCTTCCCATTCACATATTCTTCACTTTCTGTTCTTCTTCTTTTCCCAATACATCTCTTTCATGACCTTGTTTCCCAATCTTAATCCTGCAATTCTTCTCCATCTTCTCTCTTCGCATCTCTTTTCTAAATACTCTAATATATTTTCTTTTCTATCATCTTGTACTATTTATTATATTTTCATTCCTCAATCACTCACCATTTTTCTATTAATTGTCTTTCCCTATCTTTTTTCTCTATTTCTTCATGATTTATTCCAGTTCCACGTCCTTTATCTTTATTTGTAAAGAATAATATTCTTTCTTTTTCCCATCTCGTTAATTCCATTGCCCTTCCTCTCCTTTCGTCTATCTACCTCAAACACTTTTGCGCTAACTCGCCTCCATTTCTCTCCCTTAGCTTCCCTTTAAATTTCCATGCCCTCTTTTCTGCTCTAGTGCTTTTGTTTCTTTGTGCTTCTTCTCTCACTATATATCCAGGTGTCCTCCAGTTGACCCCTTGTGTCCACCTTATATACCGTTTTTATAACTTTTTAACCTATTACCTATTTTTCCATTCCCATATTTCTGTTCCATATTCTAATATTAGCCATTCTAGCTTATCAAACAACCACATTCTTCTCCACCAATCTTTTTCGAACCTTCTTTTTCCTATTCCTTCATTGGTTTGAAAGGTATACCCCAAATATTTAAGCTCCTTTACTTCTTCTAACTTTACCCCCTTCTTTCCTACATTTAGATTAAACATTTTTCTATATAAGTATTTCTATAACCCTGAAATTAAGCTCGCCATTCTCTCTTCATCATGAGGGCCGAATCTAGGCACAGGCAAAACAAGCATTTGTCTGTGGCGCCATCTGAATGAGGGCACCAAAATTGCAAGGACGAAATAAATTTGTTCAAACTGGAAAAAGGAATTTTAGAAATCAAAATCAGAAAAAAATGAAATGACAAAAAGTTCAAAAGGTCAAAGACAATAAATGAGAAAATAATTGAGCAGGGTGAATAATTTTCCAAAAGTTACAAATATAAATTATCAAAATATACAAAGGTAACGAAAAAAATTGAGAGCGAAATAAAAATTCCAATTCATTCGAAATACAATAGAATCAGGATAGTGAGATGAGGGGTAACGGATTCGGAAGGGTATGAAAGGGTGCCGAGCGCTGTGGATTTTTTACTAATGTTTCGAAACATCAATAGATCGAAAAAATTAATTCTGATGATGAAAAAAGTTGGAATGTAGGTATTTGATTGGTACAAGAATGAAACAATCAATAATTGTATGCAACATTTGTTATGTCCTAATTTCAAATTTTTGGCGCTGATTCGTCACCCTGACATCTTGCATCATGTTTGTGTACGTGAATTTTGATGTGCAACGAAAAGTGTGATAAGAACCATATCCTGATTCCTGAGTACGATTCTTCAACACATCTCAAAAATCATGTCGGCAGCGGCGAAGAAAAAACCCTCTAGAAATTTTTACTGATAACGAAGACTAGACGCAAATAAACAAAATAAAAAAGATGCCAGTGATGCTAAAGAATTGGCTGAAATTATTGGTTCGAAGTTTGATTTTGAAGAAGAAGAGAAAATTCGACTACGAAAAGTTAGAAAAACAATTTGTTTACGAAGGAAATGATGAACCCGTTTCTGCCGGCAGAATTTCAGAGTCAGAGTCAAATTTTTCAAATATGATTTTAGATCAAGCGATCGAATCTTCAGACGAGAGATTCGAATCGATTAAAAATCATAGTACAAATTCTGAATTCTAATATGATATTCGGAAATTATCGAAATCCAGTGGAAAAAACATTCTGGAATACTGCCGAAACCTCAAAAAAGTTCTCACTGTCGAAGAAGGAACTGAAACTGATGACAAGGAAAATAGTGACGTCAATGACGATATGCCCACGAACTTTTGATTTTGCCATCAATGTCATCTTCGAATGTAACTTCCCCAGTGGATGTCTTGAATTTCATCGCAAAAGACTCTCTAATAGCTGTATTTCCAAACGTTTCCGTATCACTTCGAATTCTGTTAACTTTGCCTATTTCAGTCGCAAGTGGAGTGAGAAGTTTTTCCAAGCTCAAATTTAAAAAAATTTATCTGAGATCAACCATTTCGCAAGATCAGTTGAACGGGCTTGCTATGATTAGCATTAAAAAGACAATAATCGGTTCTTGGGACAATGACGAAATCTTTAAAGAATTCGCAGCAATGAAAACCAGGAGAAAAATTAGGTGATGTATCTAACATTTACTTTGCCTCTGATATTTTTTGAGACTCGTTCAAAGATATTATTGACAATCAGTATTTATCAGCATAAGTAATTGAAGTTGTAAGTTCGATTACCACGGTTGATTTGAGAAAAATATTATAATCTTATAAATGAGATGTTAATTTAAATTACACGGGAGTTCATTTATTTTGGTTCAGAAGATTACGAAAACCCATATAAAAGGGCGCCAAATGGTATTCTGCTTGTACCGAGAAACATCCTAGATTCGACCCTGCTCATCATCTGCCAACACCACCATACCGTCCAGTTATGCCAGTATATATATCTTTTTTTCCCTATCTCAACTTCTCTCATTCTTTTTTCTTCATTTCTTCTCCCAAGCTTGAGATTAATATACTAAATAAAAGCGGGCTGAAAGGACAATTTTGGCTTACTCCTCTCACCAACCAAAACCTATCTCCTGCTTGCTCTGCTACCTTTACCCTGCTTTTTGTCCATCGATAAATTTCTGATACCCTCTTTTTTAAAGCCTCTCTTAGCCCCCTTTTCACCATAACGTTTTGCACCATAATCGTAATTCTAACATAATATGTAGGAGTGAAAGAAGGACAAGGTTTCTCCTCCGTGGTTTGCTGACGTAACGGATAATAGGCTATAACTCCTACAACTCGAGCCTACTGAGCAATGTAATCAACGTGAATTACTGGAGTTTCGATCGAAATAAACGTATCGCGCGATTTGTCATTTGGATAAACGGGACGAATTCGCACACGGTGTTGTATGATCGGTTTATGCCAAACGGAAGTTCATCGCGTTTTGACTAGCGACGATGACGATGAGTTATGTATCTCAACATTGTCCATGATAGTACCGGATTATGAACACATCCATAGAGTCAATCGAAATCAGTATATGTTAATTGAATAAGCAGTCACTTCGATCCAATCCTAATTTAATTAAAAAATTAGGGAAGTTAATTTGCGAAACTTCATTCGAATGCTTGCAAATTGGTGAAAATCAAAATGGGGATATCGGCATTTGGTGGTCTGTGATTAGTTACGGTACAGTGCATGGTATGTAAATTCCATTCTGAATTCACAAACAAAAGATACACTGGATCCTGCATTTAATGGCCCTCCATATACCGTCTTCGTAGGATTTTCGCCGACTGAATTCTATGATGAGGGAGTCTAAGGAGCCTAGCAAGAGGCGCTGCGAGCTAGCAGAGTTGAGCAGTTCCGTAGCCACAAAGCGGGCAGTTCTATTTTCATTTATTAGTCTTCATTATTAAAGAAGGTCCATCTTTTATGATAACAAAAACCTACATTTGTACAGAATACAGCTAATTTATATTATGTGTTCTTACTGGAAATGGTTCATATGGCCCTGACTGTTTATAATAAAGAAACTCTTGGAAGAACTTCACGGCCATCGCAGGCCATACCGGAGACAGCCTCTGAATCGAGGTTCCTGTGTACATAAAAATTTGGTTGAATCAAATAAATTTTGGTTGATTACAAAAAATATTTGGTTGACACAACCAAGTTTTTTGGCTAAATGAACCAAACACTCCATCTATCAAAAGATTTGGTTATAACGACTAATAAATTTGGTTGGGTCGTTAACCAAATATTTTGTTGTCCATATAATAATTACATTGTATGGTTGAACCACCAAAAATTTTGTTGATTCACCCAAATCATTTTCTGAGTGTAGTGTTAATGTGCCCTGAAAAAAATTTGGTTGAGCCACCAAAATGTGTGTTGGTTCAACTATGGAATTTAGATATTATATGGTTCGATAGTGAAGCCAGTGTGAAAACTGACATAAACACCCCATCTAGTACGGCGCCTCCCATCCGAGTATAACCGAGCCAAGTGCTGCTTAACTTCGGTGATCGAACGAGAAGCCTTGAAAAGTTTCATATGTCCAAGTGGACATAAATATTTTGAAAGCTAACATTTTTATTCAAGGTTTTGTGAGAAAATAATGAAAAGCGGTAACTGTTTGAAGAATTGCTGAAAAAAATAGTTTCAAATCATAATTTAAAGAAATATCATAGAATAAGAATATAGAATATATTATAATCGATAGAATATAATTAATATAATTAATTAATAATATTTTTAAATTAATTTAATTAATTATAAATAATTAAATAATAGAATAAATTATAGAATAATTATTTTGCATCAAACATTTGTTTTTCTTATTCAACACCTCTACATCCCGGAAGCAAGTTTTTATTTTTGTAAAAAATTGAAAATTCAATTATTAATCGCTGCCATAAGTGAGTTTTTAGTTCTTCTTTGAAGTAAAGATTACATTTTTCATTGATGATTGCAACCGAAATAATGTTTCTAATTTTGAGATACTTCTACACTATAACTCAGAAACGAATTGAGGGCACTTGTTAAGAATATTTTCTTTTCTGTTCCAGGTGAGTCATCAAAAATTTAGACTCCAAGACAAAAATTCTGTGAACGATGTGTAAGTTATACACAATATCCCCTACTATAAATAATCAACGATTAAACCAATTTATTTAGTAGGTATATTAAATATATTATCAATACTGAATTTTGAAAATTATAATTATACATTATAAGTCGATTTAGTCGACTCGAATGCTTGCCACGGCGTTGTCCATAAATGACATCACGTTTTTTCGGGCAATTTTAACATCCCTCTCCGTCACGCAGTCACACACGGGGAATCCCCTTCCCCTTTCGATAATGTCATGTCACAGCTGGACCCCCCCCCTGTTTCTTTCATTTTACCTCAAACTGTTGTTTAAAAAAAAATACACTAAGATTACATTTTAATTGAATAAAAAGAAGTTAAAAAAATGAATTTCTGAATTTTTATTCAACAACATTGGTCTCATTATTAATGAGCGTTGCCAGATTTCACGTTTTGCGTGGATAATAATTTTAAACGTCTTACAAGGAGATAATCAGAGTTGAGATTTTTTTTCTCATAAATTCCCTACTGAGAGTCCACTGGATGACTATTAATTTGCCAAAATATTTTTTTGATGGACTGATATGTTTATAGGTTAGATTCTCGTGTGATATTATATAAATGTAACATTTTCAAAATTTGTTTTTAATATGAAATTAGATTTTTTTCAATTTTCAACAGTTGAAAATGGAAGAAAATTGAATTTCCAGCAGTTGAATTTCGAATTGTTGAAGATTCAACTGTTCAAGATAAATCTGTGGAAAATTCAACTGCTGAAAACTTAAATTTTCTTCAATTTTCAACAGTTGAATTTTCTACTGTTTAAAATTCAATTTACAATTTTCTTCAATTACCAACGGTTAAGAATTCAAGAAGAAAGCCAGTCATGGAAGAAAATTCAATTTTCAATTGTTAAAAGGCCGTTTCTTTTATTCTCGAAAAATTCGTGCTTTATAGCTAATTCAACGATCTGGGCTATTTATCACGAAATTTCGTGATTAACAGTCGATTCAAAGATCTGGGCTATTTGTCACGAAATTTCCGTATAAAAACCGATTCAATGCTCTGTGAATAGCTCGGAGTTCTCACCTAGCTATTAATACGAATAATATTATTCCATATAAAAATGGTATTTTTATGAATTTAAATTAAAGTTAAAACGAATATTCTACTTCGAATTAATTTAAGTAAGAGAGTAATAATGTTTCATAAAAAGAACACAAAATGTCCATAAGGAAAATGCGACACAAAAACACTACATTTTTCATGTTCTTTTTATTATAAATTGGATTTGTAGAAATTTGCTATTCATCACGAAATTTCGGTAAAAATAGCCAATTCAACGATCTAGCCTATTCATCACGAAATTTCGTGATTAATAGTCGATTCAACGATCTGGGCTATTTATCACGAGATTTCATGATCAATAGCCCAGATCATTGAATTGGCTATTAATCCCGAAATTTCGTGATTAATAGACACTGCCTTGTTAATAATCCAACTGTCTAACATTCAATTTTTCTCAATTTTCCACAGTTGAAAATTCTATTTTCTATCAAATTTCGCTTTTTTCTTGATCTTTTGACTGTTGAAAGTTTCAGAAAATTGAACATTACAAAAAATTTAGATTTCAAAAGTTTAATTTTCAAAAGTTGAAATTACAAACAGTTGAATTTTCAACAGTTGCATCCTCAACAATTGAAAATTAAACAGTTGAAATTCAAATTTCCTTTAATTTTCAATAGTTGAATTTCCCATTGTTTGAAATTGAATTTAAAATCTTCTTTAATTTTCAAAAGTTAAACATTCAAGAAAAAAAAAGTTTTGAAAGAAAATTAAATTCTCAATTGTTAAAAATTTGACTGTCAAAAGTTCAATTTTCAACAATTTTCAACAATGCAATTAGAGAAATTTCGCTCCAAGTTTCGCGCAGATAATAATTTTAAAGATGTAACAAGGAGATGATCAGAGTTGCTATTTTTTTTTAAAATCTCATAAATTCTCTACTAAGGGTCCATTGGATGACTATTAACTTGCCAAAATATTTTTTTTATGGGCTGATATGTTTGATAACTTAAATCTTATGTGGAATTATGTAAATGTAACATTTTCAACACTTGTTTTTTTATACGAAATTCGCTTTTTTTTGGAATTTTTAACAGTAGGAAATTTCAGAAAATTGAACAGTGCAGAAAATAGGACTTTCCAAAGTTTAATTTTCAACACTTGAAATTACAGCAGTTGAATTTTCAACAGTTTGAAATCCAATTTTCAATTTTCTTCGAATTTCAAAAATTAAAAATTCAAGAAAAAAGCGAGTTTTTGAAGAAAATTGGATTTTTAATTGTTGAAAATTCAACCGTCAAAAATTCAGTTTTCTCGAATTTTGAAAAGTTAAAAATTCTATTTTCTTTTAAAATTCGCTTGCTTCCTGAATTGTCAACTGGTGGAAATACAAGAATTGAACATTGCAGAAAATTGGGATCACAACAGTTTAATTTTCAACAATTTAAATCAAAACAATTGTATCTTCGACAGTTGTGTCTGCAACACTTATATGTTCAACGAATGATAATCCAACTTTTGAAAATTCAATATTCTTTTAAAATTCACTTTTTCCTTCAATTCTCAGCTGTTGAAATTTCAGGAAAACTGATAATTCTGAAAATTGTAAGTTGAATTTTCAACAGTTAAAATTTCAACTATTGAAAATTCAAGTGCTGAAGTTGAAAATTGAGAAAACTTGAAAATTTAATTTCAAGCAGCTGAATTTTCTGAAGTTGAATTTTTAACTTTTGAAAACTTGAATGTCGAAAACCTAATTTTCAATTTTCTTTAATTTTCAGCAGTTGAGAACTGAAGAAAAAAGCAAGTTTAGAAAGAAAATTGAATTTTCAACAGTTGAATTTTCAATTGCTCAAGGTTCACCTGTTTAAGATACAACTGTTGAATTTTCAGAAGTTGAACTTTCGCCTGTTAAAAATTCGGTTTTCTTAAATTTTCAACAGTTGACAGTTCAACTATTGAAAACTCAATTTTCTTTCAAAATTCGCTTTTTTCTTTTTCTCTCTTACTATAAAAACAACTTTAGAAGCTCCGCGGAATTTTATTTAATCCAAAAACAATATGAAACAAGCTTTCTCACCATATGAGATTTTGCGCTTCAGTATATTTTGGAAAATCAAAAAGTCGGGGTTTCGTGCGGAAACCTATCTTTCTTCAGGAAGTCAAATCGTAAATTTGTTTATACATTATTTCTAAAATAAATAATGGTTATCAGCAGAGAGAACATTATAATAAAGAAAAATTCCTCGGTAAATGGCTTTGAAAAAAAAACTAAGTTGACACTTTGCAATCTGAAAAAATTATTCATTTTTCCATAACAATGTCAATTGTTCAAAAAATTACAAAATAATGTCATCCAATAATGATTTATAAAAAATCACTTAATTAAAAAAAAATATTATTATATGTATAAAAGTAGGCAGAGCGCGAATTTGAATACAATTTGTTTAAGCTTTATAACTGGACAACATAGCATAATAAAATAATATTTATTTCAAAGTAATGTTCCGTCCATTATGTGCAAGAGAACCAAGTTTATTTAGAATCTCTTCATGTAATTTTAATTTAATTTCAAAAAACAATCTCTAAATAGGTAAAATTTATGAAATAAAATATGCATATGAAACATTTGTAGAATCATAAGGTGCTATCTAGTGCCCCATTGCCAGATTACTATCATGCGAATAAAAGAAAAGATAAAAATCAGCGCGAAATTCAAGATAGGTTCCATCTTCAAAATGATGAAAGTTTAAAATGTGTGGCAACATTGAAAACACTTCAATCTATTTTTCGTACATGACAATTGAAGAGGAAACCGACTTCATAATATTCATCTTACAGAGCCTCAAGGTGCTATGTTCATGCAATTTGTCATACTTTTTAGCCATAAAGTTCTATCTTGAAATTCAACAGTTTATTACGCCAGAGTTTTCGCATTCCTAAAGTTAAGTCTTGCATCAATGTTCTAAATGTTCTTTTCAAAAAACAAGTGAAAAAATTTGCTTCTCATAATCAGTAAACGTTTTTATGTACAAGCTATCTAATTATGAAAAGCCTCTCCTGAAACGTTGGGAAAATTAAAAATAGATTTATCAAATAATGGCTATAAAATTGTAAAGAAGATGTTTCTAGAATTGGCATTAGGGTCTAGAATTTTCATTTGTTTTTTATATGTATATATTTAAAAAAATTAAATTATTATAAATATCAAGCTTTTCAAATAATAAGCGTTTCGTCCTAGGCTCACTGACGGAACTCGTCAGTAAGGCAATGTGAATCAGCCTTGCCTTAGATACCCTAGAATTTAATTGACCTGGAACGAATAATATTCTGAATTTTTTAATTAATTTTCAATTTTTGTAATTTTTGAATCAATATTATATAAGACATTTTGGTCATGGACAGGGACTAAAATTAAATTTAAATGCCGTAAATCTTATGTTAGGTTTTAGTGTAAGCAAAAAATTTAAAAAATGGGTAATTAAACCCTTGAGACTCTTCACAACCTCACAAAATTAAAAAAAATGAAAAATCGATTGTAAAAATTTGGAATATTAATGATTCTAGGTCAATTAAATTCTAAAGTGTCTAAGGCAAGGCTGATTAACATTGCTCTTCTGACGAGTCGAGTGAGTCAGTCTAAAACGAAACGCTTATTATTTGAAAAGCTTGATACTCATAATAACTTACGAAAATTCAAAAAACATATACGTAAAAAAAAAACAAATTGAAATTGTAGACCCTTATGCCAATTCTAAAAACATATTCTTCACAATTTCATACTTTGGGTCAATT
The DNA here is from genome assembly GCA_032362435.1 of Melikaiella ostensackeni. Lineage (NCBI taxonomy): Eukaryota > Metazoa > Arthropoda > Insecta > Hymenoptera > Cynipidae > Melikaiella > Melikaiella ostensackeni. The sequence goes on along the minus strand of JAUMHM010000005.1, from coordinate 36,818,005 downwards.
GAAACCTATATCTTTCGAAAAATCAGCAAAGATATTATTTAGCAATGGCTATAAAGTCTAATTGATTATTAAATTCATGTATGAAATTGACAATTGTTCATAATTTTCAACGAATCGTAATTAATTCTGTTTTTACATGTATGACGTTCACAATTATTGAAGAAGAAGATATCTGACCTATTTCATGTGATATCGTGCAGTCTGGCCCTGATAATGTCACGAAATTGTTTGAGGTTGAAATATATTGTTTTCCTGGGTAAAGTATAAGACACTTATCATATGTTTTTTTTGCCAATAATTTCTTTTTCAATGAACTTAGAGCTACTTGAATATTTAGGTGAATTATGGAAAAAAAAATTTTCTTGATAAAGTTGTATCTTAGAAACAGATTAACATAAATTAATTTTCTTCGCGGCAGCTTGTGGTGCAATTTACACTCCTTCAAATTCCTCGCAGAAACTTGGAAAATCAAAGAAGTTACCAAAATGGCATAAATTTTTCGAAAAAACTCCGAAGTGAATTTTCTCAAAGAGGCCAACTTTGATTTTAAAATTTTTTTTAGATTTATAGTAATATAAGAGAGATATTCTATAAGCTTCGTCCTCGCTAAACTATTTCTTCATGAAGAGGAAACTATTTTTCACAATATAAAATAAGAAATATCAGATCGTTTAGATTTTAAAGGAAAAATTGATAAAATTAGGATTTCTGTTTTGATTAATTTTACTTCTTACTTTACTTAGCAATAGGAACAGTGTACTTAAAGAAAAAGAAGTAGAAAGAACGGAAGAGGCAAAAGTAGTAAAGTAAGAAATAAAATTAATCAAAATGGATCAGCAATAATAATAATTTTATCAATTTTTTAAATTCAAATCTAAAAGATATGATATTTCTGAATTATGTAATATATATTCTATTAATGTGCGCTATTATAAATATTCTGAAATTCACAAAGTTATTTCCTTACAAAAGTAGCGGAAAATTTTACGAGATTTCCCATACTTTTGCGTTACAGCATCTTAGATTTACGAAATTTGTGACAGAATTTGCCGAAATTTAGAAAAAATGACAAAATTGTAACGGAATTTTCGTGAATTTAGCCCAAATGACGAAAAGAATTCCGTAATTCTCTGTTACACGTAATGGCATAAAACTCCCGTTACTCGAAACGTAAAATTTTTTGTTACAGTTTTCGGAATTCCCAGACATAATATATCAGAAAATTCCGCAAGTGTAACTGAAAATTAGGAAATTTGTAATTGAATCTTCCCTAAAATTATCTTAAATTTATGAAACTTGAAAAAGACCGAAAATATAATTACCAAAACCGGAAATTTCCGAAATTTTAATTTGACGCCAAAAAAAAAAAAAACTATTGAAAATGTTTATTAACGAAATTGAAATATTCTGAAAGTCAACGAAACTAGAAAAATTCAGAAATGTCAAATTCCCAAAGTTAATAGATTCCCAAAATTACATAATTAGCAAAATTTTGAAACCCCAATTTTTAAAATCAAAAAATTTCAAATTTCGGAAATTAGTACATTCTCAAAATTAGCAAATTCCCGAAATTCCAAGTTAACGAAGTTTCAAATTCCCGAAAAAGATTTTATATTTAATATTTTTATCGGATAAAATAATGTTTCATTTTGTAGGTAAGCGTGCATAGTTTGAAACTTTGAAGAGCTCTTTTGAAATTAAATCTATGCAGTATGCACGATATAAAATAAAATACTATTCTAACAGATAAAAATTACTGGATCAATTTTGTTTGGAATTATAACATTATGGTAACTAGAAATTTCGGGAATTTGCTAATTTCAAGAATTTATTAATTTCAGGAAGTTGAAAATTCTGGTTTCAAAATTACGAAATATTTCGTAAATTATTGATTTTCTTTAGTTTCAGTAACTTTTACTTTCGAAATATCTCAATTTCTTCAACAAATATTTTCGGTAGATTTATTTTTTTGTTTTTTGAAATTTTTGAAATTTTCATGCTTTGGGAATTTTCTAGTTTGGTAATTATATTTTCGTTATTTTTCAACATTCGGGATTTTCATTTTTTGGCAAAATTATGTCATACCTACATGATTTGAGCTTCTTTGAGAAATGAAACTATAAATGTTTAAAAAAGGAATTGATATACATTGGAAAATCATTTTATATTATAAAAAAATAAGTTTTTCTATATATGAAGCAATAGTTTAGCGAGGATGAAACTCACAGGATATCCCCCTCATTTTACTATGAATTTGAGAAAAATCAAGAAAAAATCCAAGGTGGCCTTTTTGGGAAAATTCATAATTTAGTTTTTCGAAAATTGTACGCTATTTTCGGAAATATGCCAGGTTAGTCTCTCGGATTTCATGTGAAATCGCTCATCTAATGGTAAGTCTTTCTAATCGGCAAAAAAAGACTCAGTCGTTAATTTCGGAGAATTTTTTAATCAATCTGAATAGATAGAATAAAATGAAAGGGTTGACTACAAAAATCATTAATTTAAATTGTCAAAGAAGAATAAATGCCCGCGCTAAACCATTTAGTGCCAGGAATCTTGAATGAGGAACGCCCACATCTACTTTTCACGGAGAAAAATTAGATTAAAAAGTTGGATATTCAGTGCCGGAATCATGTAATGATTGAAAAAATTTTAAGAATGGATGCAGAAGACACGGGAAGGAATGTAAAACTACACATTATTCACGAAAGAATTTGATCTCTCCTGCATTAAGCCTTAACTTTTAATGCTTTAATGTAAGTGTATACAATTCATACGTTATCATCAGAGAGCGGACGAGCCCAGTCTGAAGTTGCGCACCGAGCCTAGGGCGGGTTCCCTCGTTGCGGAAAACCGCTGAATTGAGGGTAGTAGTGGGAGAGCGTGCGCGAGCATTTAAATTTCAGTGACATGAGGCATCGTATGTGCCCGGCGCTTGTTCTCCCACCACTTCCTCCCATGCGGCGGTTCTTCGCAACGAGGGAGCCGAGCCTGGGCTCGGTGCGCAATTTCACACAATGAATCTTTTTAATTCAAATTTATGAAAAACAAAGGTGACCGTGTTACCCGTCAACACCCGCCGCTTTATATTCTTGTAAATTCTTTTCGGCTGATCATTCTTTACTGTTGCGAGCATGGGACTGATTACTGTTCTGGACTAGACTCTATTTAATACGCTAGAGGAGTCAAGCCATCGACGAACTATAATGTGTTTAGTTGCCTAAATAAGTTAATACCGCGATTACACTTGAATTAATTAAGTAATTTCTTTTATACAGTTCCAGTTTAGTAATGTATACCTTGACCTCCAGCACTAAAGACCTAATTTTTTACTTCCATTTTTCTCCGTGTTAAAAAACAAAAAGTTTTCCTTTCTTCTGTTAGATACTTTTCTAATTCATGTACCAATTTAAATTTATTTCTGCAACAGTTTTTCATATCAGACTTTTTGATAGTCTGGGAAATTTCTCAACTTAAGAGTAGGTTGTCCGATGTGAGATTGTTGCCTTTACCTCAGGCACTGCTGCTGTGCCTTCGGCGTAGATTTATACGTACATTTCTTATACATATACAACTTTTGCAGAAGTTCGACTTCAAATTTCTATTTTCGTTACAATAAAGTTCTATACGTTGCATTTGCCTCTTTAGGTTTATTCAGCAAAGCCAAAGAGCGGAAGTATTTCCGTCCCACAGTGCGAGAGTTGAGACAAAGTGGTTGAAGTGCTCGAAAAGTCATGACTTCCTCTTGCAAGTTTTCACGCTGAGCGAGCGCGTGAGGCGTGAACGAGCATTATCATTCATTCACGTGTTTCCTTTTCACGAAGAAACTTTTGCAACTTCATTTCCGTGTTTTTCATATTTCTTACTTTCGTTTCAATTATACTTCATTTCTTCGTTTTTTAAATTTCATTTCACCTACCATTTTTCCTCTTCTCGAATCCACAGAGCGTAATTTTTTATTCAAGTTTTCAAATGACTTCCAATTGGTGAGCTCCATCGAAGGTTTCTAGATTCAAAGCTTTTTCCTCTTTTGAGAAAAGCTTGGATTGAAAAAATTAGTCATTCAAGAAATTTGTTATTGATTAGTGGTTGAGTGAATAGAGCATCGCTTGATGTCTTGACTTCAGAGTTAATGGATTTCGAATTTTTTTTCAAGTCTCTGATAAAAAAAATTGTAAAATCAGTGAATATTTCTAGACTTTTCAACTAAGCTTTTTTTCATCATTCCCAGATTTGCGGTGTATCGAAAGTGTAAGAAAAATTTATTTAAAGATGGATTGATCATGTAAACAATTTTATTATTTTTTTTAAATGTAAAATAATCCGATCACACAACAAATTTCAAATTCGGACTCGAAGAAGAAAAGTCTTTTTGAAATCATTATCTAATTCCGAATACCCAAATGGAGAAGATTCTACAATTCAAAATCTTTGAGTGTCTTAGGTGACAAAGAAATTTGTTTTTCAATTTGGCTGTAATTTTATACAACCTTCTTTTCCGAATCTAACATTTACATTTGGGAACGTCCATTAATTATGCAAGAATTATTTTTGAAATGTCAAATCCTCTCCTCCTCCATTGTGAGGATTCGTAAGAATTTGGTGACCCCCCTCCCCTAATCATGTAAGATTTGTAAGATTTTATATTTTTACTCAATATATAAACAATATATCAGTTATTTTCACTGTGAGCGAGACTTCAAAAATTTCCAGTGATTTGAAAGGATTTCAACAGATTTCGAAGAAATTTTGAAATATTTCAAGTGGTTACAAAAGTCTTAGAGCACTTTAAAAATTCTAAAGGATTACAAGAGGGTTTACAGATCGTAAGTGATTTTAAAATACTTTAAGAATTTGAAGTAATCACTTAGTACAATTTCAGAGAAAATCCGAATTTATCAAGCGATTTTACAAGATTTTAAGGGTCTTCAAGGAGTTTAATCAGATTTCAAGTGATTTTGCGGGATTTCAAGAGATACAGAAGAATTTTGAGTAATTCTGAGAAATTTTGAGGAATTAAGAACGATTTCCGCGGATTGGAAAGGATATCGAAGAATCCCAAAGAATTTCAAGTGTTTTCGAAAGATTTCAAAGTATATTCACGGATTTTGGAGGATTTTTGCAGATTTCGAAAGATTTAACGGAATTTCAAGGAATTACTGAATATTATGAAGAAATTTGAGGGATTTCAAGGAATTTTAGTAGCTTTTAAAATATTTTCAGAGGATTGGAGAGATTCGGAAACATTCCCACGGATTTCGTGAGATTTCAAAGGAATTTCAAAATATTTCAAGGGATTACAAAAGTTTTAGGGTATTTCAAACCATTCCCAAGGATTACGAGAGGTTTCACAGATTTAAAGTGATTTACGAAGTTTACAAGAATTTGAAGGTATTACCTAGTATAATTTCAGAGAGAATCTCAATTTTTCAAGGGATTTCACAAGATTTTAAGGAACTTCAAGGTGCTCAGTCAGATTTCAAGAGATTTTACCGGATTTCAAGAGATACCGAAGGATTTCGAAGGATTTTGAGTTATTCTGAGAAATTTCAAAGAATTGAAAAGGAGTTCCGCGGATTGGAAAGGATATTGAAGGATTTCCAGGGATTTTAAGTGTTTTCGGAAGATTTCAAAGTATATCCGCGGATTTTGGAGGGTTTTTCAAGATTTCAGAAGATTTAATGGAATTTCTGAACATTATAAAGGATTTTAAGGGATTTCAAGAAATTTTCATGGATTTTGAAATATTTTGAGTGATTTCGAGAGATTCGAAAGGTTCCCACGGATTTTATGGGATTTCGAATGCTTTCAAAATATGTCAAAGGATCACAAAAGTTTTAGGGCATTTCAAACGATTCTAAAGGATTACGAGAGATTTCACATATTTTAAATGATTTTAAAATATTTAAAAAATTTGAAAGAATAACTGAATACAATTCCAGAGAGAATCTCAATTTTTAAGGGATTTTATAAGATTTCAAGGAACTTCAAGGAGTTTAATCAGATTTAAAGAGATTTTACGGCATTTCTAGATACTGAAGGATTTCGACGAATTTTTAGGGATCTTAAGGAATTAAAAACGATTTTCGCTTATTAGAAAGGATTTAAAGGGATTTTAAGTGATTTTGAAAGATTTCAAAGTATTCATGGATTTTGAAGGATTTTTTAAAATTGCAAAAGATTTAACGGATATTTGAGGAATTTCTTAATATTGTAAAGGATTTTAAGGTATTTCGAGGAATTCTGAAGGATTTTAAAATATTTTGAGGGGTTTCGAGAGATTCGAGAAGATTCCCACGGATTTCATGAGATTTCAAGGGAACTTCAAAATATTTCAAGGGATTACAAAAGTTCTAGGATATTTCGAACGATTCTAAAAGATTACGAGAGAATTTACAGATTTTTGGTGATTCTAGAAGATTTCAAGAATTTTAAGTAATAACTTAATACAATTTCAGAAAGAATCTCAATTTTTAGAGGGATTTTACAAGATTTTAAGGGACTTCAATTTGAAGGAATAACTGAATACAATTTCAGAGAGAATCTCAATTTTTAAGGGATTTTATAAGATTCTAAGGGACTTCAAGGAGTTTAATCAGATTTGAAGAGATTTTACGGCATTTCTAGATACTGAAGGATTTCGACGGATTTTTATGGATCTTAAGGAATCAAAAACTATTTCCGCGAATTAGAAAAGATTTTGAAGAATTTCAAGTGATTTAAAGTGACTTCTAAAGATTTCAAAATATGTCCACGGATTTTAGAGGATTTTTGAGATTTCAAAAGATTGAATGGAATTTCAAGGAATTTCTTAATATTATTAAGGATTTTTAGGAATTTCGGGGAATTTTAATGGATTTTTGAATATTTTAAGAGATTTCGAGAGTTTTTGAAAAATCCTTACAGTTTTAATGAGATGTCAAAGGAATTACAAAATATTTCGAGGGATTACAGAAGTTTTGAGGTATTTCAAACGATTGTAGAGGATTACGAGAGGTTTCACAGATTTTAAGAGATTTCGAAAGATTTCAAGAATTTGAAGGAATCACTTAGTACAATCTCAGAGAGAATCTCAATTTTCAAGGAATTTCTCAAGATTTTAAGGGTATTTAATGAGTTTAATCAAATTTTAAGAGATTTTACGGGATTTCAAGAGATACAGAAGGATTTTGACGTATTTTGAGTAATTTTCGGAAATTTTAAGGAATTAAGAACGATTTCCGCCGATGGGAGAAGATTTTAAGAGATTTCAAGGGATTTTAATTGATATCGAAGTGTTTCAAAGTATATGCAAGGATTTCATAGGATTTCAAAAGATTTAACGGAATTTCAAGGTATTTTTGAAATTTATAAAGGATTCTAAGGGATTTTCAGGAATTTCAATGGAAATTAAAATATTTGAAGGGATTGCAAGAGAATCGGAAACATTCCCCGTGATTTCAAAGGTTTAATTAAATTTTAAAGGAGGTTTCAAAGATTTCAAGGGATCTAGTAATATTTCGAAATACTCGTATTTTACGGAATTTTAAGGATTTTGACCGATTTTTAGAGATTTCAATGGATTTGAACGGATTTTAAATGATTATAATGCATTTTCATAGGATTTTGAAGATTTCAAGTGATTCTAAGGATATCAAATGATTTCACTGCATCTCAAGGATTTTTAGGGATTTTCACACTTTTTAAAGGATATCAAGAAGTTTCCATGTGATATAATAAATGTTAAGGGATTTACAAAATTTTCGAAAAATATGACGGGGTTCTAAAGCATTGCAAAGATTTCCATGGATTTCACGATATTTCATGAATGATTAACTCCTCCACTACATATATATATATATATATATATATATATATATATATA
>JAUMHM010000005.1:36792036-36803761 GCA_032362435.1 Melikaiella ostensackeni | reverse complement strand
TTTAAGGGCACTGACTATTGTTACGGAAAATTCCGTAAAAGTAGACAGATCGTGTATAAAATTGGTAACCATTGAATTTAACTAACTTTCAATTCAAAGCGATTGTAATTTGACAATTTGAAATTGAAAACTAAATTAAATGTTTCAAAGTCAAAGCTTCTTAAATTCTAGAATTTTAAATTCTTATTATATAAAAAATCATAACTTAACATAAAAATTAATGACACCTTTTTTTGATCAAAAAATATATTCGCCGTCATTTTCATCGTTCCCAATGGAGAAATGTTCAGTCATCAGCCTTTAAAATTAAATTATTCTTTTAAAAAATGTTCAAAATGACGTAACTTTGAGGAAAAAACATTAAAAATTAAAAAAATTCCTGCTAAGGATTGTTAAAAATTAAACGATTCCGAACTTCATTTAGGGCTGAAAAAAATTTTAATTGACAAGAACTGTGATTTTATGATTTTTTTATACACATACCCTTTACAATTTTATTTATTTTAAGTATATTCAAATCGTTCGAAAATGAACTAATTTTCACATTGCTAATTACACTTTCCAAAATTCAACTATTTTAGTTTTAATTGCAAAGTTAAAACTAATGCAAGGGAAAAATTGAAAACTCAGCGTTCAACATAAAAATTTCGAACTCTGAAGTTGTAACCCTTGTAATAACCATTAAAAATCGAAAATTTATTTCATTACTGAGGTATTAATTTCAGATAGTTCAATCTTGACCTATTTTTATTTTAAATAGCACAATTTTTAGCTTTTTAATTTCAAATCGTTTAATTTTTAATGCGTCATTGAGAATTATTGTTCATTCTTAAATTTCTCCAATCAAATACTTTTTAATTTGAAGTGATCCATTCTTTAAAATATTCAACTAAAAATCGGACAATTCCGAGACATAACATTGAATCTTGAAAATTAAAAAAAAAAAGAATACAAAACAAGATCGCTATGATTTCAATTTTTAAATTGCACAATTTTAAGCCTTTTAGTTCGAAATTATAATTTTTTTTAAAGTTGAGTTTGAAATGCTCAATACTTTGGAACATTTTCAAATAAAAAATGAATCAATTTTCAGTGCCTAGTTCTAAAATCTTCTCATTTTTAAGGCTTGAATTTGAGAAATTACTTTCCTTCTTTTTTATTGTTTCAATTTATTTGGAGGCATTTGATTCAAAATCGTTAAATTACAAATCCTTTAAACTAAAAATTGTGCAACCATCAAGTCTTTCAAAATAAAATTTTGCAATTTTGAATGATTTGATAGGTGGATTTGACTATCATTTTTAATAATAATAATAAAAATTATAATCAAGTTAACCTGACATTTTTAATATTTAAATTTGAAACTATTTTCAATTCGGGAGGATTTCAGTTCAGTGAAAACAACATTTTTTTAATTAATATGAAAAGTGTCAAGAATTGTTTATTAAATTGTTTAATGAATTAATAAATTAATGAATTGATAGATTATTATAGTAAAATTAGAAGGAAACAATAGTCAAAAGCTACTTATTGAAGTGAACGTAAAAAATCTGCCATTTCGCACATCTTACAAACTTTTCTGTGAAAAAAATACTTAGTGTAAAATGTTGAAACTTACCATGAGTAATGATTGCGCTATTCTTCATCCGAATCCATCTGATACTTCTCCAAAAATAATTTTTTTCATAATAAAGTCACTACAGGAAAATAAAAAATTTGCGAGAAAATACACTTTCTAGAGGGTCGTAATTTCTTCCTAGGACCTTCAAAAAATCTGAAGCTTTGCTCATAATTAAGTTTTCCTATGATTTACTTCTATTTATATTTTACGAAGGTATTTTCCTCAGTTTTAAAAATAATCCCCTGTCCAATTTGAACATATGAAGGTTATTTTACAATAGGTTATGTAAAAATATCTCCGTTCAATTTTGATAATGTGTAAAGCATATTCCAACTTGATTATGTGCAAAGTCTCAGATTTTTTGGAGGTCCCAGGAAAAAGTTACGACCCTCTAAAAAGTGATTTTTTTTCGCGAATTTGTAATTCTACTAATGTGATTTTATTATGAAAGAAATTATTTTTGAACAAATATCAAATGGGTTCAGATGAAAAATGGTACGAACATTACTCATCGCATGTTTTAAAATTTTACGTTAGGGGCCACTCATAAATTACATATGGAAACAAAATAAAAAGTCTCATATTGCCTTCTTTGTCAGATTTTGATTGATGATATTTTTAGCTTTCTCATATTTTTTTTGTATCCTATGTAATTTATGGATCACATCTTAATGAATAGTTTTTTCACAGGCAAATTTGAAAAATGTGCAGAATGTCATTTATGTTTACTTCAAAAATAGCTATTACGTGTCACTTCCTTCTGAAGTGGTCTGTAAAGTAATAAAATAGAAAAATTCAGGCCATCTCATCATTATACCGTCGCTAAGTCCAATTTAAATATATATTTTGCTACTTTAAATAATTTTAAATGTACATGAAAAACGCCGTTTTTACTATACTTTTCCACCTTCAATACAGTTTGCAACAATTGTAACCTCAAATGTTTTTTTCTAAAGTTCGCCTTCAGTTCTCTTCCAAAATTAGTTACAATTAACAATGGGAATATTCCCCTCGATTTTATAAATCATTTTTAATAATGCTTATTTTTGCAGTTGAGATAACTGGAGTACATCCTTAATTCGACGACTCCATTCCATACTGCTCCTGGAGCTATACAGCGAACTAACGCGACGCACAGTGGGACAAAACTGGATTTTCTTAGACAAATTAGTCTACAGGTCACAATTTTTATCCGATTTGAATGTTTTTTTAGAATTAAAGTTGATTCAATTTTGCAGAGACCTCTCGAGGCGGATTTTGTAGTTATTGTTTTTACAAAAAACTGTCTAAAGAAGAACAGTGATTAAAAGTGTTTAAAAAAAAATCATTTTTCAAGTTGTAAAGAAACAAACTGTATAGACCTATAGTCAATAAGAATAAATGCGTATGTGCTTTAGGAATATAAGTTGGTAATTAATAGCATTTCATAGTACTGAATAAAATTTTCATAACATAATGGAGTAATTTGAGGTACACTGTCAAAAATTTCTTTTGTAATTTTACAATAAATCTAATGGAAGTTTATTACCAAAACGTATTGTAATTTCACAATACATGTTTTGTACACCGAATTATAAGAAGAATGGGAGTTTCCTGCATATACGGCTTGCATTATATTTTTATTAAAAATTAAAAATCGCTGGTCTTAGCGTTTAATCATACACAAATCCAGAATTAAGCATGACGTTTAAATGAATAATACCTAGAAATGCATTCTAAGGATGCAAAATTTCGCACGTGATGAATTGTTTTTGGGCAAGACATATAATTTATTTATTTGAAGAAAAATATATTTGAAAATTACAAAACATATATTGTAATTTGAAAATAAATTTATAGCAATTTTATTTTACAATACGGTGCTTGCAATTTCACATCACAATTTGTATTGTAGAGTATTGTAAAATCATAAACATTTTTAACAGTGTTTGAAAGACTTTCTTTCTGTATGAAAATATCAGACTCTGAATATTTGTGCATAAGATTCATTCACAACAATATACATTATTTATTTATAGATTTTCCGTTGCCAGATAACTCTAAAGTACCGAATTGCAATAATTATAGTCAAGATAAATTGGTTTTCTGTGCACAAATCTCAGATTTGTGTAATTATATAGGACATTTGTTTATAACAATTGAGGTTATTAAAACATCTTTTTTTTTGTTTCTTCAGAGCATATGCATTTATTCCTATCAATACTAGGTTTATAAAATTTGTTCTTTACAGCTTAAAAATAACTTTTTTTCACTTTTCTTCTTTAAAGTTTTTTGTAAAAACAATAATTAAACAAATCAGCCTTGAAAGGACTCTGCAGAATATAATTAGCTTTGATTTTGAAAAAAAAAACGTTTAAATCGAATTAAAATTGTGACCTGTAGACTGATTTGCCCAAGAAAATCCAATTTCGTCCCACTGTGTGACGTGGAGCTGTACACCGCCTGAACGTGACACGGAGCAGTATGAACTGGAGGCGTAAAATTCATGTTGTTTTTTTATTTCAAAGAATATACCTGTTTCTCCAAGCATAGAACATTTTTGAATGAATCACTATTTAAAACCCTTTGGTTTCTAAAACCTGATCCAAATTTTGTCTTCTTGCCCTATGCAAAATGACCTCCAACCGCAGCAGGTTTGTGCCTCAAACAGACATCATCTCGCTAGAATTTCGGGCAGACTTTCGTTTCTCGGAACCATAATTAATTACATTTAATAACGGGCAAGTACCGGGGCTAATTTATCGTGCACGAGAGGCGGATTATTGTGAATAGGAGATGCATCGTGTAGGTCGAGATGCGCTGTATTAGCAATTAGATCCATTCGATGTAGGCTGCTTTCACGCTTGCTCTGCTCACCCTCAGAAACAGTGATACACATTCAACGTATGTGCACAATTGAAAGCTTGTGTCTATGACACAGAAACGCGCATCCGCCAAGTTCTCCTATAACCAAGAACAGATTGTAAATTGGAGTAGGTATCGACCTTGATTAATAGACCAAGAATTATACTCAAATCCACAAGGATTAACCCGCAGAGCATTCTAGCACGAGGTTCATTGTCTTCGAGGGAACAAACCCTCTTTCTGAAGTCTGAACCTAACATCACCACTAAATTAAACGAGAAATAGGTAGGAGAAAGTAACCATCAATGGGGCGAGTGAATTGTAAAGTCGTAACTAAACGCTTTAATGAAATTCATGGGCTTACATACTTTAATATAGAGATTATACACTTAAAAATGTGATTACTTACCTACAAACGATCATAGGTATACACTGCAAAAAGTAATTGGCCGTGACAACTAATAAAGTAGTAGGGCCAACTACTTTAGTTTGTAATATATGCCGCTGCCACTTAAATGGTTGTGGTTACTTCTTTCATTTTTAAGAATGGTAGTACATATGTAGTTAGTTATCCTTACTATTTTACTTGTTGTCGTAACAACTTTCGTTGGTAGATACCATTTTCAGGTAGTTGTACTTACTACTTCGAGTAGTACGTCTTGCTATTAAATTAGTAAGCCCTAAAATTAAGTAAGTAGTTCTTAGTACTTAAAGTAGCAATCCGAACTATTAAAATTAGTATAGTGTCTAGCCCTAAAGGGATAAATACATCATTAATAAAAAATTAGTTTTCCCTCAAGGAGAGTACAAAAACTTGGAAATTTCTCATTAAATCGAAAAAATCAGACTTAAATAAGAAATACTTAAGTCAAGCGATATGTGAAACTTCCAAGATTTTACCTAAGTAACCTAATCTCGTTTTATCCTTGAAGTATGTTAATTCACATGGAGAGAATAACTTTTCGTTATAACAAGGTTACATTACTTACATGAAATCCTGAAAGTTCTATAGCTAACGAATTGACTATTTTTTATTTACCTCAGAGTTTTTCGACGTAATCCTCTGATCTCCAAGTTTCCAGCAGATTCTGAACTTCCTGTAAATGATCGACATCTCTAAAACCTTCGAAATACCAGAAATACTAAATATGGCGACGATCGTGAACTTGACGCGATATTTCGGTGCGAATGTTGGCAGCATTGCTCAGGGTTTAGTTCTGCCAATGCTGCCAAGGAAAAAACTTTTAACCTTTGCTACTTTTATTGGTTGGAAAATACAGTGGTGATAAATGTGACTACTTTTACTTTTTGGGCTTACAATTACTATTATTACTAATATGAACTATGTGGGAGTACTAACGGCGATATGTTACCGCTCAAATCTGGTTAGTTATTTTTACCATCGAAGAAGTTGTCGCAGGTAATACCATCCTCACTAATAAAAAGCTTGTTGTCCCAATCAACCATTTTTTCAGTGTATGATAAAAACGGTGACAAAAAAGGACTTCGGTTCTTCATGAGCATGCGTGTCAAGCTTCAAAAATTGCAGGGACTGAAATCGTATAGCTGATTCTTTACCCGAAATATCGTAAAATCACATTTTCTGTTTTTTTTTTCAATTTTTCCAAATTTCTTCTCTATTTTTCTAATTCCATTCAAAACTACACAGATATGCATATCAAATTTAATAGGAGTTGAAGCGTGATCTACTGATACCATGATTGATATCTAGAAAATAATTGTGTACGTCCATACTGAAACGACCCACTTTGTCGATTCCAGTTTCCAATATTCACGTTTTTGTAACTAAGAGTCAAAAGTAACGATTTCCGGTTTTCAATAGGGGATGATACTTCAACATTTGCTTAGTCTATTATCACTATGAACACTCGTTAAAGGCAACCGATAGTGGGATTAATTTGCTTTTGAAAAAAAGTTAAAACAGCCCACTTTGTCGCTGCTTATTAAGCGAGCAGTATTTAGATTTTTTTTACCAAATAAAGATTGCATAATAGACATTCTACTTTTTTATACTGTCTTATATGTGCATTTTTTTCATAAAATGATATTTTTCATCCTCTTAATGTTGAATAACTCATTCAAACAGAAGGTTGATAACCTGGAAAAATGTAAGTTGTCCTTATATTTCTTATATATTTCCATTTAGTAAAAATTACTTTTCACGATGAAAATAACCAATTTTGTTTTATGAGAATAATTTCGCGAAACAATAACATTCATAATTATGACTTTCGTGTACCATTACTTTTTTACTATTTAATCTAGAAGGTTTTTTTAATCGTTCTCGATTTCATCAAGATTAGGTTTCTGGACTTCATAACTTCAGGGTAGAACTCTGATAACTACATGATTTTTCTAAATCAGCCCTCTTTGTCGATGACAACAAAAACTCATTTATATCTCTTATTATGAAATATATTGTTATAACTACTGACTCTCTCTATTGTTTAGGATAAAATTAATTGTTTGTAATCAAAATCTTCTTAACAATATGGACGTATACAATTATATAACAGTAAAATCTTAAAATCAGTTCAACAACTGATTTTCATGCATTTTTAATGAACGAAAAACATGTCTATAATTTTGAATATATGGTACAGCTCCAAATAGGAATTTAATATAACACTCACAGCTTGTCCCAGGACCACTGAAGTAGGAGTGGTGATATAATGGTCCCATTTGTTTTTCTTTTATAATTTTCTATATTTTGAACATTTTTAAATATATCTTTAAATATCTCTTGATATATTTTTTTCAATTTTATGTATTTTAAATAAAATTAACGAATTTCTTCTGCCTTGAGCAGGCAGAGGGAACTCGTTACGTTCCTATTTGATTTTGAATTTGGAAGGGACCATCATACCAACACGTCCACGTCGATGGTCCTGGAACAAGCTGAGAGTGATATATTAAATTCATTTGTGGAGTTGTATATTCGAAATATTACAAACCATATTTCCTCTTTTATTAAAATTGCATGAAAATCAATTGTTGAACTGCTTTTAATATTCTACTGTTATATAATTATTTTCCAAATATCAATAATGGTATCAGTGGACCAATCTTCAGCTAAGATTTCAGTCTCTACAAATTATGAAGCTTGAAATGCATACATATGTTTAACTAAGTCCTTTTCTGTCGCCATTTTGATCACACCTATGATTGCTTGAGGCTCAGTGTAGATTAGCAGGATTTCTTATAGCTGATTATATAATATCAACGTTTTTCTGTCACAATAAATTGTTCTAATTTCTAACATCACCTCGCATTAGTGGGTCGCGCCTTTTAAGAGGCTGTTTAATAGTTCTAGAACGATCTTTCTTTTGTTATTTTTCATGGAATCGTAGAAACAAATGCTCGGAATAGTCGACTAATGTAATAACAATATAAAATAATGAATTCAATACTCGTTATACATTTTCTGAGTGATAAAAAATCAGAAGATGTTGGTAACATAGCGTCTCAACTGTTCTAACCGTATTCACAATGACGCGCGGATTTTAAAAATTGGTCTTACTCTTACTTAGTGGTTGCAGTGTAGTAATTGTAATAATTAATCAGTCGAGGATTTCTTTTAAATTACTTAATCGTATTAAGTCAATACAATATAATAAATCGTGTATTGTACCGTAGAGGGGATCTATTGATTTCGTTCGGTTAAAAATATTTTTTCTGTACAACACTGTAAATGAAGAGATTAACATCTAATGATGAACGATGTGGTAAATGATTTATTTTTATATCTTTCGCCAATTATATAAAATGCAATATTTGTTACGAAATTCTAAAATAGGGGAATACTCTCTATATTATTCTGGAAACCAACATATGTATATCCATAATATCAATTTTTTTGCCTTTAATATTGTTTTTATGTTTTAGAAGAGCACATTCTTTTTAAGAATCATTTGAATAAAATGATGAATTCAAATTCTCATTAGAAGGCGGTTCGACGTGAAGTTTTTCGAAATAAGTTCAACTGAATTCAATGAAATTTAAGTGAAGTCATCTAATTCGACTGAATACCAAACGGAAAATTTATCATAATGCCTTTCTGGGACCAGGATTGTCAGTTCTGTGCCATAAATGACCATTGTACATTTCTTATTAGATAAAAGTAAATTTAAGTGAATTAGTTAAATGAATTATTGCAGTGAAACCTTCTGACTTACACTGAATTCAACTAATTTTGATTGAATTCTACTGAAATTGAAAGGAATTTAGGGGAAGTTACCGAACTATAATGTATGTAACTATTTATAATGAATGAAATTACAAAAATTATAGTAGATTCTAATGAAATCAGGAGAAATATAATGACTGCTACTGAATTTAAGCGAACGCATGTGGTTTCTACAGTTGATTTTATCAAGTTATTGTAATGTTTTGGAAATTCTCTATCTATCAAATTCTTGTGAATTTTAATGAATTTTTGGTAACCTTAATGAATTACATGTAAGTTTAGTGAGTTATACTAAATTTTGCTAAATCTTATTCGTTTTTACGAAATTGAACTGAATTATAGTATATTCTACTGAATTTTATAGATTATATTGTTAATTATGTCGATTTCTGGTAAAAAAATAGTGAATTCTATTGATTTAAAATGAATCTGTTGAACTATACTCAGCTTTATATCGTTTATCCGAATTTTAAGGAATTTTATAGTCGATTTTAGCAATCTTTCCCCAAAAGAAGGGAACTTTAATGACTTTTATAAAACTTGATTGATTTTCACTGAATTTGACTGAATTGTATTGAATTCGACACATTTTTGACCAACTTCAAGTGAATTCTATAATCAATTCTAGTGATTTCTAGTCGATACTATGGTGAATTCTGAAAGTCTGTTGATTTCTACGGGATCTTATTTATTATGCTGGATTCTAGAGAATTCTAGTAATAATTTTTGATAAAAAATAGAGAATTTGAAAAAAAATCTTTAAATTGTATTTTACTGAATTTTCCTGAATTCGATAGAGTTATTACTGAATTTGAGCAAATTCTTTAATCAATGATAACAATTTATAGTCGATACCATAGCGTATTCTATTAAACTCTATTGATCACCTCCAGAATTTCATTTATTTTACTGAATTCCAGAAAATTTCTCTGAACTTTATTAAATTCTATTGAATTTTATAAATTTTTCTTCAAATTTAAGTGAATTCGTTAATCAATTCTAACAATTTTTAGTTAATACTATAGTGGATTCTAATGAATTTCTACGGAATTTTATTTATGATACTGAATTCTAGTAAATTCTAATGAATTATACTGAATTTTGTGAAATTCAGCTGAATTCCCACGAACTATATGTAATCGATTTCTGGTAAAAAGTAGGGAATTCTGGGGAACTTGATATAATTGTAATTTCTACTGAGCTGCGTACACAATTTTACAGAGTTATTACTGAATTGAAGCGAATTCTATAACCAATCATAGCAATTCTAGTCGATACTGTAGTGTATTTTAATGAACTCTACTGAACTTCTACGGGACTTCATCTATTATACTGAATTCTAACTATTTTAGTAAATAGTACTAAATTATAGTAAATTTTACTAAAATCTAGTGGTACGAAATTCCTTGAATATACTTGAATGTTCATACTTATCTTAATCTAAAATTTTCTGAAAATTGTGAAATATTCTTGAGTCTTCAATTTTCAATAATATTCTGAAATTCCTGAGTGTTCCAGTACATATATTCTGAAACTGTGTAAAAGATTCTGAAATTTTTTTCTGGAATATTCTAGAATAGACTAGAATTAATTGAGCATGCCCTATTTATGAATTCCTTCAAAAATTGGGATATTCTAGAATATTCTAGAATATTTTGCAATGTTTAGAACGCTCTAGAATATTCTAAAATGTTCTTTAAGAATCAGGAATCTCACAGTATGCTATTTTTATGCTATTTTCACGTGGTTCAAAACAAAATAGAGAAGAAAACAATGCTTTTGTTTCAAGACATTTTTTTCTCTGAGTTTCTTGGAATATTCTGGACATTTATATAATATTTTGAAATTCTGGTGAAAAATTGTATGTATATCAAGTAAATTCTAGATCTAGAAGTTCTAGTATGTTGTATCAACTTACACTCAAATTTTAGAAAATTCTATAGAATTTCACTGGATTAAACTATTCTTAGTAATTTGACTACAATCTACGAGTAATCTACTGAATTATGTTAATCGAATTGAACAGTTCAACTAACAGTTAAGTGAGCACTAGTAAGATCAACTTGAAATTTCATTTTTGAAAATGTTGAGAATCTTTCAACTTCGTAAATTTTTGCTGAGTATAAAAATTTTGTCGTCCAACCTGCACCGAAAGTATGCCTTCTCATGCATGTAAGGGGTGCGCAAAGTTATTTTTTTTAGTCTGGGGACGATACGGGCGTAAAGTAGATTTCTGCACCCGCTTCTTTAGTCTCCGGGCGGCAAAGGCTAGAATGCGCCAGCTTCACATCCCCACAAAGAAAAAATTTAGATGCAGGTTATGGGCAAAACATATCGTGTGTATCATGGCTGAACAACTATCAATCTCCACTTATGTGAGTAAACTTCAACTCCTGAGAAAAATTTCACACTCGTTGGAATTGCCAACTTTACGCCCTTGACACACAATATACTAATTGGGGAGAATTACATCACACTCTCATGTGACGAAAAAAAACTTCTTTTTCGTATTTTAAAAATTGAGACGACTTGAGCAATCATAAAAATCAGGTGCTCTCTCAATTCGCTACATTGATGTAAGGTTCAAAGGAGGAAAATTTTCGGAAATTTTGACTCAAGAAATCTTGCCAATTCTTTATTAGCCTCTTAGCTTTCCTCTTCACGAAAATTTCTGTTTGCACACCTAACGAGCTTGAGTCTGCGTTTGCAGTTTGTTTGCGCAACAGAGAGTACCACATTCCTGCCCCACCAGTTCCTACGTCAGCCATAAACTTGCTGAGCGATGGTACACATCGGGTTAATTCAGAAACCGCGCTTTAATGAACCGAAACGAAGCCAAAGCACAATAGAACAGGTAACGCTAATGTACGCACCTCGGGATTCTGGATCGTCGACTGGAAACACGATTTGCAAAATCCCCGATACTGTCCGATGGCTATTACAATTTGCCATCATGATAATACATGTGGGTCATTTCACGTCAAATTTAAATCAAAATTTTCGATTGTCTTTAGAATTTTTTCCTCAATTCTAGAGCGAAAAAAAAGTATACC
>JAUMHM010000005.1:36774996-36788437 GCA_032362435.1 Melikaiella ostensackeni | reverse complement strand
CGGGAAATAGTGCGTTTGATGTTGATGTGCATATATTTGATGGAAGGATGGGGGGGGGGGTGAGTGTGTTTGCGCGTTTGAACGTCGTCAACATGCACAGATAAGAATGTGAAGGTGGGTTTATGTGACGCGTTCACTGCGTTGCACCAAGTGCAAGTGCGGACAATTAACGAGAACAAGAGAAATGGGTCGGGATTGACCGGAAGTTAAAATGGGGGAAGATGGTTATCGGGTATTTTCCAGGGATCAGAAGAGGATATTAATTACACCAGTTTGTATCCACCAAACTTGCTTTTTTAGGGATGGTGAAAATTACATTTATGCCTAAAAGTTTGAGTGACCCTTTGTAGTCCAGACATCTCGTAAGCAAAAATGTCTTTTTACCGGGTAAAGTAGGGCGCGTTTTTCTTTTGTTAAAATTGTTTCATGAGGGGTCTCGGTAAAAATTTCAAATTTGTTAGAAATGACTACGACGCGTCACTAAAATATTTTTGAAAAAAGTTTAAGAAAATCGTGTTTGCGTTGATTGGCCTGTCAGATTGCATTCTAGAGCAAAATGTCCAACAAAATAACTAAACTAGACACAATTCTGAAAAAGCTGAAAGAAAAAAGAACCTTTCTACCTTATCTTTTTCTATATGATGTTAAAGTTGTCGACTAACGAAGTTGAATATAATTTGTCGATGTAGTGATTGTATTCGATCTACTAGTCCACTTGGTTTTTGAAACATTTTATTTTGAAACTACCTTTTGCCCGGCAAGGCCAAGCCTCATCAGGAGTGTTACATATACCTGTATTGAAGGAATCTAACAGACGAAATAAAATAGAATTTTTTTGTCACAAAGAATGGAATGGAGAAATATTAGATACAAAAGTGGAGGACATAACCTATATTTTTACTTACGTCATCTATACAAAGTAGAAGTTAAGTGGAAAAGACAATTATTAATTGTACAGACGTTTTACATATTATAGATAAATTTGAAAAATTTTAATTTTAATATTCTACGGTCACCCCTGGACAGGCAGAAGTATTTTATTATATAAAGTATAAACATTTTTTGAGCAGCACTCCACATTGCTAAGGTGTCTCGTTTGAGTGGTCATAAAGTGATACGATGTAAATAAGAAATACGAATATTAGCTTTTTTTCGAATTCCCTCACTTTGTACTCATGCATTTTAAAAGTTTACAATACAGACGTTTTTTGATCAAAAGTTCCCCGAAGTTCCATCTCGTATCTTAAGTTTTATGGTGCTAGAGGATTCAGTTTGGTGTTAAAAGTAAGATTATTTGCCACCTTTTGCCACCTTTAACATTTGACGAAGATATTAGCAAATTAAGTTAAGCGCGCACATGCACGGTGCAAGGATCGGTTCCGTTGAAATGTCTTCAACCCGAAGGTGCGAAAACCAAGAACATTTTTCTTCACTTTGTATCTGGGATGTCTAACAACTGTATTCTGATAAAATACAAAAACTTCGCCGGAGCCGTTTTAAAAAAAAATCCATGTTTAATTTAAAAAAAATCGACATTTCCAGGTTTTCTGGAAAACGAAACGAGATATGGAAAAAAGTTGAGAATGAGAATTGCTCCTTGGAAAAATTGCAATAAAAGAACGCCCTTAATAATTTGTAAGCTCACTTCATTTTCCAAAGTCATAATTTTTCTATTTCATCATAAATTCCTTTTTTTCTTTTTTCTTGTTCTGAATACAATTATCTTGAGTATACCTGTAAAAGCTGGGAATGTACTCTTGTCCATATGCACGGTTAGATTTGATCAAGTTCAATTCAAAAGTGCTTGCACATCTAGTTTCTCTTCCGCACGTATTTCAGGGATTCCCCTGGTTATTTTGAGCTAAGAAAGAAAAAATCGTACTACGTGTTTTTGAGAAAAATTATTTTTTCATTTTTAACGATTAAAAATCTCATTTTTCTCGAAAACGACGCAAAATATGAAAAGCAGATCAAAGTTCAAAATTGTTTCTCTTCCTAAAGTCGATTAAATTACAGCTTCACCAGATGATTATCTTGTATATATTAACAAATATTTTCAAAAAAATAGAAAAAATCGATGAAAATCGACTAAAACTACATTTAGTTTTACGAATTTCAACATTCTATTATCAAAAACGTTTGTTCTTAGTTCAGCAACAATTTGAAGAGCATGTTTCATGAGATTATTAAGGTTCCTGAGCTTCAGAGTAAAGAAAAATTTGTTTTTATCTCTAAAATTCGAGAAACATGATTTTAGTTATTTAAAATCTCATTTTTCAATCGCTTTCACAAATAAAATATTGAACTTTGTTGAAACAAATGAATTTATAGTTAATTCTTATCAATTTTTTCTATTTCTTTCGAAAATTTTGCTAAAATACACGATATGAACATAATTATATAATTATGTTCATATTGTTATGTTATCATATGTTATGTTCATATTCATATGGGTATAATTTTGAGGATTTCAGGAAGTAAAACAATTTTAAATTGTGAAATACTATCCATATTTTTCGTTGTTTTCGAGAAAAATGAGATTTTTAATCTTCAAGAATGATGTTTCTTAAATTTCAGAAATAAAACACTTTTTTGACTTGGAAGCACAGGAACCTTAATAATCTCAGTTAACATGTTTTTCACATAGTTACTGAACCAAAAACAAACATTCTTAAGAATGAAATGTTGCAGCTCGAGCTAAATGCTATTTAGTCGATTTTCATCGCTTTTTCAATTTTTCGGAAAAGTTCGTTAAAATACAAAGAATAAAAATTTGGTAGAGGTGCAATTTGATCGATTTCAGGAAGGAGAACAATTTTGCACGACGAACTGCTGTTTATATTTTGCGTCGTTCTCAAGAAAAATGAGATTTTTAATCGTTAAAATGAAAAAAATCGTCTTTCTCAAAAACGCGTAGTACGATTTTTTCTTTCTCAGCTTAAAATAACCAGGGCGCAACCCCGAAACACGTACAAACATAACATAACAGTGAACATTCCAGAGAATTCCATGGCATTTCATAACGTGCTGCAGAGTGGCCTGCTTTTGTTTACTTTGTCACCAAAAGTCAGAATGTCAAAATCGATAAAAAGAGACTTGATTCCATATGGAGCAGTCCATATACATACAAGTTCAAAAAATGTTCGAAAGGCAATAAAATTTGATGTTGAAAAAAATGTGTCAAATGGCTCATCTTAGGAACCAGGTTTCTTGAAACGGGCCCCTCTTAAAAACTATAAAAATCATTTTATTTAATACTTGATTTTAATAAAGGAGGATGATAAAAAGAGGCCATTTTTGGCCTGCGAGTGTAAGGTGAATACGCCTCGAAAAATTGTTTTTTGATCTATTTTAGAGGGAATAGTGACATTTATTTCGCTGTGGGGCGCTGGGAATATAAGATAGAATGAACGAATTTCAATTCGTTTTACCCCGTAACGATGGGTCGATGTACACATATTTCTAGAAGCGAGAAGCTTATACGAATGCACTTTTTATTCTATATAACGAACGAAACTGCACCAAATTAGATTTGAAATGAAGTTTAACTCTTGTGAAAAATAAAACAATCCTTGATCTCAAAACTTATTATTTAGAGAAAGAAATAATTAATTATAAAAAATAAAGTTGCGAGTGAGCTGGTTTCCTCTACATGCGCCGCTTAGCCCCATTTCACGGTATCTTGCACTAAAAACTTTCACTGTTTCGAAGTCTCATGCATTATTATTTTTGATATAAAAGCACTTTACTAAAGGTAAATGCATTTCTAAGGTCAGGCTAGCAAAAATTTACAAAAATGCAAAAATTACGTACAATGGGAGGGGGTGGGGGTAAGAAATATTTTGTTACGGTGTATTACATGGGGCTGGGAGGGTCGTGGAGAGGGCCACTAATCCGTTACGTGATTTACGTACAGCCTCCTGTATACAATTTCATAGCTGACTATAAAAAACGGATTATTACTAGAATAATCTAAAAGATTCCGAAATATTCTATGTAGAACATACAGTAGCATTCCCGAATATTTTAGAGAAGTAAAGAACATTCTAAAAAGAATGTTCAAGAATATCGTTGATTATTCTATCCGCTGAATTTTGTAGGAAATCCCAGTACAATCAACAATTCAAGAATAATAGGTATCATTATACATTTCTCAAGAAAATTCTATTAAAGTTCAAAAAATTCTAGAATATTATAAAAAAGCCGAAAATATTCAAGGGTGTTCAGAAAATTTTCAAAATAGAGAAGTTTCAATATTATTCCAAATCATAGAATATTTCAGACTATACTATAAGATTCTTGTTTCTTTAAAAACATTTAAGAATATTTTATTCTAGAACATTCTTGAGCAATCTAAAACATTGCAGAATATTCTAGACAATTATAAGACATTCCAGAACATTCCTGACTTCAGAAGAAATTTAGAAATAGAGCATGTATAATAAAATTCTAAACCATTCTCGAACATGTCACTCAAATACTCAGGAATTCCAGAATATTGAAGAAAAGTGCATTTTTAGCTAATCATTAATCATAAGCTAAAATGAATATTCGATAATATTCTAAGAATTCTGTATTACATGGATGTTTAACTGAGTTCATTTAGATTTTTTGGATAAATTCAGAATGTCCCATAACGAAAAAAACATTGTTACATCTGCTTTTATAATTCTAAGTTTTCATGCAATTTTTGGAGAAGTTGATTCTTGAAAAACATATTGCAAAAAGGTTTTTCTTTCACTTCCATCTCAGTAACTCTCACAGCATCAGAGAAGCACAACTTGAATTCTGAAACTCATATCAGAAATCAAACATTATATCGTCCATATCTGGCACAATGTTGTTACGATCCGTTTTCGATCAGGAAATATCATCCTTTTCACGATGATATACTTGGATTTTCACAAATTAAATTTTAGCCATCCAGATTTTACGTCCTTATGCCTGATCCAATATTGAAAGCATACGTATGTATCACGTAATGTCACAAAAATCGTGCATCATGTATCCATCATGATTCCATTATCGAATGTCCATTCATTCACATCTCATATTTTCCTCTTTCCAAATTGTTACTTTGTATGAAAATATTAAATTTTCAAATTATTTAAACGTTATTGTCTTCTACACCTATTTTCAGTTGAAAATGATATTCCAGCTAAGAAAGTTTCCTCATGAGTAGCGTAGTTTGTTCATGTATATTAATACAGATTTTAGTATCAGTTGAATACCGTTGCAGCAAAAACAATACCTTTGGATTTACTGTATATGGTAAAATATTTTATAATTGATTTTTCTCAATTTTCATTATTTAGTCTTATGGTGTCTTGAATGAACACAACTTAATTAGACCAGAAGCGAAATTCTCAAAGCAAATACTGTTGGTGATAAATTTCAATGCATGTATGGTAATTGAAACTATGGAACGGGATGCCAATTTCCAGGTGTAATTTGCTTTCTGGCATAGGCTCAAGTTGACCATTCTGGTCAAATTTCCATCACTTTTCTGTGAGACTCATGTATCAGAAAGATCCGAGATTATAACCTCAGCCAACTAGGCAGGTGCATCCCTTGAAGTTGAGCTTAGGTAATCCTTGGTGAGCTTAAGGTGCGCTTGCGGCTTATGGAGAGTTTGCGACGACTCAGGCTGGTAAGTTACGAGGATTCCATAAGAATCCACGCCAGCACTCTCTGAACTACTATCTGCTTTCCATAAAGCACGATTAATCCAAGGACAATAATCTCACAGATAATTCTCACTCTTTACTTCTTTTCCAAAAGCCCCTCGTTTCTCAGACCCTTGAGAGGCTTATGGTACTATTTCTTTTATAGAAAATCTCCGTTAGGGTTAAAATAACCAATCGAGTAGATTAAATGCAATTAGAACTACAAGGGGAAACCTTCATAGAGTAGATACACGAGGTGTAGCTATCAAATAACCGGATTGATGCTCTAAAAATTTCCATTTACTAAATTATTCCATGGAGATGTTATCCCTTTAAAGTAGTCCCTTTTCCGATTCCTATACCGCTCCATGCGAATCTTCCATTATTTGAAGCAATGTTTCAGGTCCTTTTCTGACAGGTCTTTCATGAGCCGCGCCGCTTTTTCCTTCACAGTATCCACCGACTCAAATTTGTTTCCTTTTAGTTTAAACTTGATCTTCGGGAACAGAAAAAAATCACATGGAGCTAAATCAGGTGAGTACGGTGGGTGGTCCGATACGGGAATCTTGTTCTTCGCCAAAAGCCTCTGGACAAGCAGCGCCTTGTGTGCTGGCGCGTTGTCCTGGTGAAGAATCCACGAGCCGTTCTTCCACACTTCAGATCTTTTTTTTCTTACGCGTATAAATGTGCATTCAAAATTTGTCTAACACTTCCTTTATCGATGTTCACTAAGATAGCAAAAGTTTGAATGCTCAGGCATCGATTCGTTCGCATAATTTCACTCACTTTTTCGATGTTACTGTCAGTTTTCGATGTGCAAGGACGGCTGGGTCGCGGATCGTCCTCAATCACTTCCCCCCTCCTTAATTTTTTCAAATGAATCAAAAACTTGAGTACAAGATAGACACTCATGACCATAAACTTCCTTTAACAAATTATATTTTTTTGTAGCAGACCTCAGGTAGACGGTCAACCTCGAACAAAGATTACTGTCGTACTGCGGGTTGTACAACCTTGATATTCGGAGGGTAGGGGAAGACAAGAGCACAGATCAATATCGGACCTTGCTTTATGTTGCCGAGACTACAAGAAAGCGTTTATAATCAGAATTCAGCCAAGTAGTAAATTAACATTAAATAAAGGTGGTTAAAGTTTCGATAACTGAAAAATGGTTTGAAATCGACGGCAGAATTTAGCGATAAAGCAGTAACAAAGTTTTCACGCTGACTTTCAAGCTCGGAGAAAGCTGTAAAAAAAGTCCTTGCGTGCAGTCAGGTAATTTGTGATGTTTTACTGGCAGCAGTGCTGTCTTGATAATCATCTTGCTCGAAATTGCCGTAAAAATACTATCGCGTTATTTCAAGTGTCTCACAAACAAATTTTATCACCAACGGAAATAAAAAATAACTTATGATCTCGATTTGAACCTGTAATAAAATTTGCAAATCTTTAAAGGTAATCAATCATCGTTGTGGATAATAATAATCCCTTAGAAGTAAGAAATTTATTGCAAAGATTTATTATTTCTGAAATGTGAAAGCACTATAATTTAAATTTGAAGGCCTTGTTCAAGAAATTCAAATTTGAAAACATTCGTTTAAATGCCACGAAAAGTAAATATTTGTCAATACATTCACTTTCAGTTTCAAACCTACAGAGTGATAAAATATTCTTCAGTCAAATTTAATTTCCAGCTCAGTTGAATTATGTCACTGCAATTTTGCAAAACTATAAACTTCTTTAATTCATTTTTATTTTGCGATCTTTTGAATGAAAAATCTTCTGAAGTTTAAACCTTTTGGATCTTGTGATTTATAATTTTTTCAGATATAATAAACTTGAGTTGTAAAAATAATAAATATACACATGAAATATATTTTCGTTTGTAATCGCGCATTCATCATTTCTGACAAAAAAGCACAATAAATTATGCATATTCTGCACCTGATGCAAAAGTCGTAGGAGCTTTCGCGATATTGACAGTACTAAAATGAATATTTCAAGTTGCCTTTTTTGCCCAATAAAACGTCAATAGAACGACGAAATGACATGTGAATATTCTCAACCTGACTCAGACCCATCTGAGTCATACGTCAGATAAACAAAGCAAAGAGGTTAACTCTTTCATGGAAAAAAGTGGATAGACGAATTCACTATTTCGTAATGCTAATTTAAAGTTTACTTTGTTGCATTGTACAAGAAAAAATTTGAATAGTTTTTAATACTGTATGAGATGGTGGTTAGAGAATTAGAGAATATACAATATGTAAAGTCATTACTACTTCAAATTGTACTATAAAAAGAAAGTTTACTAAGAGGGCCAGCTTCAATAACTATTTAAAATAGTACAGTTGAACATGTAAGCTGTTGTGAATAATTAATTTTCATAGTAAGCAAATAATGGTGAGTTTGACTTTTGCAAGTTTGCATGATCTTTTTCGCCTTTCAATAAGATAAGTGCACCAAATTGCGACCCTGTGCCAGTTTGTGGCCCCTTTGTCATATTTTTATAAATTAAAGCAACTGGTAATGAAAAATGATGCAATATTCAACACCCATAGCATCTGTACAGTGAGGAACCGAAATGATAGAATTGTTGATATAGAAAAAGAGTATTTTCAAATTAACCTGCGAGTTTATATTTGACTGTTATCGACAGCGCAGTCGTTGCCATGAAATTGGCTCGAGCTTACTACGCATTGTTATGACAGTTGAGTTACAATTATTTGTTGAAATACTAAGAAAATCCAAGTAAGTAGGAAATAAAGTGTATTATGAGTGAAGATTGTTTATATTTTGCATCTACATTATTTAAAATAATAATAAATAAACATATTTTCATGAAATCTGATTGAATACAAAATGGTACATGAAAAAGATGCTTGCGCCCATTTGTATTTCTCTGTATCTGAACATTGATTTCACAACATTTTGTCGTTTTTGGTAGATTGTCTACCTACTGTGGTTTACATTTTTTCGATAATTTTCTGGGTTTTTGGATCTTTTCTACTTTTCTAACCTCGAAAATATTTGACGATATCTCAATGTCCATAAATTAAACTTTGCTTAGTCGTTAAAAATCGGAAATTTGTTGGAAATGTACAACAATTCACACAGATTGTTTCAATTTTTATAAACATTCATGTTTTTTACAACAAATTATGGAAATATGTTGTTGCAGAAAAGATTCAAGAGTATAGACGTGGGCTGCAAAATAGAGTATTGGGGCCAAAAACTGGTGCAGTCTTGGGCTGCAAACTGGTACAGTTGGGCCACAAACTGGTACAGCTACGCGGTTCACGAAAAAATCCAAGTTTAATATGGAAATTACTTCTGATTACAAATAAGAATGATTAGAACAACAAAAATCCACCAGAAACGCTATAAAATTTATTTAAAATGTCTAGCGCGCGTAAAAATGCTTTTGTTCACTATTGAAGAGCAATAAAATTATTAGAGGGCCACAAACCGGTACACTTACTTTAAATGTTCTGCAAAATTGTCAAAATTACTATTCAAAATGGTAAACAAGTATGCTGAATTAAAAAACAGATTTTATTAGGCGACATTGTAAGATATACTTTTACGAATCACACCAACAACTGAGAGAAAGATTTAACATTACAATTTCGGATAGGAATGCTGCAAATTAAATAATAATTACAGTGGCGTAACTGGAAACGTTGAGGCCCCCTTCGCAAAAATTTTTAGGAGGTCCGTTTGAAATCAAAAATAATAAATCTGATAAATATAATGAGATAAATTTTAAATTGATAAATGATATAATTTGATAAATTTGAATATAAATGCCCAGATAATATAGTATTTTTGCTACTTAGTCTAGGAGCCCCCTACCTTTCCCCTTAGGCGACAAAGCGGGGTTTCGCTTTACAGTAGTTACACCACTGCTTGTGATAAGTACATTTTAGAAAGTGAAATTATAGGAAATTCTTTTATAATAATGTTTCATTTTTTGATATAATATTATTTGAGATAATTATTATAAATAAAGAATGAAAATAGTGAACAGCGTCTACTTTATGAATCACTACAGTTTTCTTTTTGGTACAAAATTTTCAGAATAAAAAAATATTCTGACAAGTTATAAAAATATAAGTGGTTTGAAGCATAATTTATTTTTGTTTAATTTTATCGTTATTGCATCAGATTCTCTTCGAGTCTACAAATTTATTTTACGATAGAAAAGTTGTAGGCACATCAAAGAAAAGCGACCTTCACATGCCAAGAACATTGTCGAATATTGTCATCAAATGACGTTGTATAAATTAATTTAAATTAATTCAATTAATTTAGTTTAGTTTTAAGTAAATGGAGATGAATATAGAATAAAATAGAATTTCACAATCGGAAAATTTTCGGGTGTAGTTCCGAAATCGTCGGTCCTCCGATTTCTTTGAAACTGCATTTACTTATGCATTTTGACGTGCTGGTTACGAATATGACAGTAACAATTGGCGCCAATTTAATTTTCATGGGAAAACCCATAAAAACGTGAAAGAATGATGGTTTTTGCATTTGTTTCCATAAATAATAGAAATCTTGAAAAATATTACAAACAAAAGTTGTAGATCTCATCAAAATACACATTTTATTTCATATTAATTTTTAGCGCATGTGTAACAGTTTTCGGGATAATCGAAGTTGAAGATGCAGAATCACAAACATTTCATATTCCTTAAAGTATTACTGTTAGCTATCACAGGGATGTCTTCATGTACCCCATTAGACGTTGGAAAGGGGAACCTAGGTCACACCGCGGACAGTAAAGCATCACTGTGACTGGTCACAAAAATAATGTAGGTCACGTAGGTTCTCCTTCCCAACGTTTCATGAGGGGCGGTAAGGCACTCCTATGACTGGTCACAGAAATAATGTAGGTCATATAGATTCCCCCTTCCAACTTCTTATCGGGAGCGGAAAGGCATTCCTGACTGATCATAGAAATAATGTAGGTCACGTAGGTTCCCCTTTCCAACGTCTCATCGGAGGTGGGAACGCATCCCTGTGACCGGTCACAGAAATAATGTAGGGCACGTAGGTTCCCCTTTTCAACGTTCAATGGGGTGCAGGAAGGCACTCCTGTGACTGATCATAGAAATAATGTAGGTCACGTAGGTTCCTCTTTTCAACGTCTCAGGGAGGAGGAGTAGGGGTGAAGGCACTCCTGTGACTGGTCACAGAAATAGTGTAGATCACATAGGTTCCCCTTTCCAATGTTTAATGGGGTGCAGGAAGGCACTCCTGTGATAGGTAACAGTAATAATTCAATGAGATGAGTATATTTGAAATTGTTCATCCTTTAACTTCCCTTTGGATTCATTGAGGGACACAGCACATTCTACTATTTGAAATTATTTATCCTACTCTGTCTATAAATCTCATTCAATAACGTGAACGCGGAGTAGTAATCTTACCCAAATTCACCGCCGAAAAGCTGCGCTCCAATTCAAGATAGTTAGAGCGATTGGTTTAGAGAGTTATTCTAACGATCCACTTTTTTCCGTGTTATTCATTGACAATTTTTCATTCCGAATACATTCTCGTGTTGTACACTCGAAAGTTGAGCCATTAAATTCGTCCAACAGATTCCACTTTTCTTTTTTTTTCTCTTTTGATTTTTATCGAGATTCGAATTTTGTACGAGCATTTCCGAGAAAATTCGTATTCCGTTTACGTTGCTGCGGAATGCTGTTATATTTTCCCTGCTTTGATTGGCAGTAGTGAGTCTAGACTGGACGTAAATTTGCGAAAATGCTCTTATTCGTCAGTTTACAACGAGAAAATAAAAGGAGAGATCAAACCTAATTGGAGCTTCTATTTTTAATCCATGAATTAACAATTGGAATTTAAGAGCTGTGATTCTTCAATATTTTTAGTAAATCATATTTCTTTGAACCTAATTATATGAAAATTTTCAGGCTTAAAGCTGCCTGACTGTTAAAATTTTGGATTTATACTATCGTAGGAAATTATTATAAATTTTTTTTTATTATTATATTATTATTATATGTATTATTATATTATTATAAATTATTATATCCCGAAATATAATTGGAAATGTCCAAGCGTGTCTTCGTCAAGTTTCAGTCCAGCCGACAGTGGTCATCTCCAACTGAAAAATCGACGCAGACTTGGACATTTTTTATCATGTCTCGGGAACCTGTGGAGATTCAAAAAGTTTCATCGGCTTTAATTAAAGGTAAGATTTTAAAAATTGCGTCCTGTAAATTTCAGATTTTTGCTCCATGTTTCCTGGGTCATATCACGAGTTGAAGTTAAGGTAAAAAATTCGAAAAATTATTGAATTTTTTGTTGTTGAAACTTTACACATTATAGATCCCGTTCAAAAAGTTAGAAATATCTCCACTTGGAGTTATTCGGCTGTGAAATTTCATAATCTCCACACTATTTTTTTTTTTTTAGATATCTAGCTTTTTTTCTTCACGACTAATTATAACGAAGCAATATATCTCATAATTTTTTTAATTTCAGCTACACTGATTTATCACAATTAGTCACCGGGACGTCGAAAGTACGTAACTTGAAAAATGAATTGTTTTGTTTATAATCCTAAGAAAAATAAGTTACAATGCAAATAACATAATGTCTAAGAAAAAAATTGAAAACTCAATACAATTTAAAAATTAAATATGTATATTTTTTTCGAGACATCGAAACCATTTCGCTTTCTACCATGTTTGTACAATCAATTCTTTGTGGATGTTTCATATTTATATTTTTAAAAGAGAGTTTCGATAATTTCAGAATATCTTCAAATTCAAAATAATCCAGTTGTGCATGATTCTCAAATTTTTTATTTATTGAGGCCAGTATTTGAAAAATAAATTTCTGTAGCTTATCTCTGAATGAAATATAATAAACAGTAAATGAAATAATTAGTACGAAAAATTAAATTGGATTGAAATGAATAAAGATCATAAATCTATTCACTTTTTGGCGAAATTTAATACTTTAGAGGTAAATAAAACAAGCGAGGCAATAAAAAATCTAATTAATTTCCACCCCAACATTTGTACGTAGAACTTTTATTTTAAAATCGATGTCCCTCGCTTCACCACCTAAATCAGCGAAGCGATACAAATGCAAGCACAAACGAACGCAATTAAAAAGCCATACAATTAATTTCCATGATCGTGTCATGCGAATCTAAATTTATAGTCCATAAAAACGTTAAAAAGAGTAAAAACGAAGATTCTTTATCTCCCGGAGGTATCGATTCATCTCTGAAGGTGCAGAACCCGCACTAGGGCGCCCAATAAAGATTTGAATTTTTACATTCTCATCAGAGAATGTATTAGATTTGTGTAAAATTTGACACCCCCCCCCCATTTTTGTCAAATGTCCACGTTTTGAGACCCCCTGAACCCGGAAAACATGTTTTTACGAATATGTCTGCCTGTCTGTCTGTGTGTCTGTGTGTCTGTAGATTTTCAGTTTGTGAGCACGATAACTTTCGAAAGAAACAATCGATTGGATTGGCTTTTGGTATACTCTTTGAGTGTGCTCAAATGAAGGCCAAGTTCGTTAGCCAGCCATTTTGGACGAAAATTCAAAGAGTGGGAGCATTTAAAAAATTTTGAGACTACTTTTTTTTCAAATTTACAAATTCCATGTACGGATATTCATAGTACTCAGAAATTTGAACAATTTATCCTTATGACTTTTTTCGCTAAAAAGAAAATTGTGAGAGTTATAGCATTTCCAAAATTTAAAAAAAAAACGAAAATAAGAAT
>JAUMHM010000005.1:36754950-36774896 GCA_032362435.1 Melikaiella ostensackeni | reverse complement strand
CCCCCATTTTTGTCAAATGTCCACGTTTTGAGATCCCCTGAACCCGGATATCATGTTTTTACGAATGATCTATCTGACTGTGTGTGTGTGTGTGTGTCTGTAGATTTTTAGTTTGTGAGCGCGATAACTTTCGAAAGAATTGACTGTTTGGATTGACCTCTTGTATATTATTTTAGTGTCCTGAAATGAAGGCCAAGTTTGTTTGCCAGTTATTTGGACAAAAACTCAAAAAGTTGGAGCATTTAAAAAATTTTTGAGACTACTTCTTTTTCAAATTTACAAATTTCATGTACGGATATTCATATTACTCAAAAAGTCGAACAATTTATCCTTATGACTTTTTTTGCTAAAAAGAAAATTGTGAAAGTTATAGCATTACCAAAATTCAAAAACAGAAACGAAAAGAAAAATTTTAAGCCAAACGATGCACGATATGAAAAAAAGTCAGGAAAAGAAAAACGTTTCTTTTCGAACGCCCTACAAGATTGTCATAACAAATTTTTGAATTTTTTTGAAAAATCGAAAATTCAAATTTTGAGCTAAGTAACGCGGAATACGAAAGAAAGTTGCGATACAGAAATTGTTGCTTTTACGAAGACCTGTAAACTTGCCTCTAAATATTTTCTGGTAGGGGGCATAGTTTGTATCTTAAGTGTAGAAAATACTATTGGAATATTTTTACTTTTATTTTTTAGCCAAACGACGCGAGATAAGAAAAAATAGTCAAAAAAGTAGAATTTGTGCTTTTAAAAGATCAAATAAAATTTCTTTCAAACATTTCTTTATAGGACCAATCGTAAATCAAGATAATTTTTTAAAGTGTCTTTTAAACTATTTATTTGTCTATATTATACGGTGAGCGCAGAAAATCGAGCGCAAAGCGCGAATATTATGATGAGAATGTATTCCTTAAGGTCGATAGAGCCTTAAGTAAATAAATCTCCTTTCTGGTGAAAAAAATATTGCAATAAGTTTTCTTTAATTTTGAAAAAATTGATAAGAGGTTCCGCTAGGCCGCTTTAGGTCCGAAAATGAATTTTTTTAGTTTTCGATTTAAAAAAAATATACCTGTAAATCTAAAGCTAAAAAGTTCTTCAGGTTCTAGAAAATATTTTTCATTTATCGATATGTAAGCCCTCACTTTCATAATCCAAAAATAATTTTGAAGATATAATTGGGCCTCTAATACGAAAATTTGGTATCGCATTACAATTAATGGTCTGAAATGGCCCCTGAACATTTTTTTCCTGGAATTTGCACAGGTTTTCTTCTAAAATATAGTAAAAATATTTTCCATAATTAATAAGTTAAAAACTTTTATACCGAGTGACAGAAAAAATCTTGAATTTTGAAACAAACAAAAAATACACATTTTTTTAAAGTTTAAAAACTTCCATAAAACATTAAAATGTATTTTTAGCTATAAATTACCTGGAAAGGATGTAAACTACATAATGAAAGTCGATTTTGGTGCAATCAATCACATTTTTTGAAATAATTTCTTAGTAACTTTTTTTGAGATAATGTTGCTACAGTAATTTTTGAATGGAAATATAAGTTCTCTCACATGTCTCTCAATGAATTGAAACAAACCTGATTTAAAACCTCAAGGCTTTCAAATTCACTTTGAATTCCTGTAACTTTTATCAGAATTCTATGCACTCCCATTTTCCTGAATTCAATGAAATGTTTTTAGATCTTAAATATTCTGCGGCATTCCGTTGAATTCTTCTAGATTCACTCCGGTTTTACTGAAATCAATGAAACATTTTGGATTTTTTGCACTTCATTTGAATTCATTTGGAGTTCATCCTGAATTCAATTCACTCATATTCTTATGAATTTGAACAAAGTCTCCTGAATTCCCTTGAATTCGTCTTCTCACTGAAATCAATGAAACTTTTTGGATTTTTTCCAATTAATTTTAATTCTATTGTATTTAACTTGAAGTGTATTGAATTCACTCTGAATTCTCATGAATTTGTCCTGATTTCCTTAAAATACTCCTTCAATTCTATTGAATTCTTTTGAATTCAAAAGAACTTTAGTCACATTATTAATGCACATTAGTCACTTTTACTAATTCCTAGTCACTTTTTGGGCTAGTTCGCTTTAAATTTATTAATTTTTTATACAACATTAAAAATTGTATTATTCAAGGTAAAATTATAGATATTAATTGCAAGAATAATAATGGAATTGAAATAATACAAGCAAAGGAAGCTTGAAAATGGGACACTTTTGCTTTCATTATTTTCATTCATTTTAATGTACTATAGGAATCTTTAAACTGTGAAAAATGTGCAGAAAAAAAATGTTAAAGGGGCCATTTAAGACCATTACTTGCAATGTAATTACAAATGTTTGTATTCCAAGCCCGAAAATATCTTTAAAAAAATTTAATTTACAAAATTGAGGGCCCATTCTTCTATAAATAGCAAATACTTTCCAGGGTAAAAAGAATTTCCCAGCCTTAAATTTATATTCTTTAATAATCGAAAACGAAGAAAATTCCATTGCAGGCCTAAAGCGGCCTAGGAGAACCTCTAAATAATTTTTTGAAAGTAGAAGGAAATTTATGGCAATATTTTTTCCTCAAAAGGAAGAAATTTAAGGGTTCGTGTTTGCAAAACTCAAATTATTATTGGACACCTAACCCTCACTTAACTAATAGTTTTATTTGCATTCTATTTCTTAAAATATTTGAACATTCCATTCCTTCTACAACCTTTAAATTGTGCATAAATAAACATTCTGAATGCTTTTTTTGTTCATTTACATGAAAAAAAATTGAAAATTCAATTTTTTTTTCATATTCTCGTTTTATGATGAGTATAAAAAATTTAATCAAATTGATAAATTTAATAGAATTTACAGAAAGTAAGTTCTTTTTGTGAAAAGTGTTCGAAAAGGCGAGAAATCACTGCTCCCACTGATATTTCTAATTCAATATATAATTTTTCGTTCGAAAGGTCATTTTCATTCTTCTATTTAATAATATAAATGCTAGTCCATCATGAATAAATAAATAAATAAATTAATAAAACAGATTTCTTGAGAAAAAACGTCTATTTTGCGAAGAGTGAGCTTTTCATTGAAGGAAGCATTTAAAGTGTTTATTTATGCACAATTTGAAAAAATTTGAAGACATGGAATTGAATGTTCAAACATTTAGTAAATAAAATAAAAAAAAACGAATTGGAAAAAAGTGTGGGCAGCGAGAATCGAGCCTGCAACCTTCTAGCTACAAACCCGGCACGCTACTACCTGAGCCACTCGGCTACTTGGGAGAGGGATTCTTGTAGCGCATAAGAACGGCGGCGGGAGCTATGAAGTCGTTTTTCTCGAAACTCGCCAAATATTGGGTCCTAGGGATTTCACAATTTAACTCTGGGTCATGACCTTTATTTACAAAAGTTATGAATCCAAACAAAAAACACACGACTGGCACTTCCCTCGTTAGCAAAATAAAGGGGTGGTCTTGCTATATATTTCATGGGTGTTAAGTGAACGGTAATATATTTCTTTAAAGCGTTTGCAAAATACGTACGCAACCGTCCGACACGAGAATCGATATCTTCTCACGCGGAACCATCGATGCTCGATAAATTTGGACCGACAGTCAGAAAGAGGAGGGCATAATAGCTGCGATTCGAACGACGAGCTTTATAGTGCGATCTTGGCAGAAAAAATAGAAACAAAGGGGAAATCAAACGAATCGATCTCTGAAGAGCCTGAAACGATTCCGCTGCGTTGTGCTTCGAAGTTAATGGCGGCGCAGTTTTCCCGGAAGCCATTCTCTCCACTCTCTTCACCCTCTTTCAACCCTTTTGCTCTTTTCCTCTTCCCTGTTCTCTCCTTCTCTCTCTTTATCTACTCACCCCTCAGTACACGTGCGATTCGACCGAAAAGCGCATCAGCCATTTTCCCCGCACTGTAGTTTAATTCCAGCTGATTTATGAATGGAATTCGCGAAACTTAGAATCCACGGTTAGTGACCGTCTCGGAATGTCGTTGAGTCATGCAAAACTCCCCAAGCTGCAGTCCGACAATGCGAGCTCGCATAATCCTCAACTTTCTATAAGTTTTCCTTATTTTCCAAGAGTCGGCTTATCTAAACCTGCTGAATGCTGCGGAAAATAAAAGATTCACTACTCCACAAACCATCAAGACTTTAAAGTCCCTTTTTCATCGTTAATAATCTCTGTTCATGGTAGAAAAAACAATGGTCTTGATTTGTTTTGTTCTATTGGAGCTTCTGGGTTTATTATTATTATTATTTATTATTATACCATTAAGCCAAATCCCTTTCGGGGTAAGCGTAACTCGTTCGGTTTTGGTCTCGTTTTACTACTGGGGATTAAGGAATGTGTATGGTAAATTTGGGTACGGGATGTTTAGGAGGAGGGAGAATAGGTTTTAGATCAATTTCACAACGTCGCTCCGACACTAGTCGAATATCCCTTCTCTTCAGGGTCTCATTTACACATTCTAACCATTCTTTCTCTGGTCTACCTCTGGGTACGCTACCACTCACTTTATCTGAATATACATTATTCGTTAAACGTTCTTCACTCATTCTCTCAACATGACCAAACCATCTAAGCAAATTTCTTTCACTCTTGTCAAACAATGTTTCTTCTACACCACATTCTTCGAGAACCCGCTCATTACTAATTTTGTCCATTAGCGTTTTACCGCACATATTCCGCAGGAACTGCATTCCAACCGTGTTCACTTTGCTCGTATCATTTCCTTGAAACATCCAGGTCTCGCTACCATACAACACTGTGGGTGCAAGCACAAAGTTATATATTGCAATTTCAGCTTTACTCGTTACATTTCCACATCTAGTAATAGCTTGTACACTGCCGATCATCTTTCTACCCTCGTTTATACGTCTGGATATCTCTGTATCAATCTTTCCGTCAGCAGTAAATAAGCTTCCAAGATACACGATCTCATCAACTTGTTCTATCCTTTCTTTGTTTAAGGCAATGTTGCATACTGTTTTCTCGCTTCTTCTTTCAAAAACGATAATTTTTGTTTTATTTGCCTCACTCTTAAAATCCATACTCTTCATGCTGGTATCCAGTCTGCTCATCATTCTCTGCAAGTCGTCGGCTGATTTCGCTATAACAATCTTATCATCTGCAAAGGCCAGTCCACGCACTTTAATTTTACCCAGATCAACACCTTCTTCGTCTGAGAAAACCATTCTCAGACATATCCCCATTTATATATCCAACATCCATGTATATATTGAACATCCAGGAGGACATAACGCAACTTTGCCTAACGCCCTGCTTGATATCAAACCAGTCATTCAGTTGTCCATTCACTCTTACACTCGCTCGACTATCTTTATATATTGCTTTCATTGCTCTTAGAAGCCAATCATTCACTCCATGCTCTTTCAGGACTTCCTAAAGTTTAAATCTATTCACCTTATCGAAAGCTTTTTCCAGATCAACAAATGCACAGAAAACTCTTCTGTTTACTCTCAAACTCTTTTCTCTGATCTGTCTCAAGCTAAACATCTGATCCGCACATGATTTCCCTGGCATGAATCGACATTGAACTTCCTAGATCCTTTGCTTAGTTATTCCCATGACCTTCTTAATCAGTATTTTTGTAAATATTTTGTCCAAGATACTCAGTAGGCTAATCGTTCTATAATTAGCACAGTCAGCCTTATCACCTTTCCCTTGTAGATTGGGACGATTATCGCCTTTTTTCAATCATTTGGAACTTCACTATTCACAGCACACATATTCATGAATTCACTCAGCGGCACAAATAAATATCTGCCACCGCTCTTAAGCATTTCAGCGGTGATGTCATCCATACCAGCAGCCTTACCATTCTTCAGGTTCTTAATCACGGATATAATGTCGTCGATATTGATTCTTCTTCCGCTAACTACTACAGGATTGTCTAACGTATTTTCTTCAATGGAAAGGTTGTTATGCTCCATAGTTCGACCTTCATACAATATCTTGAAAAAATCTCTCATACAGTCTTTCACTTTGTCCGAATCCCATACCATTTCATCATCAGTATTCTTGCTTCCGACTACTTCAATGCTAAAACTTCCTTTTCTAATCTATTTAAGCCATTTCCAAATTAGTTTTCTATTTCCTTCAAAGTCGCTTTGCATTTTCCTATTTTCTTCCGCTTCGATTTTATCCTTGCTATCTAACTAGTATCTTGGCTCTTCTGTTTTTATCCCTATAATCATTTTCTAATCTAGTGCTGTCCTCATCGCTAAGACCTTCACTATTTAACATTCTCAAGTAGGTTTGCTTTTTGTCGTTGACAGCCAAGCGGATTTCATCATTCCACCAAGCATCTCCAGCCTTTCTTCCTACAGCCGCAGTACCGAAAATTTCGGATGCACTCTTTAAGATGCTATCCCGTAGTATTATCTATGCACCCACTACATTTTTATTATTCAATTCAGCCTTCCAGTCTTCTTCATGATGTTCTGAATATTTATTCAGCCTTTTACGATATACCAATTGTACTTCTGTTTTCTGCAAATTCTCTATTCTAACTCGAGTTTGCTTTGGCTTATTATTAGTTCTTCTTCTCCTCCACCCTTGACCTAGACTTATTTTAGAAACTAAGAGGCACTGATCCGTTCCGCACTCAGAGTCTCCCATAACCCTTGTATCCCTTACAAGACCTCTCAGTCTCTCATTCGCTACAACAAAGTCAATCATACTATGACTTTTGCCTCTGCACCAAGTATACTTGGAACTGAACCAAGTGTTCATAATAAACAAGCCTTTTTCTGAACATAAGCTAATCAATTTATTGCCGTTACTGTTCTCTTTTGGGTCTCTGAAATGGCCCAGTACCCGGTCGGTATCTTCGCGTTGCACACCAACCCAGCCATTCATATCCTCAAGTAGAATTATTCTTTCGCCAGGATTGCAAGTCCCTTGTATATCATTTAACGAGTCCCAGAAGGTATCTTTCACATCTCTCTTGTCACCATCAACTGGAGCGTAATACGCTATGATGAATAGTCTTCTGATTCCTACTTTCATTCTAACCCATAATAATCTAGGTAATACACGTTCATACTTTTTGACATGCTGTTTCGCTCTCTCATTCATAATCAGACCGACTCCTTAACCTTCATTCATCGTCTGAAACTTTTCCGAGGACATGCTATTCGTCAAAAGAAGCGTCAATCCTATCCAGCGCTACATTATTATTTGTATTATTCATTGTTGAAAGTATACACCCAGCTACAACTTGATGGGAGAAATTCATTCCATAAGTATAAAATCATGTCCAAAGTAAGCAGCTAAATCGTTATAAGGTGGAGTGTCCATTCATAACGTCAGTCCCACGAAACTGCGGTCATGCGAAGGAAAGTATGAGAACCAAGCCAGAACCAAAAGAGTTATGATCGGTTTGTGTTGTAGACTGAGGAGGGCACCACTCCCCTGCAGTTTGGTCTCTAAGATGGTAACATATCATTCAATGCTTCAAAATGTTACAAGAATACTCAACTGTGAATGAAAACTTAAGAAGCTCATAATTTTAGCTCAATTTTTAGAACTCTCATAAATCTCTAAAGCCTTCCACAATTTCGAAACCTTCTCATAATTTTTCTTAAAACTCTGCATTAATTTGTAAAAGATTCTCCAACTTTTCATATATTTGCGCAACGTTTCGCACATTAAAAAATTCTCTAAAGTCCGTGAATTTACATACATTTTCAAATGTTTCCGTAAATTACTATAAATTTTCGAACGTTTCCATAAATTTCTGAAAGTTTCCGGCAATTTATCAGCAATCATAAATTTCCATTACCTTTTTCTTCGGAGTAGTAATTTGGGAAACTGTTCTTCATATGATAATTAGAATTTAATGGTATAACGCGGGTAAGGTTCTTGAAAACACTACAACCTACCTTTCACTATCCACCGCTCGCATCCTTTTATCGTATCTCTCTTATCATATAATCCTTCCCATCCTCTCTTCTAATTTCCTTAGCTATGATTTCTACTGTTAGATATTCCATCCATTCTTCACTCTCTTATATACGTCTTTCCTTATGCCCCTCCCTGTTCGACATTATTCACATATAGTATACCTCCAATCCGTCCTATTTTCGCCGCTCGCACCTTTCGTGATTCCCCATGTACCTCTCCCGCTTTGCTCCTATAACACACTATACATGTATATCTACATCTTCCATCTTCTTCACTCTTCGCAACTCGCACCATCCTTAATGTTTTATATATCTCTCCCTCTTTATCATATAGCCCTCACCATTTCCCTATCACCACCCCTGTTTTCACTATTTCTCTCCATTACACTGCCTCTACCCCCTCCCATGTTCTTTTTATTTGCCCTCTTATAGCTCCCCGCACCCCTCTTAAGTCCGATTACACCTCTCAAACCATTCACCCTTTCCCATCCCTCTTATCCTCCACCTTTCACACCCTCAATCCTCTCTTAGTAATTCAATATACATCTCCCCCTCCAACCCTCTCTCACTATTTCCTCAAACTTTTCCTCTTTCCTTCCCCTTCTGCCCCATTCGATCCTAAAAGCATTGCTAATGTCTGCTACTAAGGTGTTTTTATTGACCTTTTTTCTGCACCACTTTGAATTTTTTTTATTTTTATTGATTTTTTTCTGCATCACTTAGAATTTTTATTGGAAGAACAATTTTTAAAGTCCTCATATGTT
Organism: Melikaiella ostensackeni; assembly: GCA_032362435.1. Lineage (NCBI taxonomy): Eukaryota > Metazoa > Arthropoda > Insecta > Hymenoptera > Cynipidae > Melikaiella > Melikaiella ostensackeni. The sequence continues at coordinate 36,766,181 of JAUMHM010000005.1, read as the reverse complement.
TTTAAAGGTACGTGCCGATGGACTTTTACTTCGTGCAAGAACTGTGGGTCGTAGTGTTTTTATTGCTTGTTTCTACACTTGCAGAGACAGACATAGGCCGTAATAAATCCTAAAATACTAAGAAAAGGAAGAAAGATTGTCAGGAGAAATAATTTTTTCACCGGCATCAATAAAAGGTGATAATAATAATTATTATGCATGGAATTGGTAAGGGGACGAAGAAATTTCTGAAAAACTCACTTTGATAGTTATTACTTTGTCTCACTTTGTAGTATAATTTTATTAAATTAATAGTTTTGTTTCTAATCCTAATAAAGATACGTTATAATGCAAAGAACATAATGTCTAGAGACAAATTGGAAACTGAATACAATTCAAAAACTAAATACAGTTTCTTTTTGGAAAATCGATACCATTTCGCTTTTCACAATATTTTCAACAATCAATCTTCTAAGGATTTTCTGTCTTCATATTATTTGAAAATAGTTTTGATGATTTTGAGATATTTTAACTCTAAAGTAATCTAATTTTGAACACATGGGCCCTAAAATTGTTAAATTTTTTCGGCCTGCATTTGGAAAATGAATTTCTGCAATTTATTTCTAAATGAAATATAATGATCAATAAATGATACAATTAGTACATAAGATTTGATTGGATTGAAATTAATAAAGAGTACGAGTCAATTTACTTTTCGTCTAAATTCAATACTTCGAAGGCAAAAAGATTGTCAGGAAAATCAATTTTGTCAAAGGTATCAACAAAATGTGATGATAATAATAATAGTTCATGGAATAAATAAGGGAAAAAGAAATTTCTGAGAAACTCTCTTTTGTAGCTTTTACTTTGTCTTACTTTACAGTATATATAGATATACATGAGAAATATGGGGATTCCTCTAGAACCCCGAGCTGCTAAAGCTTTAAAATAAAAAGATTCTAAAAAGCAGCAGTGACTTGAAAGAAATTCCAGTTTGAAAGTGTCCAAATTGGATGGAACTATTCGAAAACAATTTCAATTCGAAATCAGCTCTACTTCTCAAACATCCAAATTGATAGCAATTCGAGTTTGCAGTTTTCAAAGTCGGTAGCTATCCAAAATTTAAAGCTTACAAAACTCAAAAACTTATGATTTAAATGTAATATTTAGTTTCATATGAATTCAAATTTTAGTGCTTGCAAATTGAAAAGCTTTGAATATCAATTGGTTCCTTCTGTAACAAGATTTAATATAAAAAAGACAAAGGTAGTACCCAAAGACCGGAGTAGGGAATTTCGAAGGATTTGGATATCCTAAAAACGAATCCGTTGCTCAAATTTTTCCTCTGCTTCCGGATTTCAAGATATCCTGGCCTAAAAGTGCAAAAATGGCCATTTGTAGTTATATTTGAAACAATATAATACAAGCAGCTAATTTTTTTATGAAAACTGCTTACGCCATCGGTTTGTACTCCCTTTTAACTTTTATTTACACTTTGGATCGTCCCGCGCCGATTTTTTTTCTTCGAGATATGGCACATTAACCATTTTTTCGCTTTTTTCGCCTTTTTTTGCCATTTTTAGCCATATTTGAAACAATTTAACACGAGCAACGACACTTTCTCTTAAAACCGTTCATGCTATCGTTTTGTACTCCTTTTTACTTTTTACTTCCATTTTGGAACATCTCGCACCGATTGTTTTTCTCCGAGATATGGCACATTAATTATTTTTTCGCTTTCTTCGTCTGACTTGACCTTTTTAGGCATACTCGAAACAATATAACATGAACAGCGAAATTTTTTTCTTAAAAACGCGTATGCCATCACTTAGTGCCCCCTTTAACTTTTATTTCCATTTTGGATCATCCCGAACTGATTTTTTTCTTAGATATTTCACATTAACCATCTAAGTTTTTTACTGAAAAACGAGCAAAGATAGCGAAGAAAGCGAAGGCATGTTTAATGTGCCATATCTTAGAAAAAAAATCGATTTGAAATGATACAAAACGGAAATAGAAGAGAAAAAGGAATACTAAACGATGGCGTAAGCGGTTTTAAAAAAAAAATCGTTGTTCGTGTTATATTGTGTCAAATATGGCTAAAAATAGCCATTTTGGCACTTTTAGGCTAGGATATCTCGAAATCCTGACGTAAAGGAAAAATTTGGGCAACAGATTCGTGTTTAGGACACAAAAATCCTTCGGGGTCATATAGTCCGGTCTTTTGTTACAAAAAAAAAAAAATTTTTGTCGGCCTGTGCAATCACTTTTCAAGGAGGTTCAATTTGGCTTAATGAGAAGAATAACATTTAGTCTAAAGAGAAAAAAATTGAATATTTTCATCAAAATGGCTTATGTCATTAACAATTTGTTCAATGGGTTACCTAATGGTTTCTTTCGTGTTATTTGTTGGGCTAGCTTAATAACAACAGTGTCGAAAAATATTAGCGCTACATATGCAACTAAAGCTTTATTTATTTAAGTCTTGATACAAAGAAAATTCGTAGATGTCAAATATCTTCTATTTTCAGCTAGACATCAATAATTTGAATTTATCTCCAATGGAAATTCGAAAAATTTCAGTGTGTTTTCGTTTGCTAATTAATCAACATAGTAATTTTCCGCTTTTAGAATGTTAATGATGACATTCAATATCCTCACGCTTATCAATCGTGTAATTGATAATCAAATTATATTCGTTTGATAGTATAATGCTGTTGTAATTTCTAGTAGATTGACGTGTGTTAACGAGAAAATCCCCCAAGCTGTTCTGCACCAAAATATTAATGATCACCACGAAACACCTCAGGTGAACTATACTATAATCCTATGTATTACCATTAATGCTTTAATGGATTATGTCAACAGAAGCAAATCATTATTGTCCTTAATGCGTGGTTGTAATAATCAATTCAGCAAGGGATGTACGTTGTACGGTAAGCTTTTCACATGTCAATAATCATCTCCATACCACATTATGATATTATAGATTATTAATATTCCAGCATGATTCGTAACGTGCTATATTCACAGAGATACAATTGTAAATAATTCAGTACTTGAAGCAAAAACTGTTTCATAATTATAAAAATATTCTCAACTTCATTTCCTTGAACCCCATTTCCTGTGCTAAATATACTTTAATAAACTTTATTTCACTTTCAGCATGAAATATATTATTCATAATCAGTTTGTGAAATCAATTTATAACGTTGAAAGTTGTTTCTTAAATTTAAAAAAATGCTGTCACTCAACAGGGTCAAATGAAAAGGGAGATCGCATTCTTTTTGGCCCCATAGCGTGGATATTGGCGATTAATCTTCCTTTTTTACTATGACGGATAATTTGTCACAAGTGAGAAAAAGTATTGATGAGACACTGTTTGTCGCAACTACAAGTCAGGGGAGAGAATTTTTCTATTTGGAATCAACTTCGGGATACAAAAAATCGACAATTAAATAATTACAGAAAAGGTACGGAGTTGCATGAATTAACTGTTACTTCACAGTTTTGATCGAACTATAATTTAACCTTGTTTTAAGATATATTTTGAAGATTTGAATTTAAAAAATAATTTGGATTAAGGTTATCTGAAATGAAGGATGAAGATTTGTGGTTGAAATAATAATAGTTTCTAGTTTTAGAATGAAATGGGGGATAACCAGAGTTTAAACTCGAAAACGGATGTGCAATGTTCTTTAGGTTCAGGTTGATGTAATTAAGCCCCATTTACAAGCTTAACGTCATTTTCCTCCCCTTTGATCTCCTCACGTCTTCATCTGTGTTCTCGAATGATATACATTAGTAAGATACTAAGTAAGTGTTAAAGTTTATAGGTGGTAAGCAGCTTGTGATGTTCAACTTCGGCTCTTAATACTTCCGGTTTCAGCAACATCAAAATTATCTTGAGACATGTATATATTCGCTCCAAATATGAATTAGAAAGAAGTTACTAATGAATTAGTGCCAAGTTGTTTTTTAATATTGTGTTGATGAAAATTGTTATGAATAATTAGTAGAAAACTAATAATTGACAGTAATATTGTTAAAAATTCATATTACTCTAGAAATTTTTGTTTACTTATGTGTATTAGTAACAATATTACTGTCAATTAATTATCTTCAATTAGTAATAAATTATTTACATGCTAGGTACCAATTGTAGAATTTCGAATTCAATTTGAAAATTTAAAGTTTTGAATTTGGAATGCTTTCAAGTCTAAATTGTTCCACTTCAAGTCTTTAAATTTCGGATAATTTAGTTTGAAGGCTTATTTTACTAGTTTATTTATCTTTCAAGGTCTGAGAAGAACTAATTAAGTTTTAATTTAATTAATTTAATTTTAAAGATTAATTTTCTTGAACTTTTACTGACAAAGATAATTAGGTGATGTACGGAAAACCACAGAAAAGGAAGGTGTCATTTTAATGTTCGAAAATTGAAGTCTTCTGATAAAAATCAAAGGTTTTAACCTAGCAAATTTGAATAACTCAGATACGAAACTATTCACTTTGAAAACTTCGAATTTGACATGACCCAAAAAGGGAAATGAAAACCATTCCAATTCAGGGCCACAAATTTGAGGATACACCAGCATATACAACCTTATCAAATATTTCTTATATTTCGACTCAACCACTATTTTCACTCCTAGATGATTGCAACCTTGCCCTGGGCTTCCGTTTCTGCTCTCTCTCTCTCTCTCTCTCCCTATATCTCTTTCATCCAATACCTACATGCTCTTTCCCTCTCTCCCATACTCAATCTCACCACTCCATGTCATTTCCTCTCCTTTTTGATATTTTTCAGGTATTCCGGCTTTCTCTCACTTTTATCCATCCTATACCACCTGTTGTACCTTAACTTCGAGAATTTCTCCCCATCTTTCCTCTCCTTGCCTCACCATCACCTCTTCCTCTATTCACTGCCGTCTTCTACACCTCACTTACATACCACATTTCAACCCACTTTCGGATCTCTCTTCCCCCCATTTCGAATGTTCCATGTTACACCTCCTCTCTTTGTCCAAAATCTTTCGTGCACACGCTTGTACAACCTTGCTTCCCTCTCCTTTTCTCAGTTTTTCTCCAAAATTCCAGGATCTTTTCAGCTACCTGATAAGCATTTTTTCTCGTCCTTCCAACCACAAATTCCTACTTCATAACTTAATACTGGCCACACTAGCATGTCGAACTTCCACACTCTCCCTCCAGTCATCCTTAGACCTTTTCTTCCCTATACTGCACACTTGTCCCATTATTTAGGGATCAAAACTCCACCATCAATCCCACCACCTCGCTATTCCTTTTCCATTCGTACTTTACTCTACACTTTCTATTTCTAAAACACATCATCTTAGTCTTTCTCAAGTTACCCTAAAATCTTTTTTTCTTACATACTCTTCGCACGCTCTTATCATCAGGAATATCACTCTTTCGTCATCCGCTATTATAACTACATCATCTGTATATGCTAGTAAACACAGTTTGCCTGTTCCCAATATTGTTCTCCCTTTTTCTTTCCTCTCCCCCTTTTCTTCCAAGTCTGCTAATGGGACACTAAATATAAGAGAACTCAGTGCGGACCCTTGTCTAAGTCCCCTTCTCGTCCAGAATCCCTCCCCTTTCCTTTCACTTATCTTCACCTTTATCTCATTCTCTACGAATATTTCTTCAATCCTTTCTGTTGAATCTTTATCTACTCCTCTCTCTTTCATGACCTTCTATAGCACCCTCCTGTTCACGGAGTCAAATGCTGCTTTAAATTCTACAAACAATGCAACTAGTTTCTCCTTCTTCAGCCCTAAGTTCCTATTGACTGGAAAATTGAGCACGTAAATATTATTTGTGGTCCCCATTCCTTTCCTAAGACCCGTTTGGTTGTGTGGCATACTTCCCTTTACTTCCACCTGTCTTTTTAGCCACTTCCTAAGCACTTTCGCGTAAATTTTGTAGCCCCTGACATAAATTTGATACCTCTATATTCATTTGCCCCCTTCCCCTTCATTTCTTAATCAACGGCACTATCAGCCCTATCTTCCATTCCTCCGGCCATCCTTCGCCTCTCCGAACCTTATTGCAAATCCTCCATATCTCTTCCTTCACCTCATCCCCACTCTTCTCGTTTCCCCAGTCCTCGTCTACCGCCAACGCCTTTCTCACCTCTACCTTATTTTCTTCATCCCTTAGGAGTCTCTTGAAATATTCCGTCCATTCGTCCATCCCGATTCTTTTACTTATGCCTTTCCTTCTTCCTCTTTCCCTGTTTATCACTTCCCATTCCCTCCCTTCCTTTACCACTTTCTCAACCTCTTCTATGTACCTTTCCTTCTCCCTCTGTCTTTTTTCACTGGACATTCTCTCATGATGTTTTTTTCTCCTATTAATTTCCCATTTCTCCATTTACCCTTTCCTCTATTTTCTTTCAATCTCCTTCATCCTGTCTTTACTTTTCCTGCATTCATCGTCATACCGACGTCTCCTACCCCTCTCTTCATTTCCTTTTGGTCTCATCTTGTCCCTTACCTTATCAGTCAGTTTTCTGAGTTTTTTAGCAGTGTGTCTACTTCTTCCTTTTCCATATTCCCTACCTCCATGTTCTCCATTTTTTTCTCTATATTCTCTTAATTTTTCTTCCCCCAACTGCCCATTCTCAATTTCCTTTCCCGTACTCCCCTCTTCTTTCACTACCCATGCTTTGGTCCTCTACACCTCAATGTCGCTATAACCTAAAAGTGCTCGGAGCCTTGTAAATAAAACTTTTCAAAATTAAAAAGTTAAATGTTTAAGATCTTTTTTTCAACGTAGGCATGAAAAAGTCGCTTTTCGATACCTTTTTTCGTTCCATAAAGTGGCACTTTTGTATCGCTAATCTTCACAACTGCCTTGAAAAACTGTATACCGTAGTTTTGATGCGCAGTTTGGAGTGCGCATCAAAACTGCGGTATAAAGTGTTTTTATGGCAGTTTTCATGAGTGGTAAACTCACTTTGGCGTTGACGTTTGAAAGAGTAATTATTGTGAGTGATGATTGAACCAACACGAAGTGATAAGAAAGATACCACAAATTACTGATAAATTACCGATAATTTACCGATAAATTACCGACAAATTACCAATAAAGTACCGACGAAGTATCATAAATTACCGATAAATTACCGAAAATTTCAGAACATTTTTGAACATTTTAAATTTCCGGAAATCATCGATGATTTGAAAAATTTCCAAAATTACTGGAAATTTCTGAAATTTCAAAAATAACCCGAGAAATTTGAAATTTCTAAAATCACCCAATATTTCCAAAATTTCAAGATTTTAAAATTTTCAAAAGTTCCAAAATCACCAAGAATTTCCAAAATTACCAGTCGAGAAGCGACTTTTTCATACCAATGTCGGAAAAAATGAATTATATGGCAGGCGCGTAAACCATTTTTAGCTTGAATGATGTTTTCAATAGGAGCAGTCAGCTCGCCTTAGGCCCACCTTCGGCTCCGTCTTAGGCTCGCCTTCTGTTCCGCCGAAAGCTCCTGCTGAAAAAAGCTTCCCCGCCAAAAAACCCAAGTTTTACGCGCCTGCATATAAACCAATAGTAATGGATTAATTTCAAAATTAATGGTCCATACGTGTACAATTTCTGTTAGAAAGTTTTAGAAATAAATCAATTTTTGGATTAAGACGATTAAAACTTTCTTATAATATTTTTTTAAAATTTGAATATTTTAAATTGAAGCGTTAAAATTTTTCAAAAATTGAAATGAAAATGACTCAACTTAAATTATTTAAAAACCCAATTATGAGGTTTTTTGTATTTTATAATAGAACAGATTTCAACTGAATATTATTAACTTTCCTTGAATTCAACGGATAATGTTCCGAAAAGTACTCACTTCAGATTGATTTGAAACTGCGTACACCCACGCATTATGACTCGCTGATTACGAAAATGGTAGTGAAAATAACCGCAAATTTGATTTTCAGGGTCAAAATTCCCCAAAAGAAGTATTTTTCAATTTTTTACTGTATTGCAATGAATATTGGTTTCAGAGTAAAAAGTTTTAGGTAAGAGTTATAGCCCTTAAAAAATACGTATTTTATGTTCTGAAACTTTGTTACCTGACTCTATTATTTTTTATGAAGAATGGGATTATTTTTAAATAAATAAATTCTTCAGTTGGGCGTTTCAAAGAGGATCCTGGAAAGGGGAACGTTTGTAATCTACATCATTTCTGTGACCAGTCACAGAGGTGCCTTCCCGCCCCCCACGAGGCTTTAGAGAGAAGTTATGTGATCAACATTATTTCTGTGAGCAATCACGGGGATGCCTTCCCGCCCTCACGAGACGTTGGAAAAGGAAAGGTATGTGACTAAAATTACTTCTGTGACCAGTCACGGAAGTGCCTTCCCGCCCCCACGAGATACTGGAAAGGGGTAGGGGTGTGACCTACATCACTTCTGTGACCAATCAGAGGGATGCCTCCACGCCCTCCATGAGACGTTGGAGAGGGGAACGTTTTTTGATCAACATTATTTCTGTGACCAGTCACGGAAGTGCCTTCCCGCCTCCCACGATACATTGGAAAGGGGAAGGTATGTAACCAACATTATTTCTGTGACCAGTTACGAAAGTGCCTTCCCGCCCTCACGAGATATTGGAAAGGGGTAGGGGTGTGACTTAAATTATTCATGTGGCCAGTCACGGGGGTGACTTCCCGCCTTTCCGCCCCTCGAAGTATTGGAATGGGGCAGGGGTGTGATTCAAATGATTCATTTGACCAGTCACAAGGCTTCTTTTTCCTCATGCGACTTTAAAAAGGGGTAGGAATGTGCCATAAATTTTTTCTACGACCATTCACAGGAGTGGCACAAGTCCTATTTCGAACATTTCTACACTTTGTAACAACATATTCCATCTTTTCTCAAAAGGTATTGGTTTTTTAGCAAAACATGATACAGAAAATGTGTATTTTTGAAAGATCTACAACTTTATCTGAAGGTTTTTGCGAATTTTGATTATTTACTCAATAATGAACAGAGAAAACATGAAATTTTCAAATAGTTTCTTGGGGTTTCGACCTTAAAAATAAAATTTGCGGTTATCTTCACTATCATTTTCGTAATCAGCGAGTCAAAATACATGGATATACGCAATTTTAAATGAATCTGAGGTAAGTACTTTTCGGAACTTTACCCAGTTTGACTATTACAATTCCAAAGGTTTCAAATTCCAACAATTTTGAATTGAAAATCATTAAAAGTTACCATTTTATAATAAAATATTCAAATTTCGGACAAATTCATTCTAGAAAAGAATCATTTTATTCGAATAGTATTGGCAGTGTTAGTGTTACGGAATTTTCCGCAAGACTAACCTGGTCAAGTATAGCACAAGGGATAGAGTTATGGAAAATTCCGTAACTAACGAAAAATTCTGTAACGGCAGAAAGATCGAGTAGTATTCAGGGAAAATTAAAACATTTTTTAGCCCATTTGTATTTGAAAAATTTCTGTTTAAAAATATAGCTGTGGTCTTTTTGTGATAAAGTATTTTTGGCTTGGGTAGAAGTAGTTGAAACTCAAATAGAATTATTTTTATACCTTAAACAATTCAGGGTCATTTGTATTTATCCATAAGTTTTTGTTTGATAAAAACTTGCATTTGAAATAAAAGAATCTCTTTTCTTTGACCAGGTAAATGATGTTTGTCTCTAAAAATTGACACGTCTAATTCTAGTGCAAACAATTTTAAAAATCTTCTTCCTTGCATAAGTTTTTTCTCTACAAAATTCCAGAACGTGAATGATCAATTTTTGTTGACAAATGTATAAAAAAAACACAAGTTTCATGTTATTACAAGAGTTATTGTATAACAAATTATAAACATTATCTCTGCCAAAATTCTTTGAACATTAATAAAATTAAAACCGAATTTTCTACCGTATGGTGTCTCCTAAAATAGTTTATTCAATTTTCATTCAAGTTCCAATATAGCAAAAAAATTCGGGTCAGAATTCTGTAGTCCAAGCAGCTTTCGACCCTCTCGGAAAAATACGATAGTGTCCGGAAATGCGGTCGGGTACGTGATCGCAAAGGCAATGACGATACGAGACTCGTATTCTAGCAGGTAAAAGTCGTAAAAGTGAATATGTGGTCTAGCGTGTGCAATGACGCCTTTGATCAACGAAATAAACGGCCTGCAGAGGTACCAACCATCCATGATGCAGCTTTGACGGAACGATGCGCTGCAGAATCGGCATGATGCGGCTCAGTTTTAGATACGATTGTGTTCGAGATGAAAAAGAGTAAAAAGGCGAAAAAAACGCACTCGATGCAGTTTCCCCAGTCCGTCCAGTTTATCGATATCTAGCCTGAGGCTTCTAAAGTACAGTTTGGCCGCGTTTCCGGTTAAGGGACTTTTTTTAGAAAACCTCTATAAACTAGAAAGACGACAACGGATGTTTCATTTATCCAATCCTCGTTCAATTTTTATTTACAGAGTTTCTGACTTTTTGTTAGGGAATTTGTAGTCTCTCAAAATCTGAATCGAAGATCAATTAGATAGATGAACAATTCCTCGTACTATTTTTTTGTTATATGGAGTATTACTTTGATAATGTTAATTTAGTCAATTTCTTTTTTGGACTGATTTTATTTTTTTTATATTTTTAAAATTTCAATTCAACTTGAAATGTTTTATTGAAAAATTTGTGTGTTTGGATAGATAGAAATGTTGAAGACTTTTCGTGTTATCACTGAAGTTAAGCAACGCTTGGCGCGGTTATACTTGGATGGGGGTCGTCGCACTAACTGTCAGAGAAATATTACTTATTCTTCAGAAGTTAGATTTAATTGCTTTGGAATCATTTAAAACTGGAGAATCTTTATTCTACACACTTAAATTTGAAATAATTAATTAAAACACGGAATCGAAATTTCAATTTTGTTTAAATAACTAAAAATTATTCATTTTTTAATTCAGTGGTAAACAAAAACACGCATTTTCTACGTGATTAGAGTCCTTCGAAGGGATAAGTTAGCAAAAAATACTCATTTTTAATCAATTAAGTACTTTACTTATGAGTTTTAATACTGAAAATATGGCAATATATCGGCATATGGCTATTAAGGGGGGATTATCTTATATACGGTCAAAATCATACTAAATCTTTGCGCATAGTTCAAAAAAAAGTTTCCATGTTAAAGGCTTAAACTTTTTTTTATTTTGAAGACTTTATTATAAACATGTTAAATTTTTTT
>JAUMHM010000005.1:36720758-36741751 GCA_032362435.1 Melikaiella ostensackeni | reverse complement strand
AAAAACCAATATTTTCGAGAAATGTAAGAAAACGTTGGTACAAAGTGTGGAATTGCTTGGAGTAAAACTTGTTGCACTCCTCTGAATGGTCACCGAATTAATGTAGGTCATATCCCTAAACCTTTACAACGTCTCGTGTGGGAGGCACCCCTGTGACTGGTCACAGGAATAAATTAGGTCCCATCCTCACCCCTTTCCAACCTGTTTTGGGGGAAAGGCACCCCTGTGACTTTAAGTCTATTTTCTCAAAAACTATTATTCGAAGAGTAAAAATATATTGCACTTAAAATATGTATTTTTAGAAGATCTACAATTTTTAGTTAAAACATTTTTGCAAATTTTTATTATTTACTAATATAAAAGCAAAAAACTATGATTTTCATGGGTTTTTTATGGTTTTCACCATGAAAATGGAATTCGCGCCAATTTTCTCTATAATTATCGTTATCAGCACATCAAGATACATGAATCTACGGAGTTTCAAGTTAATCGGAGGTATGCGCTTTCAAGAAGTATATCCCTTGATTTGTGAACTTTTTGGGTGTTCTTTTTTAGTACACAAAAAATGTTCATAAGAAAGTAGATTCAATTTTGATCTCCAAAAAATTGTGAAAGAGTGACATTAAGGAAATATTTGTTCCTATCTGCAGGGTTGCCTGTGAATGCTATCAAGATTTCTTTCAATTGAAGTATTAATGATTAACTCAATTTACGAAAAGATATCTATTTTTGTTCAAATATAGTACACAAATTTGAGTAAGCTAGCAATCCTCAGAAATGTGTTATTGTTTTGGATTATTACCTTTTTCATTATTGAAAAATGGAATAATCTGAATAGATTGGTTTTCAATCAACCCGCAAGATTTTTTTGGTATTTAAGTGCACAGTGCATTCAAAAAGTTTGGAGACTAATGTTTTCTTAAGCGTGCTTAAGGAAATACAGTTTATCCTTTGCATAAAATAATTACTCTGGTTCATTCTGAGTCTAACGCACTTTGGTTCATCGCAATCTCTTCAGTTGCCTGTGTGCAGTGTGCGTTTGAAATAATTAAGATTTTTTAGCTCGTCGAAATTTCGGGAATGGAACAAAGAGTCGCGATTAAGTTTTGTTTCAAACCAGTCAAAAGTGCTTCAAAAACGTATAATATGTTACAAACTGCTTATGGAAGTAGCTGCCTAGTGCGCAGCAAACTTTTAAACTGAGTTTCAAGGATGGCCGAGAATCGCTTGAAGATGATCCGAGAGAAGGGTCTCTCACCACAAGTGTCACGGACGAGAACGTCGAACATTTGCGTCACGGAGTAGTAATAAGGAGACCAATCATGCTGTAGAAACCGCCTCGAGTTTTGACTGTGGTATCTACACCTTTATTGCCAGGCTTAGGCGTTAAGAGCCAGTGCTCAAAGTAGTGGCGCATGCGCACTGCGATCTGCTGTCTTTGTCTCCCGCAAGAAGCGTGCGAGTGAGTGCCAGTGCTTTCCGGACGGGCACTCACTCGCGCGGGAGAAGGCAGCGATCGCACTGCGCATGCGCCAATAGTTTGGGTGCTGGCTGTAAGCGCCTGAGCCTAGCAATAAAGGTGCAGTTACCGCAGTCAAAACGCAAGTGGGAGATCAGTCTCCTTATTACTACCCCGTGATGTGCATGCACTCCTTGCAAACAATCGTCGACTGACTATTGAAATGTCATCAGAGGAGCTCAAAATTAGTGTGGGTAGTGTTTGCACCATAGTCCATGATGTGCTCTGCAAAAAAAGTGTGCACGAAGTTCGTACCCCATTCTCTAACTCCGGAGCAGAAAGAGCAGCGTGTTTTGGCGGGAACAGATTTCGTTCAGTAGGTCGTTGACAATTCTTGTTTTTAAAAAAGCATCGTCACATGTGATGACACTTAGTGTCTTGAGTACGACGCATCAACTAAACGTCAAAGTGCTGAGTGGAGAAGCCTGGAAGAAGGCCGACCTGTCAAAATCAGGGCGTCAAAGTCAAAAGTTAAAGTAATGTTGATTGTTTTTTTCGACTCTGTGCTGCTGCGTCCACCATATTCACCTAACATGGTTCCAGCCGGTTATTTTGTGCTCCCGAAATCGAAGATGGCCCTGAAAGGAACTCGTTTTCACAGCGTGGAGGAAATTGAAGCTCGAATGACAGTGGTTTTGAAGACGATACCGAAAGAAGAATTCTTGGCATCGTTCCAGTAGCTCTACGAATGCTCGAAAGCTTGCATACAGAGAGGAGAAATGTATGTTGAAAAATAATAAAAAAACTTTTTCTAATCCATGAAACTCGAATATTAATCGCAGCTGTCGCCGAACTTTTTGAATACACTGTTTGTATTAGCAGAAAGTCCTTAAGTGTCTTTAAGGGAATAATTCAGCTTGCTTTTGTTGCACCGTTTTGGCTTCGTAGTCAGGTAATAATGCCAAACAAAATACCTAACGATGGTAGAATGCGGAGTTTAAAGTTTGAACGTCTTTAAGGCCTTCCGTTGTTTACTAGTTAGAGTTGTTATCAACAAGAGGCTATCGAGAACTTCGGTATTCCGGCTCGGGAAACGGAATACTAACGACTGAGACACGACCCGCATCGTCGATGAAATCGGAAAGGATGGCCTAGGAAAGTTCCCAAACGACCATTTCGGAATCTGTTTTCAATTAAGGTCACTCTAACCCCTCCGGATGTTGGAAGCAATCACAATTTCGTAATTTTCCCTTGTCACTTGAGATTACTTTTCGATATAAGTCATTTTGAAGCAGCAGGCGGAAAAGTTATACATAGCGCCAAAAATGATGTATATTTAAAAATTTTTTTTCATACAAGAAGATCCAAAAAACCTAATGAAATAGTAAAATTCGTATCTAATCAGACATTCAAGAATCAAATATGCCAAACCTTGAAAGGTACATTACTAAAAAATATTTTTTTCAGCTTCATAAATTTTATCTTGTTGTATTCAATTTTAACTTGCTTGTACAAAATGTAAAGGAATAAGAGCCTGTCAATATCAAAGAGCTTTACAATAAAGATTTATAAAACAAAGTTTTCAATCATGGTCAAAAATAAAAAGTTATATTAAAGTTAGGTGAAGTGCGGTAATTAAAGACTTCTGCATGTTTTACAGTTCAAGTTGGTCATTGATGCAAAAAGCTTAATAATTCACCAAATGTCATGATTTAAATTTTTTTGGGAAGCTTACAATTGCTTTAGAGTCAACATTGTTGAATTTTGACCGTTTTCAGTTTCAAATCATTCAATATTGTTTAGATTGAGCAGATTCTCACGATTGAATTTTCTCTAATTACAATATGTATTAATTCTGAAATCTAATATTTGAAATTATTAACTTCCAAATTTTTTGCTGTTAAAATTGTTAGATTTTTTTTTATGTAAGTTAAGAAGAGATTAATTTGAACTTGATGGAATGCGCTGTAATTAAATTTGAAAGAAAAACCTAACAAAAAGTCGCCTGCAGACTATAATTTTATTTGTATGATTATAAAACTTTAAGAAACACATCTCCATTCAAGATCTTACGTATTAATCAGGACGAAATAAATTCGAAATGGCATTTTTTGAGAAAAGGAGAGTTAAAACGTGATTTTTGAAATGCAGACGAAGATACAGCCTACAGGTTTTTACCAAACGAACTCAAACTTTTTGTTTAGAAAGATGACATATTCTACAAGTATAAATCAGCATATCATGAAGTTAGATTTAATTTATCAAAAAAATTACTTTCTTAAACATGCAGACGCACCGACAGCCAAAACTAATCGATTTATTTATTTTTTATACAAAACCGTCATTAACTAAATAAATAATAATAATTATCATCATCTAAGACAGAATATTAATATCGTTTTATATGATATATCACCGTGGTTCATAAAATATTATTCACTGAAGATTGTGCTCGTTTATATTTAACCCAAAACATCTAATAGCTGATATTTCAATCAAAAAAATTTTAATTCCAAATCATAAAAAGTTTAATTTAACTAGAATAGATGAATTTCTAACAAAATAGTTTAATCCATAACTGACACAGAATAATTTACAACAAAACAGCTGCATTTCGAACTGAAAAGATTAATTTTCTACCAGAGAAGATGAATTTTCAAGAAAATACATTAATTTTTAACCAATAATTGAATTTCCAACCAAGAAGATTAGTAAGCATACAGTGGCGTAACTAGAAACGTGGAGGCCCCCTGCAAATTTTTTTAGGAGGCTTACGGATTCAACTATTTTGTTAAAAATTCATTTCTTTTGGTTGAATTAAACTTTTTATGATTAAAATTATAAACTTTTTTTGGTTGAAATATCAGCTATTACATGTTTTGTTGAGAATTCATCTATTTAGTTTAAAATTTTATTGATAATTCGTCTTCTTAGTTCGAAAATTAATCTTCTTGGTTGAACGTTTATATTTTCGAGCTGGAAATCAACTTTTTTGTAGAAAATTTGTCTTTTTGGCTTGAAAATTGAACATTTCGAATAAAATTTTTCTTCTCTATTGACTAAAAAATCTTTCTTGGTTAAAAATTCAACTCTTTTATTAAAAATGTGACTATTTCGTTTAAAAATGCATCTCATTTGGTCGAAATTTCATTTTTTTTGCTTAAAAATTAATCTTTTTTAGTTGAAAATTTAACTATTCGATAGAAAATTCAAGTATTCTATTGATAATTCATCTTTTTTAGGTCGAGAACTAATCTTCTCATATTTTCGGGTTGAAAATACAACTGTTTTGTAGAAAGTTCGTCTTTTTGGCTTTAAAATTGAACATTTTGAATGAAATTTTTCTTCTCTATTGACTAGAAAATCTTTCTTGGTTAAAAATTCAACTCTTCGTTGAAAATTTGTCTATTTCGTTTAAAAATTCATCTCATTTGGTCGATATTTCATTTTTTTGCTCAAAAATTAATCTTTTTTAGTTGAAAATTTATTATTTTGATAGAAAATCATTCTAATTGGACATTCATTTTTCGGGTTGAAAACACAAGTGTTTTGTAGAAAGTTAGTTTTTTTAGCTCAAAAATTGAAGGTTTTGAATGAAATTTTGTCCTCTTTATTGACTTAAAGATCTTTTTTGGTTGAAAATTCGACTCTTTTGTGAAAAAATGGTCTTTTTGGTTTGAAAATTCATTTCTTTTGGTAGAAACATCATCTTTTTTGGTTAGAAATGCAACTGTCTGGTTGAAAATTTATCTGTTTTTGTTGAAGATTCAACTTTTTTGTTGAAAATTCGTCTTTTTTGGTTGAATTCAAGTATTCGGTTGGAAATTTTATGTATTTTGTTGAAAATTCATCTTCTTGGGTCAAAAATTAATCTTTTTGGTTGAAAATTCATGTATTTTATTGAAAATTCATCTTTTTGATATAAAATTAATCTTCTTGGCTGGCCATTCATATTTTCGGGTAGAAAATACAACTATTTTGTAGAAAGTTCGTCTTTTCTTCTTAAAAATTGAACATTTTTGATAAAATTCTTCTCCTTTATCGACTAAAAAATCTAAATCTAAAGACAATAATAGGCTTGTCAATTTTTTTTATTCCTCCAAACTATCAATGAATTTTTTTTCAAAGAAAAAAATTAATTAATAAACTATCTCATTAAACTAATTCCTCTTATTATATTGATCATTCTTCGTTTTTTTCAGCAGTCATGAATTATGTTGATTATCTATTCATATTGATACGAATAGTAGAAAATTCATAAAAATTTTTTTTTCAAATTAAATAAATTAGGTCAGTGAATTATTTTATTGAATAATTTTTTGTTTAATAAAAGAAAATTGTTAGTTTGGAGGAATGAAAAAAAGTGTCGGAAAACTGTATTGTAGACATTCAGAACATTTCACTTCAAGAATTCTCAGAAAATTACAAAATTATTAAACTGGAATTTTTTTAATGGTGAATGGTTTTAGCTTTAGATCTGTGAAAACTTGAAAGATCGAACTTCAAATGTTTCAATTTTCCAGGCTGCGTATTTATAAGTTTTCACTTTTAACTATGATTAAAAAGTTAGTTCTATAGATCCTAATTTTAAAGGTGTTTAATATTAACAGTCTCTATTTTTCAAATTTTTTATCCTTGATAGATACAATCAGGTTAAAATTTAGGCCGAGTCTAAACGTTCGGAGAGTCCGTACGTTTATGTACTTTTAACATTTATTTCATCCTTTATCTGGTATCATTTCTTTTACCTTATCTTTTATCTCATATTTTTTCTGAACTTTCATCTTTGATCTTATCTTATCTTAGAGGTAAGCCTGGTTTGCATTTGTTGTCGCTTGTATAAAAACTGTCCAAATAATCAGAATTTTGCACGAGCTAGTTGCTGGTGTGTTTTTTTTTTTTGGAATGAGTTTATTTATTTCATTTGTCTCATACAAAGATTGTTACTTTCCTGAGTCACTTTTGCTAACAGATTTGTTTGGTATTCAAAAGTACGTATTAGCAGAAATTTCCTAAGTGTGTGTAAGGAAATAATTCAGCTTGCGAGGTCAAGTCTAAGCGTACGGACCAGGCAAGAGAAAGGGGGGCGGGGCTGGGAAGGAGTAGGGGACGTGACTTGTGTGTCGGACGTCTAGGCACTACCTAAAATTTAATATAATAAGATGAAATTTATCAAGCTAAGGAAAATATTTTTTAGAAATGTACCCCTTAAGGTATGACATATTTGATTCTTGAATGTCTGACTAAATACGAGCTTCACTACTTCATAAGGTTGGTTGGTTCTTCTTTGATTATTACATATCAAAGCTTCTGTGATATTGACCTTTTTCAGTCTGAGAATAAATATAATTTATATTATATAATTCATATGATCATGCATATCACTCTTATATCTTTTTTTTTTATTTAACTGAAAATAGTGAAATAGATCTTGTTTCAGATTAACCAGAGACTCACTTTTCACCACCTGTCAGTTACTTTTCAACATTTCAGATTTAGAAAGATTTTCACAACGAAAGAAGACAAATATTTTTTTTCACTTTCCAATAAAACTTCCAAATTGATTGATTACTTTTGGTTCTCGCAACAACCGCAGCCATCGTGGAGAAAGAAGTGAAAAATGTTCGTAGGAAATCTTTCTTTCGTACATACGTGTCGAGAAAGTAATTTTTAACAGTTATGAAAATAAAAAAAAAAGCTTGAGCACGAATAAGGAAATAACTGGGTGCGCTGCATCGTCATCTACCTATTTCTACTCTTACCTTTGCGAGAGAACTGAAGAGAAAATCAAGAAACATGCCTCAGGCAAAGTGAAGAAATTTCTTATGTACCATTCCCTGCACGTCGTTTTGAATTTAAATATCAGTTTGCAATTGTAAACTCAGAATGACATAATGTTTGGAGCAGCTTTGAAAAGAATTTTCACCCTCAAGGGATGAGGGAAAATAAATTAGATGCTGAAGATATTTTTTAAGTATAAAACTCTCAAGAAATGCTGGAATGAAATATGTAATCCTGTTTTGCACTTATTTACTTCATATTTGTATAATTCTCATCCATTTGCTTTCCATTTATAATTTATATATTCGGTATAATATTTATTGTTAATCTCAAATCCTCGAGCTCTAAAAGATTTCAAGTATACATATTTTTCAGAAAATAAAATCTAGTGCACTTTCTAGTACACATATTATTCTCAATAAAAGTTATTACATTTGCTTGCAGGAAAGGAAGCATACTATAATTCATGGCGGAAATGTAAGCTTTCAGCATTCAGTCCAATTTGAGTTTCTCTCAGAAACATAATTTATTTACTGATGAAAGCATTCAGGGTTTCATATAATTTAGCTGACTTGAAGTTCGCTAAAAAGGGATGCGGATCAGCGACTCGAATTTGTTCCATTTTAGTGCTACTTATCAATCCCTTTCGCAATTGAAAATTGTATTGAGAGCAAAAGTTCTATTCGGAGAACTTCTGTAAAAAATTATTTCGTTATTTTCGTATTTACCTATTTATTAATTTGTCTCTCTCGAACAGATATCTTATTTTCTTAATAATAATTTCGGGATTTCCTTTTTATGTTTACAACGCTCCGTGTGGAAAAAGCACCGCTTAGCCCTCTTTGGAATTTTGGCCCCCGACAGGGGCCCATGTTGGCAATCCATAAGTGAAAAACAACGAGGGCCGCCAAAGGCGGCCCTGCCTTCACAGTCGACCATTGAAAAAGTCCAAGTCCAAAGGGGTTAATATTTTTTTGACGCTACAAGTTTTGATGCTTGATTTGTTCACACTTACAAAAAATGCATTTTTTCAAATTGTATAACATTATTTCGGGAGTTAAACTTCGAAATCTCATATATTCGACGATATACTATATGCCTCATTTCACAAAAATTAGATGCTTTTGTTGTTGTTATAAATTGTCTTCTGTGTAAAATAGTAACAATTCCACCAAATCTTGACGAGCGTGCGGAGTGTTTACCTGAAAAAAGTTATAAACAATGTGGAAAGTTAGTCAAAAGGAAATGCGGAAGTCTGATAAGATGCTGGTCATGAGCTCAAGTCTTAGTCGAGGCGTTAATATTTTAATTTTTTTTCCATTTTTAAATTTCTTGAACATGCTAGGGAGGCTTTGACTTCCTGCGCGCTTCGCGCACAAACAACCTATTTTTATTGAATTATATTTCTATAATTTGAATAATTGAAACAAAAAGTTAATCATAAACCTTTAGAGAGGATCTCGATTTTTGAAACAACCCTGCGAACATCTTTTTATTTCAACCCTTTTTTTTGATGAAGTCGAACATTGTAACATGAATAGTATCAACGATTAAGACGATAATGTGAATTGAAAATTCAAACTATGTAAAATAGTTAAGAGTTATCCTTAGATAACTATGTACGTATTATCAAAAATGAAGCACTTTTCCTCATTCACTTTCAAATAAATCATAGAATCAGAATTTTAAAAATAATAAAAGGAAGAGACTTCTAAAAATGTCTACAGAAAACTGGAAAAGGGATGGAGATCAGTAGTATATACCAGTAATTACACTTTTGAAAATCAAAATTCACTTTCAAATAAATCATAGAATCAGAATTTTAAAAATAATAAAAGAAAGAGACTTCTAAAAATGTCCACAAAAAACTGGAAAAGGGATGGAGATCAGTAGTACATACCAGTAATTACATTTCCGAAAATCAAAATTCACTTTCAAATAAATCATAGAACGAGAATTTTGAAAAGATATCAAAAAGAAAAGACTACTTCCAATTTCCGCAAAAGAAGTGGAAAACAGAAAAAAAACTGGAAAAGGGATGGAGATCAGTAGTACATACCAGTAATTACATTTTCGAAAATCAAAATTCACTTTCAAATAAATCATAGAACGAGAATTTTAAAAAGATATGAAAAAGAAAAGACTACTTCCAATTTCCGCAAAAGAAGTGGAAAACAGAAGGGAATCAGTAGAACATGTCAATGAAAAAGTAAATTGATGACTAGAGACTTTTATTTATTCACTGTAGTACTGTATATATGTAGTACTGTAGTACGTGTCAATGAAAAGGAGAATTAAACACTAAAGACCCTTATTTTTTTATTATTTTTCATTTACTTTTATTTTTTCAATTAGAAATTTTCATTTATTTATCTTAAACCTTAGACAATAGTTTACACTTATCTTTAAATAACTATGTATATAATATAAAAAAATCATTAATTTTTCTCAAAAATTTAGAAAAAAATTATAGAATGAGAGTTTTGAAGTCGAAGTGAAAAGAAATTTCCACGAATGACTGGAAAGGGAAAGATTAGTGGTATGTATCGAAGAAAAAGGAAAGTTGAAGACCAAAGAATTTTACTTGTGATTTTTGTTTATTTCCTTTCGATTTTTTATAATGAGTTTTAATTTTAATGATTTAAAAAAATTAAAAACCACTTTCAAATAAACCATGGAATGAGAGTCCTGCAGATATTAAAGAGAAAAGACTTCTCAAAATTTTCATATAAGACTGAAAACCGACAAGGAATCAATAGAACATGTCAATGAAAAGGAAAATTGATGACTAAAGACTTTTATTTATTTACTATTTTTAAATTAATCTTCTATATTTACTCTTATTTCTTATAATTTATGTCAATTTTTACTTGTTTTGGAAATCAAAAACAAATTTTAAATAAATCATATAAGAGAATTTTAAAGATATTAAAAGGAAAAGACTACTCAAAATTTCCACAAAACACTGAAAGGGGAAAGGGGATCTGTAGTACGTGTCAATAAAGAGGAGAATTAAAGACTGAAGACACTTATTTATTTATTATTTCTATTTTACTTTTATTTTTTCAATTCGAAATTTTCATTTATTTATCTTAGACCTTAGACAACAGTTTACACTTATATTCAAATGACTATATGTATAATGTACAAAATTAATCAATTTTTCTCAAAAATTCAAAATTAAATTATAGAATGAGAATTTTGAACTTAAAGTGGAAAGAAATTTCCACAAAAGACTGGGAAGGGGAAGGGAATCAATCGTATATGTCGAAGAAAAAGGAAAGTTGAAGACTAATGCATTTTATTCATTTATTCTTATTTCCTTTTGATTTTTCTTATTTAGTTTTGATATAAATTTCTTGAAAATTGAAAATCATTTTTAAATAAATCATGAAATGAGAATTTTAAAGATATTAAAGAGAAAAGCCTTCCCAAGACTTCTACAAAAAACTGGAAAGGGAAAGGGGATCAGTTGTATATGTCGAAGAAAAAAGAAAGTTGAAGACTAAAGAATTTTATTTATTTATTTATTTTTATTTCCTTTTGATTTTTCATAATGAGTTTTAATTTTAATTTTTTAAAAATTGAAAACCACTTTCAAATAAATCATGGAATGAGAATTTTAAAACTATCAAAGGGAAAAGACTTCTCAAGATTTCTACGAAAAACTGGAAAGGAAAAGGGGATTAGTTGTATATGTCGAAGAAAAAGGAAAGTTGAAGACTAAAGAATTTTATTCATTTATTCTTATTTCTTTTTGATTTTTCTTAATTAGTTTTAATATAAATTTTTTGAAAATTGAAAATCATTTTCAAATAAATCATGGAATAAGAATTTTGAAGATATTAAAGAGAAAAGCCTTCTCAAAATTTTCATAAAAGACTGAAAAGCGACAAGGAATCATTAGAACATGTCAATCAAAAGGAAAATTGATGACCAAAGACTTTTATTCATTTACAATTTCTTGAATTAGTCTTCCATATTTACTCTCATTTCTTAAAATTGATGTCAATTTTCCCTTTTTTTCTTGAAATCAAAAACCACTCTTAAATGAATCATGGAATGAGAATTATGAAACTATCAAAAGGAAAAGACTTCTCAAGATTTCTACAAAAAACTGGAAAGGGAAAGGGGATCAGTTGTATATGTCGAAGAAAAAGGAAAGTTGAAGACTAAAGAATTTTATTTATTTATTTTTATTTCCTTTTGATTTTTCATAATTAGGTTTGATTTAAATTTAAAAAAAATTAAAAACCACTTTTAAATAAATCATGGAATGAGGAGGTTGAAGATGTTAAAAAGAAAAGACTTCTAAAAATTTCCACAAAAGACCGGGAAGAAGATTAGTCGTATATGTCGAAGAAAAAGGAAAGTTGCAGACTAAAGAAGTTTATTAATTCATTTATTTCTATTTCCTTCTGATTTTTTATAATTAGTTTTAATTTAAATTTAAAAAAAATTGAAAACCACTTTTAAATAAATCATGGAATCAGATTTTGAAGATATTAAAAAGAAAAGGCTTCCAAAAATTTCCACAAAAAACTGGAAAGGGAAAGGGGATCAGTTGTATGTGTCGAAGAAAAAGGAAAGTTGAAGACTAAAGAATTTTATTTATTTATTTTTATTTTCTCTTGATTTTTCATAATTAGGTTTAATTTAAATTTAAAAAAAAATTAAAAACCACTTTTAAATAAATCATGGAATGAGGAGGTTGAAGATGTTGAAAAGAAAAGACTTCTAAAAATTTCCACAAAAGACCGGGAAGAGGATCAGTCGTATATGTCGAAGAAAAAGGAAAGTTGCAGACTAAAGAATTTTATTAATTCATTTATTTCTATTTCCTTTTGATTTTTTATAATTAGTTTTAATTTAAATTTAGAAAAAATTGAAAACCACTTTTAAATAAATCATGGAATCAGATTTTGAAGATATTAAAAAGAAAGGGCTTCCAAAAATTTCCACAAAAAACTGGAAAGGGAAAGGGGATCAGTTGTATATGTCGAAGAAGAATGAAAGTTGAAGACTAAAGAATTTTATTTATTTATTTTTATTTCCTTTTGATTTTTCATAATTAGTTTGGATTTAATTTTTTTAAACTGAAAAACACTTTTAAATAAATCATGGAATGAGAATTTTGGAGATATTAAAAAGAAAAGACTTTTCAAAATTTCCACAAATGACTGGACAAGGAAAGGGGATCATGTAGTAGTATTAGTATGTAGTAGTAGTACGTTCATGTAGGCGTATCATCAAGTAGTACATGCGAATGAAACGAAAAGTTGGAGACTAAAGACTTTCATTTATTTGTTTCTATTCACATTTTTGTTTAATTTTATTCTCCATGATTAATTTTAATTTTTAATTCTAGTTTTTCGAACTTAAGAACCACTTTCAAATAAATAATAAAATTAAAGAATAAGGACTTTTATTCATTTATTATTTACATTTTTGAAATTCACTTTCATTTTTCAAATTGAAAATTCTCATTTATTTACTTTAGACCTTGCCTTAGACCTAAACCTTGAGAGTCTGTGGGCTTTGATGGGAGGTAGGTTTCACAGGAGAGCTTGAGGATTTGGGCGATAGAGGGTATGAAGGGTATAGGACAATTCCTGAAACAGCGTCGGTTAAAAAGAAAGTGTTATTTCAATTCCAATTTGTGTTGGTAAAAAGGTGCTATCTGGGTGTACCACACTGAAAGGTGGTATCTGGGGATTCAACTCTAAAAAGTGGTGCCTGAGGATTTTACTCTAAAAGGTGGTATCTAAGGATTCCACTATAATTCCATTCGTTTTTTATGAAGATATGATAAAGTATCTAAATGAATGTATTTTTTAAATGACAATTCAATGCAGTATTCTAAAAGGATGTAGTGAGGTATCTTATATGGATTGAATTGGAATAAAGTAGAATACATTAATTAGGATACCTTTAGGGATTGATAGAAAGGTAGTAAGCAATATGCAGGGATGAAAAGGAAGGTTCTGGAGGCTATCGTTGGAAGCCCTGGAGGCCCTCGTTGGAGACTCCGGAGGCTCTCGGAGGAGGCTCTAAAGGCCCTCGTCAAATGTTACTGGAGTCTTTTTTGGGAGACTCAGGAGGCCCACGTGGAAGGCTCTGCAGGCCCTCATGGGAGGCTCCGGAGTCCCTCGATTGAAACTCTGGAGGTTCTTGTGAGAGTCTCTGGAGGCCCTCGTGCAAGACTCCGGAGGGCCCTTGTGGAAGACTCTAGAGGCCCACATGGGAGGTTCTGAACGCCCACAGGGGAAGCTCTGAAGGACCTCATGGGAATTTCTCGAAGACCTTGTGAGACGCTCTGGAGGCTCAGGAGGCCCTCGTGGGAGACTTTGGAGGCTCGCGTATCAGGCTTTGGAGGACTGCTCAGGAGGTCCTCCCCAGGCCAGGGCTGAGTTTTGAATTCCTGACAAAGCGGCGTTGGCGGCGACATCTTTTTATAATATAGAAAGATTAGGAATGCATATATATTTATTAGAATATGCTCAAAAATGATAAGATAATTATTGAAGGTATTTTTAAAAATTAAAAATTTACTGTCCAGGCAACTACGAGGGGCCCACAAGGGCAAACATAAGGACAATAACAAGGGAAATCCATGTTGGATGCTGATGGATTACCATGTCGTTTCCATGAGAGGACACGCCTGGATTGTCCTCATGGGCCCTTTATGGCCTGAAGGCAATCCATGCATTTTTTAAACAGGATCATTATAGGAATGAATAATTATTGTTCTAACGTCTTAGAAAGTCACAGAAATGATTTTTTCTGCACACTAAAATATATTTGACTGAAAAAACGATTTTATTATGAGTGAAATATATATTTTTAAATGATAATTCAAAGTCGTGTTTCTACTTTAGATGAAATGGAAGAATAATCTGAATTTCAAATCGTATATGAAATGTACAAGATGTGGGATATTTTTTTTTGATTTTATTGAAGGAAAGTGCTTAGTGGAAGGACATGTGCACATAATATGCACAGACTCGTAAAGATGTAAAGTTACCTCATGAGATAGAAAATATTCTGGGAATAAAAAAATAAAAAAAAGACGATAGTTTTCAGCATTTTTACAGGGGTCATTCGAGATAGGTCAGTCTTGGTCGTAATTAGTCTAAACGCGTTTCGTAAAATTGCAAGGCGGTTATACGAGGCGGGACCCGCCAGATTGCTCCAATTAAACCCCTGTAATCCTGGCTTGATGTAACTTTCAGGGTTGGTCTGTTTCATTTGGCCGCACTGCATTCATGTAAATACCGTATTCTTCTTACCCATACTCCATTGCGATTCTAAATTATACTCTAGAACGTAAATATGCTTTTATTGACTTAATCTCATTGAAATTATTATTATTAACAGAAATGAGAGAAATGTAAATTCAGAGGAAACTTTTGAAAGGACGAAAAGTTGATTCGAACTTCGTAATTACCAGGAACGTATCGTTCCAAAAAAACCTAATTCATGAAATATGAACCTTTCAGGAGAGATGATTTTCAAAAAAGAAAAATTGATTCTTGGTAGCGAATAATAATCCAAACAATATTCATTTCCAAAACTGGTTTTAAGGGGCCATTCTACTATCTCGGCAAAAAAGGTGATTTTCAAGAATTTTTTTCTCAACAACTACTTTATATAATTGAATAAAGTTTCCAGTGTTTATAAATGCAGTCTCAAAGTTCATAAAAAATTTTTCTTACATAAAATTATTATCTACTTCAGGTATTATTTAACTATAAGCAAAGAGTCTAAAAAACGGCATGTTTACTGCGCGCACGATTTCTCAAAAAGTTTTGAACCGATTACTTTTAAATTTTCTACTTTTATTCTGAACATAAATATCGACAAAGTGACAAAGCAGATTTTTTTATTTTGCAAAATAACAAAATGGCGGCAGTTCAAACAAAAAATTTACAAAAATCTTTTTTTTTACTCTTTTATTTAATAATTTCACTATGATGAAATTGAAAATTTTTAAAACCGCTTTGTCACATTGTAGACATTTATGCTTAGAATAAGCGTAGAAAATTTGAAAGTAATCGGTCGATAACTTTTTGACAAATCGTGCGTGCAGTGGACATACCTTTTTTTACACACTTTGTTTATTGTTAAATAAAATAATCTCCTGAATAATGATAAATATCCTAAAATAATATCCTAAATAAATCCTAAATAATAATAAAAAATAATCTCCTGTAAAAATTTTTTTTGTCAATTTTGAGACTGTATAAATAAAGGCTGAACATTTTGTTCAGTTATATAAAGTAGTTGTTGAGAAAAAAGTTCTTGAAACTCACCTTTTTTTTCTGCCGAGATAGTGGAATGACCTCTCAAAACATTTTATTAGTTGGTTAGTTTTGGCACAGACAGTTTTAGTTTTTCTTATTGAACAAGAGTTAGGTTCTTTTGAACTAGCAAAATGTTAAAAATTACATCTCAAAAGTTTTTATGACAAAAATATTTATGTGGTTGTGTCTCAGACTTAGATATTATTTAAGCCCAAGAAGCTCTTTTGAAAATATTAGGGCACGAGACAGTCCTTTTTTGAAGCATTTCAAAAATCTAGGGGTGCGCAAAAGCTCGAAAGCTCGCAAGCTCGGCTCAAATCGAGCGAGCTTTTCATATGCGGGTCGAGCCAAGCCGAGCTGCGAGCTGGCTTGCAGATCGCAAGTTTAAAAAACCTCGTGGACAAAAAAAAGTCGCGAGCAAAAAAAAGCTCGCACGGCTCGCAGGGTTCGTGAGACTTGCACTTGACTACAATATTTGCTTGATATGCTCAATTATATATAATAAATATTTTAAATATTATTATAACATATTTTAATCACAATCTTATAAATATTATTATTTAAAATTTCATCTTTTCAATTAATGTTTTTGTAACCATTCTATTCGATATATATTCGATATGCAAACACTTTTCGGTTAAGAAGCTTCTTCAGCTGACGAGCCCTTTCTGACTTACGAGCTTTTCTGATCTCGCGAGCTATTTTCTTTTCTTTCTTAAATGTCGTTAAAACTCTAAAAGGAATCTAATGATTCATAAAAATCAGAAGTAACTTAAAAATGAAGAAATTACAAAAAGTAAAGGCACTTTCAAGTATTACGGAATTTTCCGTAAGATTGGTGGGTCAAGTACAGCATTAGAGATAGTATCACGGAAATTTCCGTAATCCGAACGGGCTGAAAATGGGTCAGATGTACGGAAAATTTTGTAATACTAGACAGTACGATAACTTCAATTTGACTCTGATTATTAATGAATGATTCGCATAAATACATGAAATGGAGAAACAATTTCAGTGAGTAAAAGATATGCCTTTCAGTGAAAGAAAGTCCATTCAGTAAATTTTATTGTAGTTTAAAAAAAGATACAATAAGTAGTTCACTTATTTTTATTTTGAGAATATATATATATATATATATATACCTATATATTGTATGTATAGTGCATAGTGTATACGCGGAGTAAAAAAAAATACATATGCATTCATTTCTGAAATGATTGAAGTAATTTTGAATTAAATGTTAACCCAAAATTTGTCAAAAATATTGTCTGGTAAATTTACTAAGCGGTAAAACCGTCTAAAACATATGACATAAGTTTTTTTTATGAAGACAAACTCTTTTATTATGAAAAAAATTGAATGATTATGAAATTTTTTAAATTGAATTATGGGAAATGAGGTTGACACCCAAAGTACTTTTTGATGAAGAAGTATTTGGCAAATCTTACATTGAATGTTTACAAAATCCAAATTTCTTTATTAGTCAAAAACTTCTCAAGAATAATTCTTCTATAAAATATTTTACCTATCGTTTTAAAAATGAAAATATTGTTAACATAGAATTTTCATATTCATTTAAAGAAATTGTTCATGTGGCGAATCGTGTTTTCGGAAAAGGTTGACTCATAAAATTCGTAAACTCTCTATGGTTAAAATAAATTGAATCATTTTGACAATCACCGCAAAATTATCACAAGTTTTTGATATTTTTTGAGCGTTTAAAAACTATTTGAAAATATATTTAAGTATTTTTGAATTTTAAAATGGTACAAGATTATCCTTTTCAACTTTTCCTTTTCAGCACAGGTCTCAGTTAATTTTTTAGTTCACTTGAAGCATAAATGAGTTAAATTTTTTCACCCCTGCTTATAAATCCCCATTCTGCATTATTTCGTTAGAAAAACCCTTTCAAGAAGTTTATAAAAATTTAGTCACCCCTCGAATTTTTCTTTGAAACTTGGCCGAAAACAAAGGTATTTCATCAAAAGAATTAAAACTACCTTTTGCGGACTTAAGATAAGGGAGTTAAAACAAAATATGTCCAGCATTTTCAAAAGTTAGACCTAACACTTTCAGAGGAGGACTGAAGAGAAATGAATGCTTTTTCAAATATCTTGAGCACACTCTAAAATACTGTTTCTCTTTCAAAATAAACGCTAAAAATAGGTGGTAATTTTATTAAATGGAGAAAAAATTTGGGATAGCAATACGATTGAAATTGAAACCATTAGGTTTGCTTCATTTTTTGCTGAAACTAAACTTATGAGATTATCTTTTATTATTTTTTTTCAAACAGTATTTTTGGTTTCGAACAACTTCCAGAATTCAAAAATATTTTACATTACAAAAAAGGCTTCAAAAGAGGACTTTGAGAAATATTTTTAACAGAGACTCTATGATGTATTCAATTTTTATCTGAAATTATTAATCCGCAAAACAATTGGGACCAAAAGTCTTCAATTCTATTGTCAAAGAGTTGAAAGGATAAATACAGAAAGAGGATAGAATTGAATGGAAATACATGGATATAAGTGATTCTGGTCGATAGAGAAGAAAGCACCACTTTATAATGAATGATAAATATTAAATACTGATACTTCAATAACTCTAAAGTATGTACCTTCATTTTGAATAAACTGACCATCGCTCTTTAAAAAATAATTTTTTCTCCTCGAACTTGCACACATAGGTATATGTATAATTTTATCCTACAAGCTTTACTTTTTTCCATTCAACCGTAACATTCACTGTAATAGTGAAACTTTAGGAGTATAACAGAATTCTCTGATGAGAGCCTCGAACTGATTTCCATTTAAAGCAGACGACCCAAGCGGAAAGTTGGCTCCTAGCGACCAACGAACTGAATAGTTCAGCTTTAATTCGTTAACAGCCATCGTACAACATCCTAGTTGCATTACAATTATCGAAAAAAAACAGAGATCATCCTAACAAGCCACTTCCATTGTAAATTGGTACATGTTACACGTCACATAGTTTCCCCCTTTCCCCCCGAAGACCGACTTAGAGTGGTAGCGGAGAGATGGTAGGTCATAGGATGACTGAATGTAACTCATAACCGACTCCGTGGTTGGCGCAGAGCTAGCGCATCGGGTTTCGAGCCGGCAACCAAGGGTTCGATTCCCTGGGCCGGAGTCAATTTTTACTGATGCTCACGCGTTACGCCTCGAATACTCGACAGTCACCCTTCCCCTTCCCTTCCCCTGTATAGCTTCCACTATTTACCAGAGAGTCCTTACTTTTTCCCCCTTCCCCTTTTGTTCACAGAATTACACTCTTACCATGGACCTTTTGCGTAAGCTCAATGGTACAATGCGAAATCGACTCTAGTCGCTTAGCCGGCTTTCCAGTTCCCTCAGCCTTGTAGCAAAGCCTGAAATATGAAATTGCCACAATATGCAGTAAACCGTAGCGAGCAGTACCTCCCTTATGTTTTAAACAGCCACCATAACGATCTCATTCTAATAATACCCAATTCAAAGGACATTCTGCTTGAAGCTTTTTCGCTAAGTGTGGCGTTGTGCGAATTTCCTACTTCCGCTTCGCTGAAACGACTTCTTTTACTTCTTTCGGCTCCAACGACGCATGATTTTTATGAGGGCATTTCGAAAGGAAGTTTTACGATCTTCCCACAAGTTAGGGGATTTCATTTTAATTCTAAATAGCCTTTGGGTAATAAATTAGTGAATCAAGATCGAAGCAGGAATTTGCAATTAATGTGGATTTCCTTCGTGAGTGGAATTTTTAGATTTTAGGTGTTAGGCAAATTATGAAGTAAAGTAATTTAAAAAATCAAATCAATGAGGTGGGCAAGCACCCTCAAGGAAGCGTTTCGTAGGCTACATGATAAAAATATATCACCTAGTGGATTTTATTCTTTGTCGCAATTCTGCATGCGAAGAGCTTCAATTTGAGCCATGCCCAAGGGGAATGGGACAGAAACGCTTCCAGCATAGGAGTCTCAGAACAAGATTTCCAAATTTCTTCATTTTCCTCAGTTATTAACAACCGATATTGAAGAACAAGAATATAACCCAACGAATTTCATTCTTCATCGCGATTTCACATGCCAAAAGCTTCAATTTGAGCCATATGCAAGGGGAATCGGGCTGAAAGAAACGCTTCCAGCATAGGGGTCTAAGAAGCCAAATTTCAAAATTTCTTCTTTTTCACTATTTATTAACCACAGATGTCAAATAAAAAAGAATATAACCGTACAAATTTCATTCTTCATCGCGACTTCACATGCCAAAAGCTTCAATTTGAGCCATGCCCAAGGGGAATTGGACTGAAAGAAACTCTTCCAGCATAGGGGTCTAAGAAACCAAATTTTCAAATTTCTTAATTTTCCTTAGTTATTAACCACTAATATCAAAAAGACAAGAATATCAACAAACGAATTTCATTCATCATCGCGATTTTACATGCCGAAAGCTTTAATTTGAGCCATGCCCAAGGGGAATCGGGCTGAAATAAACGCTTCCAGCATATGGGTCTATGAAGACAAATTTCAAGATTTCTTCATTTTCCAAGTTGTTAACCACTGATTTCAAATAAACAAGAATATAACCAAACGAATTGTATTCTTCACCATAATTTCACGTGTCAAAAGCTTCAATTTGAGCCATGCCCAAGGAAATTGTACAGAAACGCTCCCAGCTTAGGGGTCTAAGAAGCCGAATTTTCAAATTTCTCTATTTTTCTTTGTTATTAGCCACTGATATCAAGAAACAAGAATATAACTAAACAAATTTTATTCTTGATCGCAATTCTACAAGCCAGGAGTTTTAATTTGAGCAGTGCCCAAGGAAAATCGGACTAAAAGAAAAGTTTCCAGCAGAGGGGTCTGAAAAGCCCAATTTCCAAAATTCTTCCTTTCTTGTAGTTTTAAATCACTGATAAAAACCTATAACATATAACCGGATGAAAATATTTTTCCTTGAGTATACTTCGGCTGGTTAACATCCATATCAAACAACCATGTAGCACAAATATTATAGCAGATAGGAGTGGTAAACGACGGACCGACTGACGGACATCCGACCGCCGTTACAAAGGTTTCCGGCGTAGCCTACGAAACCCTAATAAAAACGAACCGAATAGAATAGTATAGAATATCAGGAGGGATGAAATTAGCTATCAATCACCAGGATTGAATAAGAATTGCAGGTTTTGCTTATGACGGAAGCAAATTAGTAAATTTTAATAATATCTCTAATTAAACCAAATTTTATAAAATTATATATTTTTAATATAATTTTTATATTAATTGTATTAATTTTAACTTTTAGGTCAATTGATTATCTTATATTTTATCTATTTTTTTCTTGAAATTAGGATAATTCCCACATTTTTTTCAATTATTGATTGAGGTAATCAATTAAAACGAATTGAAGCAAGAATTAATATATTGATATATATTTCATTTGCTT
>JAUMHM010000005.1:36698034-36709112 GCA_032362435.1 Melikaiella ostensackeni | reverse complement strand
ATTTTTAACACAAAATTTAATGCAAACTCGTTGATGCAAAGTCGATGACATTTTTTTTGTGAAAAATCGAAACCACATACAAAGATAGATGTACACAATACGGCGTCACTTCAGCAAATGTCAAGCTATCAAGCTGAAAATCTGACAGAACGTTAATGACACTTCTACCAACACAACAAAAAAATAAGAATTGAAATTGGCCAAACGAGAGCACCACACGGTGACGAGTCCTAAAACTTTTTGATCAAAGTGTAATACCTCTAGCATTCCAAATTCCCAGTCTCCATTTATTGCCCGAAACTTTTCCGAGGACATGTCTTTCGTCAACAGAAGTGTCAATCTTATCCAAGGCTACATTATTATTTGTAGTATTCATTGTTAAAAGTATACACCCAAGTACAACTTGATACGATAAATTTATTTCGTAAGTATAAAATCATGTCAAAATTAAGCAGATAAATTATCATAAGGTGGAGTGTCCATTCAGGATGTCAGTCTCGTCAAACTTTGGTCATGCGAAGGAAAGTATGAAAACCAAGCCAGAATCAAAGGAGTGATAATCGGTTTGTGTTGTGAACTGAGAAGGGCACCAGTCTCCTGCAGCGTGGTCTCTGAAATGGAAAAAAACCATTCAATGCTTCAAAAATGTGACAAGAAATCTCAACCAAGAATAAAAAATGATTGGTTCATAGACTTCCCTCAATTTTGGTTTTTTTGGAAAGTCTATTTTTAAAAACTCTTACAAATCTTAGAAGCCTTCCACAATTTGGAAAACTTTCAATAAATTTTCAAAACTGTGCATAAATTTCCAAAAGTTTTAGTAAGTTTCCATAACGTTCCAAAAATTTTGCATAAATTCCCACATTTTTCCGAAAATTCCCCCTCTTCCAAAGAATCTTACGCACACTTTAAAAACCTCTGATAAATTTTCGAAAGTTTTCATAAATTTTAAAAGTTGTCATAAATTTCCGAAACTTACCGTAAATTGACGTGATTTTCTTTTTAAATTATATTTTAATGTCGATACGAACCTCCCTCGAGCATGATTTTCGTAAGACTGTTCAGCAGAGGATACTCAAGGTGTAATGTGATGCCTTTACGGTGCTCATTTTCGTCTTCATGGAGAAACTCTCAAAATTCCTTGCTTAAACTTAAGAAAGCCCCATTCTCTTTAAAAAACTGAAGCCTCTGGGGAATTCATGTTTGGCAGGAAATAAAAAAGTACAAATCAAATAATCATCTTGAATTTTGTTATCATCATAAGTGAAAAATTTGATTGTGTTGTCAACGAGCCTTGGCCTCATCTCTATTTAACATTTTCTACTTACAGCAAGAGCGATACAAAATTTGACCACCATGCCCCCGACGTGGCCTGCGTACATCTCTGAATTAATATCAACTTATTCCTTCTGTATTTCAGCGCAATTATATATGTTTGATTTGCAATACATAATAAAGTCTGTCATTTGTTTACTATCCTAAATTATAGTGCAGGTTATTATTTTACAAAATTAATCACAAAAATATATACAGGGCGGTATATCCTGGTCCCAAATAGTTCCCCGATAATTTTCTACATGGCTCTATCTATTTTCTATCGAAGGTTATTGATTAACTATTACCTTATGCAAAAAATGAAGTTCATAGCTTACGTAATTTTTTTCTGGTTTTTCGAAAATCCTCCTATAAATATTAGACATTCTCTCTGGTTCCGCAGACCATTCTACAAATTTGAAAATTGTCTGGATCTGAAGAACGTGTCTGATGAACTTATGCTAAGATTCTCAACGACGTGAAATATTAACGAATCCTTGCATATTGAAACATGAGATTACGACGAGAACAGGAATAAATATTGTACAACGTCGTGCCGCGCCAGTACGATCGCGTCAAAAATAAATCTTAACGAGGGCAGATGCAGAATATTAATTACGAAAGGCAGAGTCCGTGCTATTGGATATTCTGTCCTAACCCACACTCTTTTTTCACCCTTTCCGTATTTCGCTACCTTCTCCCTTCTACCTCCATACGGGAGCACGAATAATGAATACGACTGGCAACAAAATTGAAAGAGGAGTAGCGCTACATCGTGGCATAATAGAATAAAATAAAAACCAATATGTGCGTTGCGTGATGGGAGAAGATGTTTAATGATTGTATGTAATCATTTTATTGTATCTTGTGTCGTTAATATTTTCATTTTTAATGTCATTTTTCACGATTAAAACAGAAACCGCGCATCCTATCAAAAAATAGTCAAAAAAATGTGTGAAATTTTTCTTGAATCATCAATTTTGTTTCATTTATTTATTTCGTATCTGCATAGTTGACCGCAAAATGGTATTTGTGATTTTTTAGTTTTTTTTTTAGGCCAAAGCCATCCTGTATACAGATAATGACAACGAAGACAGACAGATAGGACACCATCTTAAAATCTGTTTTTTCGGATTTCGGGGGTTTCAAAACGTCGAGATTTTATGAATGCTTATGCTTCAGATATTTGTATTTTATTGTATACTAGCAATATTACACGCGCGCTATAGCGCGCGGGAAACATTTCGTTGACAATTAATAATATACAAATATAAAACAAGATTACTATGATTCCAATTTTCAATTCTACAATTTAGTCATTTGAAATAAGAAGAAAATTATTTAGGAAGCATCGAGTTGGCAATGTTTAATTCAAAATGTTGCCAAATTAAAATAACCTAAATTTGAATGCCTAGTTCTTGCATGATTTTATTTTTAAGGCAAATTTTTTCATGTATTTAAAGACCTATGAGAGAGTCTTGAAAACTGTAAAGCTACTTATAAAATATTCAGGTAATAATGCTTTTTCGGAATTGTTCAATTTTGCAGGATTTGAATTTAAAGCATGATTTGATATTAATGAATATTAAAATAGTCGAATTTCAAATATGTATCAGTATTAAATTAGTAATTTTGAATGTTTCATTCAGACATATTCAATTTTGATATTGGGCTGCAAATTTAAAACATTATTTGAATTTGGTAGATTTAAAATTGAACTTTTTAACTCTGAAGACATATAATTAAAAAATATTCACCCTTAAACGTTTTCATTCTGTGTGTACAATTTTTAAAGTTTCATTCTGAATCCGCCAAATTCCCATTGCCTTAAATATACAACTCTTCATTTTGAGAGAAGAAATGAAAATTTTCAATTTTTTCGTTTCGAAAGTTATGAATTTCAAATTGTAGGAAATTAAAGGCTTTAAGTTTGATATTGTGCAATCTTTCAGTGCTTTATATCAAAAATTTTTCAACTTCAAACGCTCTGAATTTGAAAATGATCCATTCTTGATTTGTGAAATTAGTTATTTTTCAGTTTTCAATTCCTATTACTGAATTTTTGTTTTTATTTATGAAAGTATATTCCAATAAAAAAAAAGTCCGCTTTTGAAAATTCAAATCGATCGAATAGAACTGAAGATATGGAATTTTCAAAAAAAAAGTTATTCAAAATCTCAAGGTCCCGTATCTTTGATAATTTTGTAAATTGAAAAAAAAAGAGAGGTGTTATTTTTCACTACCAAAGGAATAAATCTGCAAAGTGACAGCCTAATCCCATTATGTGACAAAAATTACTGTGATTGAATGATATGGAATCCACTTTCGTTTACATTCAACCATGTTTTCAACATTGTTAATTAATTAACTCGTACAATATATAAAATTCCATCGTTTTTCAACCTCGCCGTATGTTAAACAACTAATTTTTTGAAAAGTAGACACATATTAGTAACATATCCAATGAATCATCAAATGAATCAAGTTTTGAAGAACCCACGTTTTTCTAATACTTACAGCTTTCAACGTATATACATGCACTTCGTGATTGCTCAAACAATACAAAATAATTTAGAAAGTAAATGAATGTTAGTATAAACTATCGAGTTAATAATCAAATAGCAAAAACAATGTTTCTCTAGAGTTTTCAGTTTACAAGACACATTTAAACACATTAAAATTGCTTAAACTATTAAAAAGAACATTACTTAAAATACATTGGTTCTCCTCATTGATTCTGGAACTTGTTTTATTTAGAAAATGCCATAATGTTGAAATTTCTTGACTAGAATTCATTGTTTAACTCATGCATATTTTTTCATAGAATTAATACATTATTTTATAAGATAATAAAAATGTATGGATTACATCCATTCCAAATCAAGCAGGTTCTGCACTTCAAGTCGCAGAATCTCTCAGCGACGAAATATGTTATTTTTCAGAGGAAATGAGGTGGCACGTATTTTTACGATCCGAGAAAGAAAAAAAATCTGTACGAAGTCATGATTGTTTGAATTTTGACGTCTATTTTTGGAAAAAAATCAATTTCTTCCTTAAAATTCTATAGGTTTTCATTAAATTCAAATAGTCTAATTTTCGTTTTAGATCCAGATGAGTTTCATTGTTCTCTTTCAAAATCAATATTTTTCAAAGTTCCCGCTTATACAAGGAAGGCATTCTATCAGTTTTCCTGAAAATGTAATTATCGAAATTTTCTCGTAAACGATGCAAGATATCACAAAAAGACAAGAGGCGAATTTTCGACACCACAGGATGTCGTTCTGATGAAAAGTGAAATTCAACAAAAAATTGGCGAAAAATATGAGTGTGCGTTTTTTTCAAAAATCGAAATTTGGTATTTTTAAATGAATCGTCACCACTTGGTTCATTTTGAACTTTTTTAAATTTTCTGATATATTTCAAAAGAGGATGGTGAAACCCACCAGGAAAAAAAAATTGGAATATCTGAATTAAATCAAAAAGTAAAGAATTTTGAAGATAAAATTGATGTTTTTTTTTTAAAAACAGACATCAAAATTCAAATACTTCAAGCTTTGTGGAATTTTTTTTTGTTCTCTGATCAGAAAAATATGTGTCGCCTGATTTCCTCTAAAAAACAACATATTTCTTAGCTGAGAGATTCTGCGACTTGAAGTACAGAGCCTACTTGATATGAAATAAATTCAATCTATGGCTTATGGGTTAGTGATGATCTAGCGAAAAAAATTGTCTGAAAAAAGTTTTTGCAAGACTCTCATTTCACCACTTAGGAAATAGTTTTTGAAAGTGAATGAATATTAATTTAAGGAGGATGATAATTATAAAGTTAATGTTAATATGCATTCGTTAAAGTGTTTCCAATAAAAAATTATACTATTTATTTGACTTTAATTGTACATTTTTACATCTTAATAACGCATTTCAACAAGTCAAGCTTTTCACTGCATTGGTTATATAGTAAAATGTAAGGGCTATAAGGCATGTGATTTTATTAATCGATTTTACTCAAATTTCTAGGGTATTATTTTTGCGGGTCCGTTAACAGTATTAGGGGGCGGAATCACAAAGTCAGCAATATTGTGCTAATGTAAATTAAAAACTGAAATTTTGGAAATTTCAAATTAAAATCAATTACTTAACTTAGCATGGGTTTTAATTATTTCATTAACCGTGAAACTTATTTTTTTTAAACGATACAATTAAAAAAAAATTAAGCCAAATAATATTCAATGTTTCAACATGAAATGATTCTATTTTGAATGCCTGCAATTTCAAGTTGTTCATTTAAAAATAATTCAATTTGAAATAATTTAATTTTAAAAGTTTCAAGGTGAAAGTTGATCAACAAGTAAGCATTAAAAATTTTGAATTTACAGTCTTGAAAAGTGTAAAGAGGGTAAAGTTATGCAACTTTCATAATATTTGAAATTATTCTGAATTTTTGTATAATAAACTAAGAAGGTTATAGACATCCCCGGCTTTAGATTGGAAAATAGTAATTCCTATAGATTTTAACATTTTAATTATTATTACTGAAATCAACATCAAAAGGCGAAAAGGTTCAAGGCTTCTCCTTTGTTCCAAGTATTGCAAGTCATAAAAAATGAAAAACTTATTAATCGAATATGAAAATCAATGAAACATGATAATTAAGAAGTCAAATATATTTATTTCCAAAATATTAGTTTAAATTTATTAATTTCATTTTGTCGCACAATCTCGAAGATTCAAAATTGATCCCGAAGAATTTCAGATATTATCAACTTAACATTATTTGATTTTACACGTACGTGTTTCAAAACTTTGGATAATAAAATAAACTTACAAGGGTTTTATGTCAACGTGACGTTTATTATGAAAACGTTCACCTGACATAAGCTTCCATTCTGTGTCTTGTGGCAGAAGCAAACTAATTATAAAAAAAACAAGAATAAAAAAACAAAAGTACCTCTGCGAACCAACTTCGTGCTGCGAACGGAATGTATTAGCTGCGTGCACTTGTAGATTATTATTTGACAAGAAAACGGTGTTTTTCTAATTGTGCTTTCCAAAAATAAACTTCTTGATGGTGCTAGTGGTAATTTTAATAATCAATGGAAATCTGGAAACTCATCGAGACTCAGATGTTCTCAATGTTTGGCAGCGACCCTTAAATATTTCAACTTCAACCATTCATAGTTTGAGAATCGTGACCACAAATTTTTTGAAATTAAAACATTTTCAATATTTAATATTCAGGAAATGTTACTAATTGAAACTGAACAATATTTTATATTTTGCTCGCGGAATTTAATAACTAAAATATAGAAACTTCAAATTAAGGTTATTACAATCGAATCTAGTCTGGATTACTGTAACTGGTATTATCATGAAACCATGAGGTATGTGGATTGTCGAATTAGGGAATTTTCGAATGAGAATTATATTCACAGAGCTAAAAGTCACATTTCGTGGTTTGTTTCCGCAAAGCAGAGGACAATTTGATAGTTTGGAAGTGTTCAGTGTACACATATGACTGTATGCTATTCTAGTGTGTCCAGTGTAGTCTTATGCTGTGGAGCAGGTGCGCTGCATTTGTTTCTCATTTCCATATACCAGCAATGTGTACACGCCATATTTCGTAGGATGCGACTTCCAGAAACGTCAAGGGACGGTCCTTTGTCAAGAGGAAATTATGGCAAGCCTTTTGAGTAAAACTGGTCAGAGTATTACTTTACAGATTTATGTATAAACGCATTTCTGCTTGAAAATGACCACAATATTTAGTTTTGCATAATAATCTTCAGTGAAATTCTAGCTTCATTTCATACCGAGCAGGAGAACATCTTTTTTACAGGACGCCTATTACGAAAAACAACGTCATCTACATACGATGTTAAGTTTGGTAGAAAAGCAAGTAACATTTTTTTTCTAAAAAGTTTGCTTTTATTTCTCAATATAGTCTTCTCTACTTAGTCCAGTGAGATTCCAATTTTTTCATTCCTTCAGAAGAGCAAGATTTCTCGAGGTCTGCAAAATATGCATTTAGGGCATCGATTACTTCTCCATTAGACAAAAATCTCTTCCCACAGAGACAGGTTTCCAAGTTGCAAAACAGAAATAAGTCGCACGGAGCCAAGTCTCGAGAATAGGGTGGATGAGGAATCAATTTGAAGCCCAGTTCGTATATTTTTGCCATTTCGATTGCGGAGGTGTGAGCCGGAGCGTTGCCGTCATAAAACAGCACTTTTTCGTGCGCCAATTAATGCCATTTTTTTCAGCTTGCTTTCAAGCAGTCCAAGAATGATGCATAGTACGATCTTGTTATATTATCACCCTCCTCCAAGCGATCGATGAGCATAATTCCTTGGGAATCTCAAAATACTGTGGCTATCGGCTTCCCAGCTGACAAAACAGTTTTCGCCTTCTTCGGCGCACCACTGCTTTGACTGCTGCTTTGTCTCGGGTCTATAGTGGTGGATCCAGGTTTCATCCATAGTCACAAATCGACGCAAAAAGTCCAACGGATTCCGATTAAACTTCGGCAAACACTTCGGTGAACGATCTCAACCCCCGGTTTTTCATGCTGGATGTTATAGACTCATTCAGTTAAGATGCCTACAGCCTCAGAAATATCACGCACCTTGATTCCGCGATCTTCCATAATCATATGATGAATTTTTTCTACCATATCCGATGTGGTAACCTCAGTTAGGCGCCCGGAGCATGCTTCTTTTTTCGTTGTGGTTCGACCACGTTTAAATTCGTTTAACCAGAATCAAACTATTGTCAAACGAAGAAACAGACTCCCCGCACAGTGAAAAATAATGCTTAAAATTATACTGAAATCAATATCATTCTGATATGCAACAAAAATGATACAAAAATCAAGAGCATTTTGATCTTCCGGAACGAATGATCGATTTTGGGATCATAGTGACCTGATTCGGTGTCATGTATCAATTCAAGCTAAGATGGCCAACGTTCTTAGAGTACTTAAGCTCATATGAGAGCATTTATGATTCTTCATCGTGCAGTGTACTTGAAAATTAAAAAAAAACTTGATAACAAAATACCATATATCTCCTGTTAAGTGTAGTTGTCACTTGCGCACGGTTAGATAAAATATTTGGGTTATCACATACGCGCCAAAAACTGGCAGCTTTTTTTTTTAGTTTGACAGATGACCCTGAAAGCAGATCAAAATTATCCGAATGGACAAATCATTATGATCTCAAGGGTCAAGTGATCGCTGGAGCAAAATGCTCCGCAACAAAAATTATCCTTCTCTTAATGTGCGTGAACTTTGTCTAACTCTGCTTTGATCTACGCGGTCGTCCAATTTCTTAAATGAAAATGTTTTATCACTGCACGGAACTCTTCTTTCTCCATCCTTTCGAAAACTACCGACAAGCTCACTTCGAGCGTATGTGAAATGCAAACTAAGCGTCGGCTTAGGATGAAGCTTGGTAGAGTTTAGTCTGAAGAGTCTTATTTCTTGGCTATATACTACAAAGTTAATTTTGGCGCCATCTAGCGGGAAATTCACCTTAATTATCGAACGACCCTCGTAATGAATAAGTACCATTCGTAAAAAAATAGTGGGGCCCTTGGCGAAAATCTGCTCTCCGAAAAAAATAACCCATGACTCTTTTACAATTGATCCTGACATCTGACCTTTGACCCGTGACCTATAATCTCTGATCCCTGACCTCGTACAGTTCATTTCTGACTACCTGTCTCTGACCTACTACCCTTGGCCCCTGACGTGTCTGCTATTGCCTCTTATTCATTATCTCTGACCTCTAATCTATCAATTTTATACTCTGACTGTTGACCTCTCACCTTTTAGGAGCCACTCCCGTACCCTATCTGATCCTCCCTTCTCCCTTTGATATTATATAATGTGGAAATAATTCTATAATTATTCTTCTCTCTAATATAATTTATGAGTATCCTTGATGTGCTCATGTAGATAAGGCTGCATTTATGTGAGACTATAATGCTAAAATGCAAAGACTTGTGTTCCATGGTGGTCAGCCACACAACATTGTTAAGGATTTTCACTTAGCATGATGCATAATACACTTCTTTTGTTATCCATGCGTAAACTTTTTATATGTTTCTTACGATTCTCATCTTACGATACTGTATAATATTTTAATACTTAATACTATAATACTTTCATAATACTTTATTCCACAGATACATAAAGTTGCCACTTTACTGTGCCTGTCGGGCGAGAAGAAAGTTGCCCTTTACACCCCACGAGTGTCAAAGCAATCTAGCAATCTCTACGCATGCGCACATCGCAAATTCTGTTAATTTTGTCCCTAGAGCCCGGGGCGGAAGAACTCAGATCCCGCTAAGGGGTCAGCTGTTCCTTGAGAATCAACGTCATCCGACGGGATAATCGGTTAACTAATGGTGTACTGTCCTTAGTACAAATTGATGTGCATTCGCGAAGATTGATTTGACGTCCGCGGGCTGCAAAAGTCAACTTTCTTCTCGCCCTATATATATAGAAGTGAAATTTTCATACATATGTGAAATAAAATATCGTGTGGAACAATACGTTAGCACAATACGTAGTGGAACTGCGTCGAAAACAACTTATAAAATAGACTTATGTTTGCTATAATCATGTGATGTCCAAAAATGTCTATAATTATTTTGAGTTGGTTTCATTATTTATTTTCTACAACATTTTTTATTGGAAAGCTACACTGTATTCAAACACTCGGCATTTTAAAACTCAAATATGTAACTTCACCATGACCTCAACCACCTTTTTATGTCATGTGTG
Organism: Melikaiella ostensackeni; assembly: GCA_032362435.1. Classification (NCBI taxonomy): domain Eukaryota; kingdom Metazoa; phylum Arthropoda; class Insecta; order Hymenoptera; family Cynipidae; genus Melikaiella; species Melikaiella ostensackeni. The sequence continues at coordinate 36,699,013 of JAUMHM010000005.1, read as the reverse complement.
CGCCCGCTGAATCTGAAAGTGCAAATATGTTTTATAATACACTACCAGTATTTTGAACTATTATTTCAGACTATGTTGAATATTAAATGTTCATTTGTTGGGAATTGCATCCATAAAATACTAATTCAGCTAACGAAACAACTTCATTGGAAATTCACTAAAGCAGGCAGGTCTCGTATCGCACATCGGTAGTGGGGACACCAACATCTGCAAAATGAGAAAATTTCCTTGACCCTGCCCAGGCCCAGGCCAGATGTAAGAGTTTCAAATATATATTTTTTTAATTACAAAATTAAAGATTCAAAAGTTAAGAGATCGAAATCTACGGATTTTTACAATTACAAATATCTAAAATTTGGTTTCAAAAATTTCTAAAATATTATATTTTGTATGTATTTCGTAAACTGTACGTGAAACGTAAAAACAGATAACATTTTTATGTTGGCCACTAGAATAATACTGTATATAAATATAGGTTTATAGGTTCTTACAAATAAATATATGCATGCAAATAAATAATAATCTTTAAAATTTGGAAAGGGATTAGTTTCATGAAGGTTCCAGCTGCCTTAAATTTGATTGAAATCGACCTAAACTGGTCTAACATTTTCGCCTGACATACTCCTGAGATTCTGTTTCGGTACGGAATACTACAAAAAATCTTAGATTTGAAAAATCTGAAGTAAAAGAAGATGACTAAGGAGATTACAAAGACCCCCCAGAAAAGTGGGAGCGGGTAATCAACTGGATAATATTATTAAAAGAAATTCTGCATCTCATTGTTCAAAAAAGAAACGATATACTTTATGATTCATAGAAAGATTAGTATGTACCACCTTGATCAAAAAGTTTTAGGATTCGTCACCGTGTGGCGCTCTTGTTCGGCCGATTTCAATTCTTCCTTTTTTGTTGTATTGGTAGAAGTGTCATTGACGTTCTGTCAGATTTTCAGCTTGATAGCTTGACATTTGTTGAAGTG
>JAUMHM010000005.1:36680180-36691856 GCA_032362435.1 Melikaiella ostensackeni | reverse complement strand
CGAACAGAAAAAAAGTTAATGCGTCGACCTCAGGGATTAAATACGTAAATGATTTTTACTTTCTTGTAAAGCTATAGAGCATAATAACTGTGAGACAGAAGAGGATCGTTTGACAAACCCACTGTAGGTGGCGAAACAAGAATTGCTTTTCGTGACATTATATTCGCAATTAAGAAACTAATGAATGGTCAAGCTGCTCGTGTAGACGTTATCACAGCTGAAATGCTTAAGAGCAGTGGCAGCTATTTGTTTGTGTGACTGAGCGAATTTGTAAATGTGTGTGCTGAGAACGATGAAGTTGCAAATAATTGGAGAAAAGCTTCAAAGAGTTTTTATCTCCACTTACAATAAATCAATATGGTACAATTTTTTAATTCGAAGATAACTATTGACGTAATATCTGGTTTTAGCTTTTCAGTTTTTGTTACTTATGTACTATTCAATTATCCAGGTGCAAAGAATAGCAGGTGTCCGAGGTTTGTGCTAGTATTTGGAGTTCGGTACTCTAACGGTATAATTTTAATGCAAACTTTGAAACGACCAAATTTCTTTGAACAAGTTTGGAAATATGAAACTGAGTGTGTGGGTTTAATGGACATACGAGTGAGACTTGGAGCGAATGATCCTGAATCGTTGAGGAGTGCGAACTAAGATACTCAAGGATAAGAATGAAGGAGTCCATTTAAGTATAATTTTGTAAAATGAGTATGATAAAATAGATTAGATTGAAATATTTCTAGATAAAAAGTGATGGAAGATCAAGTATTGCGATGAAAACAGATATACTTGATGAGGGGTGGACTTCAAGATCTACTCTTGTAGATATATTTTTATAACAAAATACGATAATTTGCGGGTAACTCTCCATGAACAAAAAAAAGATAACAATTGACTACCAGAAATTCCAAAGCTCAAAGCACAATTTTTTTGAACCAAAAGAATATATTCTCATGATAAATGATTCAGTGTAATGAACAGCTTGATGAAGATTCGATCTTTAACGACAAAATGAAGTAAATTTCTAGACAAAATGTAATTTATGTAAGCGAGGTTGAACCTGATTAAATCTAAGTAAATTTTGAAGTTGGAAACCCAGTATGTCAACTCCGTTACGTTATTTACGGAGGGTACTGAAATTTTGAGAAGCAGGAAGTAGAATGCTGAAGTGTTGATGCGGCAGCGAGTTATGTTACGCCCTGAATGAAATTTCCTCAGTGGTTTGACCGTGTAGAGATTTATTATTATTAACTCAGTTTAACCAATGCAATTACGAGTTGCGTCGTCGCCGTTGTCACTTCGTGCTTGGCTTTTCACGAGGTTCCCGAGAATTCACTTCCCAGGGGAATCATGCGGAGGTGCACGTTAATCGTTTTGTTCGAAATGCTATTGTAAAGTTTTCAGTTTTCGCTCTAGAGGCACGTTTAGTTTATATTCACTAATTTAAACATGACCTGAAACTTTACGCGAAGACTGTTAGTCCAAAAATAACTAAGATCATATCAGTTTTCGTACCCGGTATGTCATATTATGAGGGATATTGAAATTCTATTCTTTTTTTATTAATCTTTTTGGCTGAACATTATTCTGAATACCTTTTAATTATAATAATCTGCTATTCATTAATTTATTCATTTACTTTCAGGCCAGTCTGTAAAGAAAATTAATTAAAATTATTCCCAAAAGTTTTCAAGTCTTGTGGATTGATGGATTAGGTCTCAAAAACAATAAATCCCTTTTTTCAACCCTCTTCGAGGTCCGGAACACTTGAGAAATCGTAAAACTCTGAGATTCCACACAACTGTTCAAAAAAATTGCAAAACATTTGCAAATTAGTCGTAACGTTTTTCAAGGCTTTTTACGCAGTTTATTAGATTTTCAACCATTTTAGATGTGGGGCACCTAAAAATTGTTTAATAATTAATGTTTTCATGAATAGCTAAGAGAAAAGAATTGCAAAAGTACGTCAAATTGGCAAGGGAGTTTTAAACATTGTGTTCATGTTAAGTATATATCTATCAGAAAAATTGTAAAAGTTTTGTAATTTTGCTGCAAATTCTTGAAATAACTTTCCACATCGCATACTATCCTTGCACCTCCATAGATGATACGGAACATCGTGAAATTGAAAATAATTGAGATTGAGAGAAAGTTATCGAGTTTAGAGTGAATGAAGACTGAAAGTCATGATTGCATAGAGTGTAATAGACTTTTTTTATGCTGAAAGGCCGATAATATTGACAAAATTATATGTTTTTTTCATCAGCAAATGATAATCATTTCAAGAAATATCGATGCTGAAGAAAAAAAACTGATCGAATGAATACGTTTTACTTGATTTTAAGCATTAACTTTTCATTCGTGGAAATTTGAATTAGATTTCTAAACAATTTTTGATGAAATAAACCTGTTTTAAAAAAAATGTTGGTTATTTCCTTCGAACTAACTTTCACTGTAAATGGCTTACCTATTGGCGTGATTAGAAAAATGATTTTTGAAACTTAATATAAAGATTTTTAAGCCCATTCTTAAGGAAAATAATAATTTTATCTTACTTGATATACATTTTTCTATAATAATATGCTATAAAGTGTGCCAATTACCAGATGAAATAATTAAATGAAATATTCTGACTATATTCAAGAAAAATTGGAAACTACAATTGTGACCCCTGAGGATTTTGATGTCCTGAAAACGAATTCGTTGTCGAAATTTTTCCTGTGCGTCAGAATTTCGAGATATTCTAGCCTAACTGTGGAAAATCGACCATTTTCAGCCATATTTCGGACAATATCACGCGAGCAGCTATTTTTTCCTCTTAAAACTGCTAACGTCATCGATCAGCACTTCTTTTTTATCTTTCATTTCCATTTTTGATCATCCGAAACGAGTTTTTTACTCTGAGATATGACACATTACCCATTTCAGTTTCACACTGAAAAATGAGCAAAGAATGCGAAGAAGGCGACTAGAATCATGTTATTCGATTGTCTACAGGTTTCTGAGTTTGCTGAATCCAAATCCGAGCTCAGATTTGCAAAGTTTGAGATTGTGGATCTAATATGGCGGACTAAAATTTTAAGAAATACTTCGTTTTGTACAAAACTTAGGCTTTTGAGATTACTGAATTCGAATTTAAGCTCAGATTTGGAAAATTCAAGATGACGGAACTTAATTCTAAGATATACTGATTAAACAACTCAAGAAACTTTCAATCGAAGGAAATGTAGCTCTGAAAAAAACTGGTCAAATACCTAAGGGAAACTTTCAATGAAATAAATTGGACACATATTTTAGTGTTTTTAAGCAACATAACTATTTATCGAGTCACCAGTCAATCAAGCATACGAAAACCGTGAGGGTAATGGAATATGAGTGGAATATTATTTTTTTTCGCATTTTAGCTAAATGAAATTTTACAAAACAAAACACGATATAGATCTAATGGAAAATAAAAGAAAATATCGATCAGATTACATCACTCTTACTGTTTCCGTATACGTGAATCACTGACGTCTTGACTTGAAAAATAGAATTGTGGTGCTCAAAACTTCTGAGATATTTTTGTAATATTTCATTGAAAGTTTGTTTAAGGTGTTTGATCAGTTATTCTCAGAGCTACGATCCCTTTAATTGAAAGTTCAGTTGGTCTAATCATGTCTTTAATACTGCTATGCAAAGATAAAAATGAAAAGTTTTGTTATGTCTGTGGTCATTACGAACCTAGCATATTTATAACTGACTATTAAAAAAAAGTATTTGTATTACTTCAAAATGTCCATGACAAACTTAGATAAATCATGGGTACCTCGATGGATATGCAATTCATGCAGAATCGTCTTCAGTAATTGAAGCGAATGTGACTCAAAATCAAAATTTGTCCTCAAACCTGCAATTTAACGCGAGCCAACAAGTCACAGTGATGGTTGCTATTTCTTTACTTGTGATATGACTGGATATAATGAAAGGTTTAAAAATAGAATGGCTTATCCAAGTGTACGCTCGATGAGTCCAGCTAAGTTTGGAAATCATACTCTGGTAAAAGCAGCCGCAAATCATTGAAAGGAGTTTCTGATGAAAAACGATATCGTTTCCACAAAAAAAGAAGTATATCCTGAAATTTTGTTCCGCCATATTGGATCAGTTTTGCACCATAGTCTTGTGTGATTCCAAGAAATTCTTTAAGTTTTGGTCCAACATATTGGAGCCGCCATCTTGAATTTCACATATCTGAGCTCAAATTCGGATTCAGAAAAATTAAAAACCTTTAGACACCAAACCGTTTATCGATCGAATTTCACAATTGACTTCACTCTTTTCGCCTTCTTTGCTAGTTTTTCAGTGTGAAACTGAAATGGTAAAGGTGCCATATCTCAAAGTAGAGAATTCGTTTTGGGATGATCAAGAATGGAAATGAAAGGTGAAAAGAAGTATTAGACGATGGCGTAAGTAATTGTTAGAGCAAAAATTGCTACTCGCGTGATATTACTTGAAATATAGCTGAGAATGGCCATTTATCCACATTTAGGTTAGGGTATCTCGTAATCCTGACGTATAGGAAAAATTTGGACAACGGATTCGGTTTAAGGACATCAAAGTCCTTCGGGGTCACCTAGTCCAGTCTTTGGGTACAAAAAAATGTTAATTTTTGTAGGCTTGTATTATTATTGGAAATTTTAATTGTACAAAAGTGTAATATATTTCAAATTATAGTAATTTAAACCAAAACATGCCCAATTAAGATTGGCAACCCGATAAATTTTAAGCATTTTATAAAGAAAAATGTTTAATCCTTCATAGTTAAACAGCGTGATCGAGTTGATCGAGTCTCTTTAAATTCGGTCACAAATGTTTTCGACAAAGTGCTTTTTGTCTGTAGCGATACTTAGCAATGGTTGAGCACCATAATTTTAAGTCGCAACTAAGAAATGTCTTAACGCTTTATTAATTTACGAACTTTTTTCACAATTTCCCTAGTAAAATAATGTCAAAAACCTGTATGTATAATTTGCAAAACTCTTGAAATTTTTTTATGTATAAAAAACGTGAAATCTTCATTGTTGTTCATTTCACAAAGTTTCATACTATGTGTGGGATTGCAAGCTCGCAATTACATAGGAAAAAGTGTTTCAAACAATTTTTCCAATTAACAAAACTTTTGCAATCTTTTATGTTTAAAAACATGATATCCCAATTATTGTTAATTTTTTAATGTTCCGTATTATCTATGGGGTATTGTTGAGTTCCGGACCTCAACAATGGATTCAAATCTGATAAATTGTGGGAAATGACTCAAAAAACGTTACATCAAGTTAGCAGAACTTTATTGCTTGTAATACTATTTTTACCAGATAGAATGTTTTTCGTATTTTTAAACATGTTCCGGACTTAGAATGAGGTTGCAAAACAAAACTCATTATTTTTGCAACATATTTTATTCATTCTCAAGAATTGAAAACTTCTGTAATTATAGTGAAATTTCCGATTTTTGATGTCCTTACTGACTACTAGCCTATTAGTTATTTATGGAAACACAGTCTTCGCGTGAAGTTTGAAATTAATTATTTAATTAATGTTATTCATGAATTATTATACAAGTATATTACATATACTGTAGTGTGACATTATTATTATATAAATTAATCGAATTAATTCAAGCTGAGATTATTGTAATTTTAAATCAGTGATCTGTATTTAAAACTGAATTGGCAATCCTTAGAAAGAAAACGTTTTTACATCCAAATCATTTGTGGAAGTTTCAAAAAATCGAAGTCACGTTTTTTATGTCATTTATGAGACTGTACAGTCAGATAATTTTTCAATACAAAAAAACATAATTCTGAAAAGTGGAGTACTTTAGATATCACGAAGAACATAACGGATCACAAATTTTTAGGTATTTTAGGCAAAGAAAGGAAAATTATTCAAAATGAATTTCAAGACTCCTGCCCTATTTATATTTTTCTGATCTTTACGGAAACGGAACGTGTTGCGTCAAAAAAAATCTTTAAAAGGTGAAGGACTTAGCACTATTCAATAGTAAAAAACTACAAATTCAGATTTAGATAGTAAATACGTAAAAAAAAAACTTCATATTTTCACCTCTCGCACATTTATTCTTTTGATCCTTATTTAATTTATAAATGTTTCCATATTGTATTCTTTGTAGCGGGAAAATTGAAAATGGTTGTAATAGTAAACTTTGAGCCTCTGACCGAGCATCAAGGTAAACCTTACTTTCAGATATGTTTTGTATCTGAAATCAAACTCACTATCTATTAATTATAAGATATATAAAAAAACATAATTTACGTAAATGTGAGTATAATAAAATATTTTAATTTTTTCGATTGCTTGTCATAATCCTTCAGTTACGAATCCAAGCTGTACAATATACGATGAGTTCCGGACATATGATCATTCCAAAAACCAATACACGCAAATAATATATTGTGGAAAAGATAATGGCAATATTTTTCCAATTCCCGAGAAATGTGAAAAAAGTGTAAACGTCATACCATCGAGAGAATTTCAGTATGGAGATATTAATATTACTAACAATGTAAGATATGAAAATAAATCATGTTCAGTTTTAATAATTATCTTCATTTTCAAGTGAATGTATTAAAAGACTTAAACTATCTGCGAATAAAGCGATAAAGTTCAATTTCGTATGGGGAGACCTTTACACAACCCAAGTTGTTGAAACTCGAAATTTGAAGGGTTTTTTCTGGAATATATAACTTTCAAAAGCCTCTGAACTTTTAAACTAAATTTCTAAAGACTTCCAAACATCAACGCTTTAAGAAGTGAAGTGATTCAGTATTCATTCAAATTAAGTTTGGAAGTGCCTATAATTTTGAGGAACAAGGATAAGAAAATTCATTTTATAACTTATGAAAATTTATATCACTTTATGAATATTGAAGTTGTTAAATTATGAATACTAAAAATTTGAATTTCCAATTTTAAATTACTAATTCTTGAAATTCACAATTGTTTTATTTCAAAACATTATCGAAGGGAAATGTTTTTTGGCTTTTATTATTCAATTATATAATTTTAGATACGACGATTTCAAATTTTTGAACTTAAGATACATTATGTTTCAATTTCTGAATTTTGAAAGCAGTAAGTTTGTAAATATTGGAGTTAAAAAGAATTGAAATTTTGCAGTGCGCAATATGGAGAGTTTGAATTCTAAATTGTATGAATTATCGATGTCTCAATTTTGAATGAATTTGTTAAATTATTGAGTTGGATTTGGAACATTTTATAATACAAATTTTAGAGAATTTACTTGATGATCTCGATTTCAATGAGTTACTGCAGGCAGATTCGTATTATCGCTAACGATAAATCAGAACTGCACCAACATGCAGGAGAGTGTGTGTCGAGAATAAATATCAAACAACGGACCCAAAATGCTTGCTTTATCCTGTGAGGATTATACAACAGATTCGTTAAGCTGGAACAATGTTAATATAAATACCATATTTTTGAATTAAATACTTACACAAATAGGTATGCCATATTATTAAATCAAAATAAATCAATTTCTCGAATATGTACTCAATAAGTTGGATTTGTTCAAGGAATGAACCACAAATAAAGAAATAACATTATCTATCAAAATCGAAAGGATGCGAGAGTATTACAAAAAGAAAGTAAGCCTTTCTCAATAAACATTTTCACAGTATGTGTTAGCAATAAATCTTCTGAGCACGTAAACTATGAGGTTTTAGTAAATTTGTGACAAGCCGCAATTTCACTACGGCATGTATAGGTTCAGAAATTACGTCCTATGAAGGTTCTGCGAAGCATACCAACATCAGGAAACTTGGTTTGCATCAACGGATGCGAAGAAAATTTACGAAAATTAAATTTCCTTCTTAGGACGACGTGATGTCCGCCGCCTTGATATCGGAGGAAAACACGACCACTCTAATGCACTTAGCATGCGCTCAGTGAACAGGGAGTACAAACAACTAATATTGGCGTCCAAGGCCACCGGCACTCAGTACCCCCTATGTGTATGTACAAAGGAGACCTCTTCCGCAGCCGAGAAAGGAAAGGTACGATGGACGATCCTAGAAAATTATAACAGTGACACATCCTTGTCAGTGACCACTTTGCTCGACGGACGTTGCATTAACTCCTGTTCGCTGGCAATGGATTGCATTACACAACAGAATTGGAAGTATCTGTCACTGAAAATAACAACGATATAGTTTTACTATTTTCGAATTCGTTTAAAGCTTGAAGCGATTGTTTGATGAATTATGAGGTAGCGATTCTTGAAAAGGGATTAATTTTATTTTATTTAAAACACCTCATGAACTGCGGGTAGAGAAAAAAGTTCGAGTCCCATGGTCTGGCAAGTAGTTACGGTCGGCCGAGCCAGCCTCCGTGAGTGTCTGACACGAATTGGGCATTTCTACTTACACGCAACGCCTAGCCTTTTACTGGGATTCCCCGTTCAGACCAGGTTCATCTTCACCGTCCCCGCCAAGAATATAGCCTTGGATTGGGACGAGCCTCTCGATCAAAAGTTTTACTATTTTCGAATTATAGTGAGCCGTGGTCGTGAGGGCTAACGCTTGAGCTTTAGACCGACTCCGACTGCTTGGGGGCTTGATTTTTGCTTCATACTTTGTAAGAGCTGCGGCTCGCGTGGTGAACACTGGCCTAGCAGGGGAATGTTTATCTCCGGAGAGTCATAACGCCGGTGCATCTAGAGAAAAAGTATCTCTAAGTACATGAGGCCTTCGTTCTTGGTGGTTCGGAATCCACCTTAAGCTTTAGCTCCCCCCACCATCGAGTAAGTGTGTTGTAGGTTCTGTAAGGAAATATTTAATGACCTCTTCGGTGGCAGAGAGAATTCGACAAAAAGTGCCCAAAATGGCAGGAAATTTTTCATCCTGTGGCATTGATGCACTATTGCGTCAATGCCACACAGGGCACCGATTAATTTGACGCACTATTGCGTCAATGCCAACGAAAGGGTTAAATTATGAGGTCAGATTTTTAAGAAAGGGATGCAGCTTTAATTTTTTCCAAATACTTCATAAACGGCGGATAGTGAAAGGAGTTCGAGTCCTACGGTCTTAAGAGTAGTAATGGTAGGTCGACTCAGCTTCCGAAAGTGTCTGACGTAAGTCGAGAGTTTCTACTCAAAGGTACCGCCTAGCCTCTTTTTGGGATTCCCCGTTCTGGACAGGTCTCTCTTTAGCGTCCGCGCCAAGGATATTGGCTTGGATTAGGACGAGCCTCTCAACTGGAAGTCAGACTATTTTGGGATTCATTGACAGAATGGAAAGATTGTTTATTAAATTATGAGGTAGAGATTTTCAAAAAAGTGATGCGGCCTTAGTTTTGCTTAAAACACTTCGTGAACTGTGTATAGAGAAAAAAGTTGGAGTCTCACGGTCTTGAAAGTAGCAATGGTCGTCTGAGTCAGCCTTCGCAAGTGTCTGACGTAAATCGAGAGTTTTCACTTACAGGTACCGCCTAGTCTCTTTCTGGGATTTCCCGTTCTGACCAGGTCTCTTTCCAGCGTATGCGCCAAGGATATTGCCTTGGATTGAGACGAGCCTCTCAATTAAAAGTTTGAATATTTTTGAATCCATCGAAAGTTTGTAGAGATTTTTAATTAAAATATGAGGGAGAGATTTTTTGAAAAAAGGATGCGGCTTTAATTTCATTTAAAACACTTAATGAACTGTGGCTAGAGAAAAAAGTTTGATTAGTAGGGTATTGAAAGTAGTAAGGGTCGATCGAGTCAGCCTCCGCATGCGTCTGGCGTAATTCGGGATTTTCTACTTACAGGTGCTGCCTCTTTCTGGGTTTCCCCGTTCTGACCAGGTCTCTGCAGCGTCTGCGCCAAGGATATTATCTTGGATCAGGACGAGCCTCTCATTTAAAAGTTTTACTTTTCTCAAATTCATTGAAAGTTTAGAGATATCGTTTATTAGATTATGAGGCAGAGATGTTTGAAAAAGGGCTGGCTTTAATTTTGTTTAAAACACTTCATGAACTGCGGATAGAGAAGAAAGTTCCAGTCACACGATCTTGAAAGTAGTAACAGTCGGCCAAGTCAGCCTCCGCAAGTGTCTGACGTAAATCGAGAGTTTTCACTTGCAGGTACCGCCTAGCCTCTTTTTGGGATTCCCCGTTCTGGACAGGTCTCTCTTTAGCGTCCGCGCCAAGGATATTGCCTTGGATTAGGACGAGCCTCTCAATTGAAAGTCAGACTATTTTCAGATTCATTGACAGAATGGAAAGATTGTTTATTAAATTATGAGGTAGAGATTTTCGAAAAAGTGATGCGGCCTTAGTTTTGCTTAAAACACTTCGTGAACTGTGTATAGAGAAAAAAGTTCTCACGGTCTTGAAAGAAGCAATGGTCGTCTGAGTCAGCCTCCGCAAGTGCCTGACGTAAATCGAGAGTTTTCACTTACAGGTACCGCCTAGTCTCTTTCTGGGATTTCCCGTTCTGACCAGGTCTCTTTACAGCGTATGCGCCAAGGATATTGCCTTGGATTGGGACGAGTCTCTCAATTAAAAGTTTGAATATTTTCGAATCCATTGAAAGTTTGTAGAGATTTTTTATTAAAATATGAGGTAGAGATTTTTAAAAAAAGGATGCGGCTTTAATTTCGTTTAAAACACTTCATGAACTGCGGCTAGAGAAAAAAGTTTGATTTGCAGGGTATTGAAAGTAAAAAGGGTCGATCGAGTCAGCCTCCACATGCGTCTGGCGTAATTCGGGATTTTCTACTTACATGTATTGCCTCTTTCTGGGATTCCCCGTTCTGACCAGGTCTCTCTGCAGCGTCCGCGCCAAGGATATTATCTTGGATCAGGACGAGCCTCTCATTTAAAAGTTTTACTTTTTTCAAATTCATTGAAAGTTTAGAGATGTTGTTTATTAGATTATGAGGCAGAGATGTTTGAAAAAGGGATGGCTTTGATTTTGTTTAAAACACTTCATGAACTGCGGATAGAGAAGGAAGTTCCAGTCCCACGATCTTGAAAGTAGTAACAGTCGGCCAAGTCAGCCTCCGCATGCGTCTGACGTAAATCGAGAGTTTTCACTTACAGGTACCGCCTAGCCTCTTTTTGGGATTCCCCATTCTGGATAGGTCTCTCTTCAGCGTCCGCGCCAAAGACATTGCCTTGGATTGGGACTAGCTTATCAATTAAAAAGCCAACGCTTATAATTTCTATATTACGGTAATAAAGAAATAATTGATTTTAAGGTTGTCAGCCTCTCAAAGTATACAAGGTACTGAGAATGACAACCAGCTAAAGCCCGAAAATAAAAAAAATGTAATTTCGCAAGAGGAAGAAAAAACTTTTTCTGTGACAGGATTCAGAATAGAAAATTCTGAGATAATTATACAAGCAAGTGTTCCTTATAAGCTATGCTTTCAAGATTTGAAAATATTTGTTGAGGTGATTTTCAGGGAGAGAAAAACAAAATGGGCTCTACCTTTTTGTCATTCTCAATTATTTAAAACACATTTTTTCATGTCTTAAATTTATTGAAAACCTGAAAAGTATTTAAAAATGACTTTTTATTACAAAGAAATATCACATGAAATACAGGGTTCGATTGAAAAGTAATGAGCCTTATTTTTTTTAAGCAGTTTTATTAAACCTTTTGGCTTATACAAC
>JAUMHM010000005.1:36615195-36670960 GCA_032362435.1 Melikaiella ostensackeni | reverse complement strand
ATTTATGTTTATGTAGAATAATAGAAGTATCATCTACATACATAAAATATGTGTGAATGGTGAAATATGAATTTGTTTTGGCAGTTCCTTCTAAATCCTGCATTACCAAATCTGCTAAAATAGGAGATAGAGGAGAACCCGTCGGCGTCCCATAGGCCTGACTGTAAAAACCATTATTGAAATGAAAAAGTGTTTGTTCCATCAAAAACTTAATTGCTTTTTCAAACTCAATCGAAGGTAATTCCGTGAAATTTTAAACGTTAATTCATCTACTCAGTATGGTGTTTATCACTAAATCAACAGGAATATTTGTAAGAAGAGATGACACACCCAAAGAAACGATAATATGATCAGACGGAACTTAACGCTTGATAATTGCGTTTTCAAATTTAAATTGAACTTTGACCTTATATTTGGAATAATCAAAGCTTCTTAAAAAATATTTTCAAAAAGTTTGCCCATTTTATAGTTAGGTGTGTTTTATGTTTAAAGAAAAATGTAATCATCAAACGTCACTAATTTTTGACATGTTTTGATGACAACAATCGTCCCATCACAAGTGAATTCTGATTTTCATATTTCTAACCTCACTTTTAGAGTTCATTTTGTATTTGAATGTCATTATTTATATTTTCCTATTACTATCAATATCACAGATTTTTTATCGAGATGAGAAATAATAGATAATGATTTTATCAAACACTCCGTAATATGGACTTGTTAAAAAAATTGACTAACTGGATTAATTGTGCCTGATGAGGAGAGCATATTTGACTCTCGACACGTCGTATTGGAAATTTCTGATGAATGATCTAATTAATAAAATTCAGTTTGGTCTGTAGGATGTCATTTTATAACTTGTGAATACCTCATCATCAAGAAGAGAGATTTTTAAGAGGAAAGACGAGGAAATGAGTACAGGAGAGAACAACACATGAATAAGACTGGAGGAGTGTAAAAATATGTAAACAAAGGCCCAAGTGGTCAAAAATAAAACATTGTATATATAGGCAGTGTCTATGTGTACGGACAAAATCCAGCTATTTGTGCCGACATTTCGGTACACCTAGCCACAGTTAATAGTATATCATACACTCATCTTCAGAAAAATATTTTTTCGAATCCAACAAACATTTATTTGACTCTACATTAAAGATGAACTTTGTTTAATTGAAGCAAGCCTGAGCGTACTACTGCCTATAAAATTAGAAATATGCTATAGATTCTGCAACCTGAAACATTATACTTATGAAAATGAATGTTCGTCGGAAACGGGAATTCTTAACTTGTTTGAAATTTCTCAGATGTCATTTTTTTTTGCGGAAATGAATAATTCATATTAAATTCCTGCAGACTTCCTGTTCAGTGATATTATATTTTACCTCAGGTCATTTTCTCTCTTTCTCTTGGCCTGCTTGCCCTCATTTTTCTCAAGAAATCTGAGAATTCTACCGTGAAGAGGGCATCCCCATGCATTAATATTTCACCCACCTTGCTGAAAGAGCTCTTCTCCACGCCACGTAGACTTCAAAGGTCGGACGCCTAGAGACTCGAAAGAGGAAAGGGAAACTCATGTTCGACCTCAGGAAAGGAGTTTTGTCGAAAAACTGGATAAGAATTTCTATTCGTGGTTTGCGACACGTAAAAGGGGAAACTGCCACATTTCAGAAACACATCACGAGCGTAATAACAAGCTGCAGAGGAAATTTGAAGGTTTCCTTAATTCACGAATCGTGGAAACTTCGTGAGTAGTTAATAACTCACGAAATGCAATCGCATTTCGAAGGCTCAAAGCTTCAAGTGGAAACTATTTGAAATGCAGTATCACTTAAAGGATCTTGTAAGCCTAATGAGAGTTGACTTGTTTGCTATTTTAGAACCAAATGGTGCAAAATATCGGTAATTTATAATATAATAGGGAATTGTACAAAATATTCCCCACTGAATGATAGTTCCCATATACATACATGTAAAGTATGATCCCTAATAATGTCAATATTCAATTATTCAACACATAAATCTAAATTTTTCCATCCCACTTTTTGTAATTTATGGCCTGTCATCAGCAGCGACTGTCTCCAAAGTTTCTCATTATCTCTTGACAAGAGCGTTTGAAATAACTTGTGGTTAGAAATCAACCAAAGTTTACAGCAAGTTCCCCCTAAGATTGGAACTTTAATTAAGAAGACCTATTTATACAAGACGCCTAAAGAAGCTCTTCGTTGAAAAATAAAGAAAATTTCTCAGAGTAATTTTAGATTTGAAATATTTAGGCCGATTTTACATGACTTTATGTAATTCGGGAAATTTAGCAATTCATTATGGAAGTTCTCTCGAAATTCAGATCTAACCAGATGTGAGCCAAATCAATCCTAAAGACGGCATGAGTTTGTGATTGGTACATATAAAGGAGCCCATCTCGATCTAGTTCTTTTCGCTTCTTTCATTTCTTTTTCTCACTCGATTTCATGCTTTCCTCCGATGGAAGAAACATTTTCCTTGGGTCGGTTCCAGAATTCGGCTGCCTCGGGTGAATTTAAAAAAGCGGTTTTCGGCCTTTGTCGGCTAGACACTTTGAGGACGTCGAGTGGCCTCTTGAATCAATGAACACGTTTGTTCTTGTCACCTTTTTATCATGCTGTTTTTATCGCCAACAGGCATGTAGAGATGTGACATACATTACTTCTCGTTTCGGAAAATAAGACACAATTTTCCCTTGAATATCTCGACTGTGGATACTTCTTGGTGCAATGATAAAATTACTACATTTATCGTATTGGACTTATAGTAATGAATTTAGATAACAATATTACTATCTTCCCTTATTCTCCTCCCTCATCATCCAACCCATTTTATCTCTTATCCTCTTCTCCTCTCTCCCCAACTTACAGAAATGTTTTAAAATGTCCTCATGTCCCCTTTTTACTCTCTAACCTTACCCGCACCTCCTCCTATACATGGTGTCCCATGAGAACTGTAGTTAATCTTAGGGGGTGTTGTGCACAAAAAAATAAGCAAAAAAATCTGCAAAAATTTTCGGGTCCGATGCTTATTTTGGGTACAATAAAGGGTACAAATTGTATGTATGTGTGTATGCTTGAGTTTGATTAAATTGAAAACTTGTTTTTCATGACTTGTTCTGCACAAATATAATTGTAACAAATGATTACCAGTGGTTGATAGACTAAATCTTTTGTTAATATGAGATTGTTACAATAAATAAGAAGAATGAAAGTTGGTTTTAAAATATTTGAAAGACGGAAATTATAAAAAGATTAATTACACACAAAAAGCACACATTTGTCTAATTCCGCATTTGATGAACTACCAAAAAACAACCCTTTTTTCCATCAGTATCCACTTGCTCGTACAATCTAGCATGGAAGTTTGGAAAATGGATACAAATGCAAAGTGATTTCTATGAAGAATAAAAATACAAGTTTCCAACAACAAAATATCCATGATCTCAGAATTGAACAGTAACTGGGGTCAGTAAAAATACTGTGAAGCTGAAATTGTTATTAACAATTTAAAATCCGATGTTTATTTACAGATATGCACGTCGCGTCTCGGCTAAAGGATACACGACAGACACACGCATTAACTTAGGAGGATGGAATAAATATGTTTTATTAGACTTATCATACCCTGACACATCGATGTTTCTCCTATTTTAACGACGAGGGCTTATCTCTATTTGTTTAAACGATTAAACGCGGAACTTCCCATTCACTTCGCGTAACGACTAAAAAATACACGACATACGCACGCATTAATTTGGGAGGATGGAGTGAAGATCTTTTATCAGACCTTTCATCCCCTGACCCCTCGACGTTCCTTTTATTTAGACGACGGGAGCTAGGAACTACAGAGCAAAAAAGTTCCGTGCAACTTGCATTCAAGAAAATCGGGAAAGCAAAATGAAACTGCAGTTTTAGCACTCGAAAAGAATTGCCTAATTTTTCCACCAGAAACATTTACAATCAATTGCTATTGATTTTTACACTTTGAATGTGTTAGCTTATCACAAAAACTCCAGAACTTCTTGGGCCCTTTTTTCATCAATTATTCTTATTCGTTAAGGGAAATGCTTACATCTGCTTGTCGAATAATTTTTGTTGCTTAAACAATTATTTTTTGTTCAGAAATGTGAGCTTACGTTATATCTCATGAGACGGTACTGTTTCCGCGATTAATGGTACTGATAATCAACGTGAACAATAACATTACTTCTTTCAGATATTCTGATATTGTTTAAGCAATTGAAATAATAAAATTCAACAACCCTTAAGAACCACACCCATCACTTTCAACGAAACAATTTCAAAGTGTCTCCCTGTTAAATAGCTATACAATTTTTAAATTGAAAACAGCCGCCAGGGTTACCTTCATGAAACTTCAGGTTATGTCCTTAACCTCACAATAATAATAATCAGCAACCCCAAAAATTTACCCCAAGCTTTTTAACGAAACTATTTTAAAATGTCGAAATGTAAAACAGCTATAAAATTTTTAAATTGGAAAGAGACACACAGGTTACCTTCAGGAAACCTCATCTTATGTTCTCAACTACCATACCGAATGATATTCAGCATCCCCTAAAATCCAACCCTTGTACTTTTAACGAAACGATTCCTATGTGTATTCACGTGAAGCAGCCGTAAAATTTTTGAAGTGAAGATAGTCACACAGGTCACTTTCAAAAAAGCTTCATGTTTTGTTTCAAAACCATGAATAATATTGAGTAACCCCTGAAATTCACCCCTATCACTTTTAACGAAACAATTCCAAAAAGCCTGCATATAAAGCAGTCATAAAATTTCTAAATTAAAAACAGGCGCCCATGTTACCTTCATGAAACCCAACTTTAATTTTCCAACCTCACATTGATAATCAACAACCACGAAAATTTACCCCTAGCTTTCTTAACAAAACAATTCCAAAATGCCTGTTATAATCTTCAACCCCCAAGATCCACCCTAGCACTTTTAATAAAACCATTTCAAAATGCCGTCATGTAAAACAGATATAAAATTTTTAAATAAATAATATTCACAAACGTTATCTTCAGAAAACTCAAGATTATGTTTCTAGCCTCACAATCATATATAATAACCCCGAAAAACAACCCGTATCACTTTCAGCGAAAGAGTTCCAAATTGTATTCTTGCAAAACAGCAACAAAATTTTGAATTGGAATAACCGCCCAGTTTAGCTTCATTAAGCTCTACATTATGTTGTCAACAACAAAATGAATATCAAAAATTCTCAAAATTCACCCTTAGCACTTTTTACCTAACAATTCCAAAATGTCAAGTAGAGCAGCTACCAAATTTTTTCAGGATATATTCCCGAAAAGCGCATACCTCCGATTGATTTAAAACTCCGTAGATTTATATATTTTGATACGCAGATTACGAAAATGTTAGTGAAAATAGGCGGAAATTCCATTTTCATGGTAAAAACCATAGAAAACCCATGAAAATCATAGCTTTTTGCTTTTATCTTCGTGAATAATAAAAATTTACAAAGATTTTTCAAATAAAAGTTATAGATCATCCTAAGGTTCATATTTTATGTGAAATACTTTTTTACTCTACGACTAATATTTTTTGAGAAAATGGACTTAAATAATATGAAAAATTCCTGGGCGGCTGAACACGCGCTCGTAGAATGGTTAGGAGGAGCGAAACTTTCGAGAGCGAACATTGGTTCGAAAGGGGTAAGGATGTGACCTGCATTATTTCTGCGACCAGTCACAGGGGCGACTTCCCCCATGAGATGTTGGAAAGGGGCAGAAATGTGACCTACACTCATTCTGTGACCAGTAACAGGGATGCCTCCCCCCTCCCCTAACGAGACATTGAAAAGGGGTAGGGATGTGACCTACATTATTTCTGTGACCATTCACAGGGGTGCCCTTCCCCCCACATGAAACGTTGGAAACGTTTGAGGATGTGATCTACATTTATTCTGTGACCATTCACAAGAGTGCCACAAGTTATATTCCAAGCAATTCTACACTTTGTACAAACATTTTCCTACTTTTCTCGAAAAATATTAGTTTTCCAGAAAAACTTTTCGATATATAAAAGGTGTATTTTGAGCATATCTACAACTTTTGTTTCAAACTTTTTTGAAAATTTCCATTACTTACTGAGATAAATGCAACATGAAACCATGATTTTCGTGGATTTTTCATGGTTTTCACTATGAAAATTGAATTTGCGCCAAATTTCACTATCATATTCGTGATCGTCGCATAAAAATAGATAGGTAAAGGGAATTTTCAATTAATCGGATGTATGCGCTCGTCAGAAGTACACCCTTTTTTCATTAAAAGTAGTCACACACGTCACCTTTAGAAAACTCAAGATTAGGTTTTTAACCCTACAATAATATTCAACAATTTCCAAAATGCCCACCCAGCACTTTTAACGAAACAATTCCAAAACATCCTGAAACAGCTAAAAAAGTTTTAAATTCAAAATAATGACAGCAGGCACCCTCACAAGCTTGTAGTAGATATCCCCATTCCCACAGTAATAATGAACAACACCAAGAGAGTACTCCTACCATATTTAATGAACACCATTTCAGCTGTTTCGTTAAAGGAACTAGGAGGAGGAAAAATGGTTTAGTAACATAACATAGGGTTTTTGAAGGTGACCTGTGCGACTATTTTCAATTTAAAAATCTTATAGCACATTATAACACATTGGAATTGTTTCGTGAAAACAAGGGTTGGATTTTAGGGGTTGCTGAATATTATTGTGTAGTTGAGAACATAAGCTAAGGTTTTGTGAAGGTGACCTGTGCGTCTGTTCCCAATTTGAAAATTTCATAGGTTTTTTACATGACGACGTCTTGAAATTGTTTTGTTAAAAAGCTAGGGATGAATTTTCGGGGTTATTGATGATTATTATGAGCTTAGGAACATAATCTGGAGTTTTATGAAAGTAAGCTGTGCGCCCGTTTCCAATTTAAAAATCTTATAGCCATTTTACATAGAGATACTTTGGAACTATCTTGTTAAAAGTGATAGGGGTTTTTTTTGGGGATTGTTCAATATTATTGTGGGTTTGAAAACATAATCTGGAGTTATCTTAACGTGGTGCGTGTGACTATTTCTCATTTAAAAATTTTATAGCTGTTTCATAAAACGATATTTTGGAATTGTTTCGTTAAAAGTGATAGGGGTAAATTTTAGGGGTTGTGTAATGTTATTGATGGATGGGAAACAAAACATAGAGCTTTTTGAAGGTGACCTGTGCGACTATTTTCAATTAAAAAATTTTATGGCTGTTTTACATGGAAACACATCAGAATTGTTTTGCTAAAAGAGTAAGGGTGGGTTTCAGGGGTTGTTGAATATCAATGTGTGGTTAAGAACATAACCTGGAGTTTTATGAAGGTATTCTGGGCACCTGTTTTGATTCGAAAATGTTATAACTGTTTTACAAAACAAAAAATTTATGCCTGTTTTACATGGACACGCTTTGAAATTGTTTCGTTAAAAGTGATATGGTTGTATTTAAGGGGTTGTTCAATATTATTGATGGGTTCAGAACATAACCTGGAGCTTTAGGAAGGTGACTTGGGCGTCTGTTTCCAGCTTAAAAATTTTATGCTTGTTTTACATGAAAATACTTTGTAATTGTTTTGTCAAAAGTGATGTGTGTCATTTTTAGGAATTGCTGAATATTATTATTTTAATTGACTAAACAACATCAGAAGGTCTGAAAAAACAAATGTTATTGTTAATGTTGATTATAGGTACCATTAGTCGTAGAGCATAGTACCATCTCATGAAATATAAAGAAAGCGCACATTCCGAAGCAAAAAATTATTGTTTAAGCAAATAAAAATTACTCGACAAGTTGATGTAAACATTTTCCTTAACGGATAAGAATAATTTTAAAAAGAGTACCAACAAATTTTTGAAGTTTTTATGTTTAAATAACACTTTTAAAGTGTAGAAATTAATAACAATTGATTGTGAACGTTGCTGGTGGAAGAATAATGCAATTCTTTTTGAGCGCTGAAACTGTAGTTTCATTTTGCTTTCCCGATTTTCTTGAATGCAAGTTGCACGGAACTTTCTTCTACGACTCATAATATCTCTTCGTTTTAGAGCCTCACTCACACATTCGGACCATTCTTTCTTTGGTCTACCTCTGAGTACGCTACCACTTACTTGACCTAAATACACTTGCTTCTTCAAACGTCTTCCGTTCATTCTCTCAACATGACCAAACCATTTCAGCCAATTCTTTCACTCTTGTCAATCGATGTTTCTTCTACACCACATTATTAAAGAACTCACTTATTATTGACTTTGTCTATTAGCGTTTTATCGAATATATTCCGCAGAAAATGCATGCCAACCGCGTTCAATTTATTACTAACTTTTTCTTGATATGTCCAAGTCTTGCTATACTATACAGCACAGTAGGTGTGAGCAATTAATTATATAATCAAATTCCAGCTTTATTTGTTACTTCTTTACTTTTAGTAATAGTTTATACACTGCCAATAATTTTTTTGCCCTCGTTTATGCGTCTGGATATCTCTGCATCAATCTTTCTGTCAGCAGTAAGTAAACTTCAAAAATGCACGAAACCAACAATCTATTTTATTCTCTCTTTGTTTAAGGCAATGTTGCATAGCGTTTTCTTACCCCTTTTTTCGAACAAAATAATTTTTGTTTCATTCATGTTAATCTTAAGACCCATATTCTTCATGCTGGTACCCAGTCTGTTCGTCATTCTCTACAAATCATCGAATGTTTCTGCCGTAACAATCCTATCATCTGCAAAATCAATCCACGCACTTTCACACTCGAGATCAACGCCTTCTTCGTCTGTAAGAGCCATTCTTAGACATCCATGTTTATATTGAACAACCAGAAGAACATAACGCAACCTTGCCTAACGCCTTGTTTAATATCAAACCAATCGCAATCGCTCAGTTATCCATTTAATCTTACACTCGATTACTACTATTATATATTGTTCTTATTGCTTTCTTTATTTTTGTCAATCAATGTTTCTTCTACACCAAATTCTTAGAGAACCCACTTATTACTGACTTTGTCCATTAGCGTTTTACCGAATATATTCCGCAGAAAATGCATGACAACGGCGTTCACCTCCCTTCTATCCCTTTCTTGATATATCTACCATATACGACACGCCTATTCTATGAGGCCCTTCCTATCACTATTATTTTCAAATTTTGAAACATTTGTTCAATGACCGTATAAAATGAGTGAACTAGCTCGAATTTTTGGTTTCATTTAACTGTCTGGACATACATGAATTAAATCAACGAGTAATTTGTATTAAGTATGCATGAGGTAGTCTCTAAGAGTAGAATGAACAAAATTCAAACAAGTCTGATTTGGCAAAGTTCACGGTCGAAGCAGCTCATTATTCGCTCGAGACGAACTTGAATCAAACTTAAATGTGAAATTCCAAGCCTTTTCGATCTTTGCAAGCGGGTCGCAAATTCACCTTGAACTTGTACGAAATTAGGCAATTCCAGATTGAAAACTTTTATGTATTGACATTTGTATCGAAATTACACAAAGCGGTTACGACACCTATAGAAATATTGATGGAGAAACATCGTTTAAAGAGAATCTCATTTTTAATTTTCTATATGAATTGGATTCCCTCTCTCATTTATATTTTGTCTCTTAACGAAAGTGCACTTCTTACGTCAAATTACATGTCTCGGCATATCGTGCTGCGTCCCATGAGAATTTTACGTGAAGCGAGTTTTTCGGAAATAGAAAGAAAAAATGTGGGTAACTCGGGAAACGAACGCAGTTCCTGTTATAGAAGTGAGAGATGAAATATGAAAGAGACTTGTCATACCGACGAGTGCATGCTTTGTTGTTCTTTGATAAATGAAACTTCAGTTCGTGTACTATGCAGTGTCGATATAACATTCATCACAAAAAGATTTTGAATCTAGATTACATATTTTTATTCGAAATATTTTCAGAAGATCTTATGCTAGCTTCTTCTTAAAATACCTGAAATGTTCATTATAGTCTTAACGATGGAATATGACTGTTCCTCATGAGGGGGGGATTGGAAGATCTTATGCAAGAAAAATTATAACTAAAATTAATAGTAAATTCAAAGATATTACAACTCAAAGGAATGTCCAGCAGAAACTCGATCTGTTAGACCAAAAGTGAATTTTCTTCTAAAGAAAATTCGTAATTTATTGCATTATGAGTTTTTTAAAAATGTTAAAAAATTCAGCTTGAAGCGTTTTAAATCCATGAAATTTCAAGTTCAAGTATTGGATTTTCAACAAAATAAATAAATTTCAATGGAAATAGATGAATTCTTGAAAAAAGATAAGTTTTCAACAGAGAAGATCAATTTTATACCAAATAAGATGAATCTTCAACAAAGTACATGAATTTTCAAGTCAATAGTCAAATTCAGTGATGGATAAGTTACTTTTTAAAAGGAACTAGATATCGTTACCATTGCATCACGAAAGAAGGAACTAGTTATCGTTATCGTTACCGATTCAAGAGGTAAATTTAATTTAGTTAATTTTGCAAAAAAAGTAACAATAGATACTTTTTTTTAGTTTCTTTTGTATCTTATGAATATATATGCAAATTAAATTTTTACAAAACTTTGTTCATATCTATCGAGTGACAGCTATTATGCTCTTCATTGAAAGTCGTGAGTTAGTCATGACCCACATAATATTTTTAAACCATTACAAGATAAGTTTTTAGTTGAAAATTAATTTTCAATATAAAAACAAATTTTCAACAGAATAGTTAAATTTTCAACCAGAGAGATGAATTTTCAACTAAAATGATGAACCATTAACTAAAGAAATGAATTATAATAAAAGAATTCAACTTGCAACCAAGTCGTTAAATTTGCAACTAAAAAAATGAATTTCTAAACCAAAAGATTACTTTTCTACGAAATAGACTAATTTTCAACAAAATACATGAACTTTGAACCAAATTGTTGAATTTCAATGTGAAAAAAATAAATTTTCAAAAAAACACTTGAATTTTCAACCAAAAATGATAAGTTTTCAACCAGAAATTGAATAATTGAATTTTTAGTCAAAGAATGAATGTTTAACAAAAAAACAAATCTCCAACTAAATAATTAATTTTTCAACGAAAGAGATGAATTTTCAACTAAAATGACGAATGTTCAACAAAAAAAAGAGTTTCTAATAAAGTAGTTCAAGTTTTGACCGAACAAGGTTTTCATTTCAAATCAAAAACAATTGAACTCAATCAAAAAAGACGAATTTCCAACAAAACAGTTGAATTTTAAACCAAAGAGATGAACTTTCAACAAAGAAGAATAATTTTTACCAAAAAGATACAAATTTCCAAAAAATATATGAATTTTCAACTAAAAAACATCAATTTCCTACCAAACTAGTTAAGTTCTCAACCAAAAATTCATTTTCAACAAAAAAAGGCAAACTGCTAACAATACACTTAATTTTTCAACCAAAAAGGATGACTTTTTAATAAAATTGTTGAATTTTCAATTAAAAAGTTTAATTATCAACCGAAAATAGAATAGTTAAATTTTTAGTAGAAAAATTATTATTGGCATATAAATTCTCAACAAAAAATGTAACAATCAATATTTCAATCAGAGAAGATTATAGTTTCAAATGGAAAACAGTTAAATTTTCAGTTGAAAAAATTAATTGTGAACCGAAAAAAAAAATTTTCAAGAAAATGGTTGAATTTTTGATCAAATTTTATACCAAAAAGACGAATTTTCAAAAAAATACATGAATTTCCAAATAGAAAAGATAAATTTTCAACTAAAAATCGAATAGTTAAATTTTCAATTGAAAAAATTGATTTTCAACGAAAAAAGATAAATCCTCAACGAAAAATGTAATATTTGATGTTTCAAGCAAAAAATATTTTTAGTTTTGAATTATTAACAGTTAAATTTAGCCAGAAAACGGATTTTTAACAAAAAAGTTGAATTCTCAGCCACGAGAGAAAAAAAAATCAACCCGATTGTTGAAATTTTGAGCCAAAAAGGCGAATCTTTTACAAAATAGTTGAATTTTCAAATTAACAGAATGATTTTCTATCAAAATTGTTTAATTTTGACCAAAGTAATTAAATTTTTAAACAAATAATTAAATTCTTGACCAAAAAATGAGTTCTTAACCAATAATAGTTGGATTTTCAATAAAAGAGATAAATTTTCAGTGAAACTGACAAAAATTAAAATTTTCCTATATTGGGCTACAAATCTCTATGGCTATCTGGCGCCACAATTTGAATAGTGAAAATGAAATAATAGTTGCAAAAGCAATAAATCTTTTTGATTGTCGTAAAACTCACTTGTGAACTACATTTTGAATTAACTAAAAAGGAATTGATTTTTATAGTTACTGTTACTGAAAACATGTAACTAGTCACCAGCTCGTTACTTATCTACAAAAGTAACTGCGTTATTACTGGCGATACCGAAAAAGTAACTAGTTAGAGTAAATAGTTAATTTTTTTTCTCAATCAGAGAGAAGATTTTTCAAATTAAATGATAAATTTCCAACCAAAAAGTGATTTTTAAACAAACGAGTTCACTTTCAACCAAACGAAATGAATTCCCAACGAGAAATGCAATAGCTGATATTTCAACCAAAGAAGATTTCAATTTTGATTCTAAAGTGAATAAATTCAACCAGGAAAGACAATTTTTCAATGAGATAGTTGAAGCGTCAACTCAAACAGATTAATTTGCAAACAGAAAGGATAACTTTCTAAAAAAGAAAGTTTAATTTTGAATCAAGTAATTGAATTTTCAAGCGTAAAAGATAAACTTAAACAAAAGATTAATTTTATCACTAAAAATGTCGAATTTTCAACAAAATATCTGAATTTTCTACCAAATGGTTGAAATTTAAGCCGAATAGTTAAATTTTCAACATAAAATTTTTTTTAAACAAGAAACGAATTTTCAACATAATAGTTGAATTTTCAACCATGAAACGAATGTTCAACTCTAATGATGAATCTTCATCCAAAAAAGATGAATTTTGAACAAAATAGTCGAATCCATAAGTGAAACACATTAATTTCCAATCAAACAGTTGCATTTCAACTGAAAAAATTTATTTTCTACCAAAAAAGACAAATTTTCAACAAGATATATAAACTTTCAACCAAATAGTTGAATTTTCAACCAAGAAGATTACATTCCTACCCAAAAGACGGATTGGCAACAAAATACATGGATTTTCAATGAAAGAGTTGAATTTGCTACTGAAAACGATAATTTTGTGAGCATAAAAACGAATTTTCAACAAAATATGTAAATTTTCAACCATAGAAATGAACTTTGACTTAAAATGATGAACCTTTGACAAAAAAATAATTTTTAACAATATAGTTCAACTTTCAACCAAGTACCTGAATTCTCGTCCGAAAAAATGAATTCTCAACGAAGAACGTAGTAGTTGATATTTTTATTGAGAACGATTTTAATTTTGAATAAAGAAAGTTAAATCTAACCAAAAAAGATGAATTTGCAACAAAATAGTTGAATCGTCAACCGAAACCGTATTTGTATTTTAATCCAAAAAAGATGAAATTCCTATCAAAGGAAATGAATTTTCGAGCTAGAATATATAATTATATATTATTATACTTGAATAACCAAAAATGTGCCTTCATTTTTTTCAAACTTTAAATCTTTTGAAGTTTTACTTTTTCTTTGTCATAAAATGTTTTCAACGACTTTAGTAGAGTTAACTTCACTAGTTTATCCTAATTCTAGGTGGATTATGAATATTCAGAAGATACCAAATTTGAGAGCGGATTACGTCGTCTTAAGCTAAGGCGAGATGGAGTTTAAACTTTGAAGTTAGATAACATCTACCAATGTCTTATGGCATTACAGTAGATTTATGACAACATAATGTAGCCAAAAATTGTAAACAAATTATAATTATGGTTATTGTTTCAGAATCGAAACAAACTTACCATCAATTTTTTGGACTTTTCATTTACTCGTAGTTACTTTTTATTGAACATGATAAAAAAGTAACTAAATAAACGTAGTTATATAGAGCAACTAAATGAAAGTTACTTATCCTTCATCGTGCATAATAAAAAAAGTGAGTAAATAGTACATCAATATCCTAGCACACAATTTCCTCTATTTCTAGGGTTTCATAGCCCCGGGCAGAAATCCTGATGGTTTCGGTCAGTTGTCAGTCCACCGTATAAAAAAGGGGAAGTGGAGGGAAGTGTAGGGAAGTATTGCTAGGGGTGAAGGGAAGTAAAGTGAAATAAAAGAAAGCAAGGAGAAACGAGGGGAAGTGAGAGAAAGTGAGAGGAGTGAAATGAGGGAAAACGAGGGACGGGGTAATAGGAAGTGAGGGTAGTAGAGGGAAATGATGAGAAGTGGTGCTTTCTACGTCCCACCCAATGCAAGTATTACGAAGTACTTTGATATGTGTACTGCATGTGAAGACGTACTGAGTGCCTTTCCTGAAGCTACCGTCTCTATCCTTGGCAATTTCTATATGCCCTATGCTTCCTGGAACGAAAACTCTGGTCAGCGTCTTAGTTGTACCCCTAAACCTGGTTCATTGCAGAAGCAGATTGATATTTCCAATTGTTCTTCTGATTATTCTGAATTTTTGAATTTGATACAAATTAGTGACATCAGGAATACGCATGGTTCTCTTTTATACCTTGTTTTCACCAATGTCACAAATTTTGAATTGAGAATAGCAGCTGACCCACTCCTACCTACTGACAGTTATCACCCTCCGCTTGCCTTTGATTACAGTATTACTAGGGTCACTGATAAAATGTATAAGCGCATAGATTGTATTATTACTCGTTACGATTTTAAGCCTGCAAACATGGCTGCGATCAACAATTTCCTCTGCGGGGTTGATTGGAAAAATCTATCTTACAACACTGAAGTTGATGCTGCGCTCGACATTCTTTACACGTATCTGTATACTGCCTTTGATTATTTTGTTCCTTTAAAAACAATAAAACCTTTCAGCTACTCACCCTGGTTCACTAGTGACCTTAGGTATCTCATCACAGCGAAAAAAAGGCACACTTGGCGTATAAAAGGTCTCGTAATCTGGCTGACTATCTGAGCTTCTCACAACCTAGGGCTCGATGTAAAACACTATCCAAAACGTGTTACCTCAATTTCATAACTAGAAGTGAAAATTTCTTTATCGAGAATTCTTAGCCTTTTTGGAAATTTGTTATTTCGATGCGAGGTACTATAAGTTTGCCCAACAACATGTTTCTTGGTAACGAACAAGCTGATACCAGTGATGGGAGGGCTGAATTTTTTGCTAAATACTTTGAGTCTGTTTCTAGTACACCGTCCATAGATGATGTCCAGTTTCCATGAACTGATGCAATCGATTTGCCTAGTATACAAATTAGTCTGGAGGAAATTGAGTGCAAATTATTAAAACTTGATGTCAATAAGGGTGTTAGCCCAGATGGCGTACTTACTAACCTCATTAAGTCGTGTTGCTCATCATTGGTTCTTGCAATGTATCTCATATTCAATTCGTCCATCTCGCATAGTTGTTTTCCTAAAGAGTGAAAGAAAGGAACAGTTACTCCGGTTCACAAATCGGGAGATCTCAGTGACGTTAAAAACTATAGACTAATAACTGTACTAAGTACCTTAGCTGAAGTTTTAGAGAGCATCATTTATGATCATTTGTACTTAGCTTCAACAAACACCTTCATTGATGAGCAGCATGGTTTCTTGCGTGAGAGATCCACCATGAGTAATTTATGCTCTTTTACGCACCTTGTGTCACAGTTTATGGAATCCGGGTACTAAGTTGATGCGATTTATACGGATATCTCGAAGGCTTTTGATACAGTCGATCACAACATCCTGGTAGCGAAGCTCAGAACCCTGGGACTCGGGTCTAATTTACTATCTTGGATTTCAAGTTACTTGAGCGGCAGATCTCAATCTGTCCGAGTTGAGGATAAATACTTCAACGCATTCCACGCAGCATCTGGGGTGCCACAGGGGTCCCATCTTGGTCTGCTTTCATTTATCCTTCTTGTCAATGATGTTGGAGCCGTTTCAAAATCTTGTTCCTCTTTACTTTATGCTGATGGCTTGAAAATGTTTAGAAAAATTCGCTCCCATTTGGATGGCATTGAACTACAAATTGATCTTAACAGATTGTTGAATTGGTGCTCTTCAAATGGGTTGTGGCTTAACACTGAAAAATGCTTGATTATATCCTCGACGAGGAAAAAAGTAACGATAAGGCATGAGTACATGATTGTTGATGAGGCTCTACGCAGAGTGTGGCGGGTTCTGGACCTGCGGCTCCTCTTTGATGAAGAGCTTCCCTACAATTACCAGGCTTCTGATGCTATACATAAAACCCACAGATCTCTGGGTTTCGTCATGAAAAATTCTCCGATGTTAAAGAACCCGCTAGAGCTCAAAACATTATTCTTTGCTCTTTTTCGTCCGCAAAAGATGGCGTCAAGATTTGTATTTCTTGATGTATGCTTTTTGTATAACCTTCCCAACGACAAAATTGACTGTTCTGCCATTCTCGCACAAATAAAATTGCATACGCCTACAATGACTCTCCGTAACAATACACCGTTCAAGTTACGCTCGCATCGAACTAATTACGGATTGAATTCCGTGCTCACGCGTATCTGTAGGGAAGAAAATTTGTTCAGTAATGTTATCGACTTCTATAACACTTCTAGGTACCGCATCAGAGCCTTGTTGCGTACACTTGTTTAATTTGAATATATCGCTCTGTAGTATGTATTAACAACTTGAAATTTCTGTACGCCAATTTATTCTCATTTTTGTCCCATTCTTAACACTTTGCTATTATCCTAATTTTTAAGAATCGTATGTACCAAAGGGGACTGCCCATTCACTGTTGGAATAAATGAATAAAAGTGAGAAAAAATGAGAGAACGTGAGGGGAAACAATGAAAGGGTTGAGAGAAAATGCTGGGACAAGGTAAGGACGGGTAGTTTGGGGAAGAGGTGGAGAGGGGGATATTTGACCGACTTTATTAACGACTTAATAAGTTACGAAATCCTTTTTTGTAGGCGCCTGCCGTCTACTTTTACTGGTTTCTGACTGTTTCGTTTTGTATTGCTTGAAATATAATTTCATTGTTACCATGCATATTACATTTTATTACAACGAATATTCCCTGGCATACTTCCTTTGAAGTAAATAAAGAGTAATAAAATGCGCAAACACTGTAGAGTATCATTCAGTGACATCTTTACTGATTTTTTGAAAGATCTCATTTTTAATTGACCCAAGTATTAAAATTCTTTTTAGAAGCTTTTTGTATTGGCATTAGGGTCTCATGAGTATGTCACATTACATGCAGTAAATTATATAAATATGAATTTGCAAACGTTTCGGCCTCGGATAGGAGCCCTCTTGAGTGCCAGATGTGTACTTGATAAATTAAGAATTAATTTCATCTTTGGTATACACTCTTTGATACGCAATTTATAAAATTACAATGCATTTATCGACTTATGTATTAGTCTTCGACACGCGGTTTCCTCCTCTCAACCACTACCTCTCTCCTTGTGTGTTTTTATTTTTACGCTATAAGAGGTCAAGTAAATTTAAGGCAGTTTATCAGTAATCCAAGGAACACAATTTTCGCTGATACTTTGCACAGCACCAAAAGTAAGTCGTTAAACTGTAGGACCTCTGATAATGTTTTTTTAGTTTTCGACGTGATCTAGCACAGAGCAGATGTCTCTACAATCGCATTCACGTCGAAAATTCACCTCCTAAAATAAACAGAAATTGCTTTTTTAACTTTACACTCGTTTGTGCCTTTCATCTTTCTCAATTTAAGTTTCCTTGCAAACTAACAACTTATGTGACTGGTGCTATGCAGTCAGTGAAAATTATCTTTCTTGGATTACTGATAAACAGCCTCAAATTCTCTTTACCTTCTACAGTGGAAAGTTAAAAACACATAAGAAGAGAGGGAGTGGTAAAGAGAAGGAAACCGCACACCGAAGACATACACATAAGTCCACGTATGCATTCTTATTTTTATGAATTGTATACTAAAGAGTGTATACCAAAGATAAAATCAATTCTTACTTTATTATGTAGACATCTGGCACTGAAGAGGGCCCCTATCCGAGGCCGAAACGTTTGCCAAATTCATGT
The DNA here is from genome assembly GCA_032362435.1 of Melikaiella ostensackeni. NCBI lineage: Eukaryota > Metazoa > Arthropoda > Insecta > Hymenoptera > Cynipidae > Melikaiella > Melikaiella ostensackeni. The sequence goes on along the minus strand of JAUMHM010000005.1, from coordinate 36,652,720 downwards.
TTATACAATTTACTACATGTGATGTTACATACTCGATGATGAAATTTCAGCTGAAGAATAATAACAGGCATATAAATTTTTTTGTACTGCATTTTACTAGAGAATAACACAATTTCTCTCATTTATACTTTTCGTAATATATCTAAAACTCTACAATTTTATTTTCCTAAATCAGCTGCTGAAATCTTTAGAAATCAAGTTTGACTTTTGCAGTTGGTAATGGATGTTAAAAAAGTACAAATAAGAATTTAAGTAAAATAGTCAGAATTTTACGTATTTTCATTCTTTTAAAATGATGTTAGCGATTTCTTTCTTCTTTTTCAGTGAATGCTAAATACTTTTAAACCCAAAAATGTTTTTTTTCTCTTTTCAAACACCATTGGGCAATGTTTTAAGATTCATGCAAGGAAACATGATCAGAAACATTGGAATAATTTCTGAAATAAATGTCCACTTACACATCTACAAAAAATGAATTTTCTTCTTTATTTAAAATGAATCTAGCTTTAACCCGTGCGGAAAAATCTCCGTTTAGCCCCGTTTGGAATTTCAACCCCCATCAGGATCCACGTGGACAATCCATGAGAGAGAACCCACAAGGACCCACGCTGGGCCCTGATAGTTTGCCCTCACGGTCGAACGGGTGAAATTTCCAAGTCCAAAGGGTTAAACTTCTTCTTATACTACAAACTTCAATGTTTGATTAGTTCAAGCTTACAAAAACTGTATTTTTTACAAAGGTGATTACATCTTTTTGAAAGTTGAACTTTGAATTCTCAGACATTTCACGAAGGCCCTCGCAGGGGACCCATCTCGTAGCCCTCACGCTTTAGTTTAGAAAAATCAAAAGATTTTTTTGTAATAAATTGTCTTTTGTGTCGAATAGTAATAATATCTCATCAACACGTAGAGTTATTGAAAATAAAGATAATTTCAACAAATTTTGATGCTCGTGCGAAGTGTCTGTCCGGAAAGAAGCTATAAATATTGTTCGAATGCTAGTCAAAAGATGAAACGAAAGTCTAATAAGATGACTGTGAGTTCATGTCCCGGTCGAGGCGCTAATGTTTTTATTCTTAAAGGGCATAGCAGGATGAGCATGTATAAGCTGCCCCCGGCCGAATCTCTCCGACATTTCCACTCTGATTTGGTCCTAATATGAGGTTCAATTTCCCGGAAGATTACGTCTGAGAAATTATTTTCATGGGGGTTATGGGGGTGAGTAAAAAAATCGAAAAAGATCTTTTTATCGGAAACGGCCAGAACGATTTCGATAAGAAAAAAATATGTTATGGGTCCCGATGGAGGGATGTTTTGAAAGAATTATGGGACATTTCAGACGAAGGAAAAAGGTAAAAAAAACTTTCAAAATTTTTTCGATTTTTTTAAAATGGAAAATTCTTGAGGCACAATCACCGTTTATCGCTTAAAAATACCTTGAATTATGTGGAAAAATATGCAGAAGTTCAAGATCAATCGGAGAGGCTGCCCATGGTTAAAAAAATTTAAAATCTCCAGCGTACCACGTTAAATGCACGTCCGCTGATGTATAATGAGGAGTCTGCAAATTTACGCTAGCATTAGACTTGAAACATTTTGGAAATGTTCGAAAATCCGACAAAAATACCTTTTTTGTACCTTCTATTCATCCAATATTCTCATCTGATGTTCTTTCACATTTCATTTATTTTGTCTCCTGAACTTTTTCCTATGATATTCTCTTGTTTTTATAGCTAGCTAGCTTTCTAGCTCCTCAGACAGTTCCTCACTGAATAAGGTTTTGGTTTTGAAACTGTTCCGTCTCATCATATTTCACGGAAAACATATAAATACTCCATAAAATATAAGCCCAATAGTGTTGGAATTTCTGGGGTACTAGAGTATATACGGTATGCGATTGTGCTAATGGGAACAGAGCTGTTGGTTGCTGCTCACACATCGCTGCAGTCATCTACTATTTGTCTCGCGCAAGATATTTGGCTGAAATTGTCTGACCTGCTGAAATCCTCAGTCGAATGTTTCAACAACGTAACATTGTCCCTATTATTGAAAGTGACAGTGACGAAGATTGAGAATATTGGCGAACAGAAGATACCTAGGTTTGTGAGAGGCAAGGGGACTCATAATGAAAAAGCACCCCAAATTGTGAGAGGCGAGGGGACTCACAATAAAAAAGCACTCTGAATTGTGAGAGGTGACGGGATTTACAATGAAAAAGCACCCTGAATTGTGAGAAGTAACGGGACTCATAGTAAAAAAATCACCCTGAATTTTGAGCGGCGAGGGGACTCACAATAAAAAAGCACCCCGAATCGTGAGAGGCAAGGGGACTCACAATAGGAAATCACCCCGAAGTGTAAGAGGCGAGGTGGCAATGTACTTGTTAACGAGCGCACGAGCGGATAACCACTATAAAAGTCAGGAGTACAAGTGTACACCTGCTTTTGAAGTATCATTGAAATATTTTTAAGTACTATTGCATTATTTCGGAATAGTACACTGGGGATTTTCAATTTTTAAACCATGGACAGCCTCTCCGATTGATCTCAAATTTTCACATATTTTTCCACATAATTCAAGGTATTTTTAGGCAAAAAACGGTGATTGTGCCTCAAGAGTTTCCTATTTTGAAAAAATTGAAAAAATTTTGAAAATTTTTCTTGACCTTTTCTTTTTCTCTAAGATGTCCCATAATTTTTTCAGAACATGCCTTCATTGGGACTCATAACATATTCTTTCCCCATCGAAGTTGGTCTAGCCGTTTCCGAGAAAAAGATGTTTTTCGATTTTTATACTCACCCCCATAACTCCCATTAAAATGTTTTCTCAGATATAATCTTCCGGGGAATTGAACCTCATATTGGTAATAACTCACAGTGAAAATTTCGAACCGGTGTAACCAGAGGGGCCCCCGGGGGCCCTGAAGAACAATTAAAGGACAACCAAGAGGGGAGCTCACATTGAATCCTTATGGATATGCATGTTGTTCCCAGGAAGGGTTCGCCTGGATTGCCCTCATGGGCCCCTCATAGCCTGAGGGCGATCCACGAGGACCCTGTACGGAGGCTTACCCCATTTTTCCACACCGGGACATAAAAAACAATTGTATAAAATTATTTTCCTGTCATAACAATTATTAGTTACCACCAAAACTCTACAAGAGAAATCGCCCATTCTGTCTTCTTTATAGACAAAAATTAAAAATTCGTGACCCTTAGTTATTCAGTTCTGTAGATGAATATATAATGTGATATTTTTTTATTCTTCGAGTCCCTTGTAAGTAAAATTTTCAAATCAGAAAGAGGTAAATAAAGTAAAGATAAAACATAAGACACAAGTGTAAAAAAAGAACAAATAAAATCCCTGACTTGAAGCTGATTTTCCTTTAAAAATCATACTCCTCTTGCGCATTGAATTTTTTGCATTTATTTATTCACACATCAGAGACTTTCAAGCATTTCTGCTTCGGAAATTCTGGAAACATTCGTATTTCGCAAGAGGGAGTAATGAGGGGCATTTAGACTCACAAAATTCAAAGCGAAACGCGTGGCATGTGAAGGGTAAGTAAGTCTGGGAATAGAAAGGATGAGAGTGGTCGGGGAAAGTGAAAGATTATAGGAATGGGGTAGCAACTTTGAGCTGCTTACATTGCAACGTGTACGCGAGAAAATCATGAGGAGGGATGGGAATCAGGAAAAGGACGCCATAGAGATGAAAGGTGAAAGAGAAGGGGTGGCCCATCTTGATTTATATTACGGGCCAATTTCCTCGATGGATTTTCCTTTTTCCGGCAACCTCGTTTAACCTTCTCTTTTCATTTCTTCCCTTCTCGCGCCTTCTCAGCTTCTCTTAATCTTTTTTCTCTTCAATACTCTTTTTTTTCTAGTACACTTACTTTAAAAACATGAAAATCTTTTAACAATGAAAATGTTCGAAAAATAATGATAAACAAATCGTATACCGCAAACCGGAGCTAAGCGGCGCACACTTAATTTTTTACCTGAAATACGATAATGCTTCTTCAATGTCTTTCCATTGAAGTTTCACAATTGTTTGTTGCAAACTTTTATATTTTTTTATCTAGAAAGAGCAAATATAGTATTGAGAAATGCAGAATCAAGTGTGCGCCGCTTTTCTCCATATGCGTCGCTTAGCCCCGGCTGACGGTACTTATCTATTAGAAATTTCAATTATCATTTATATGATAAAGCAGGAGTTTTGGAAAGTTTGAAGCAATGTCTTTTTCAAAATACTTCTAGTAGAGAAAGAATGAGAGGAAAGAGAAAAACCACAAAAACCCTTGTCTTCGAAACAGGAACTACTAATTAAATTCAACAAATTAAATCTCAGGATATTTAATCCCAGAGAGAGAAACATTTCATGGAATATATTCAAGAACTTTCTCAACGAAGTAGGTAAGCTTTACTAATTTGTGAGTGAAAATTCAACAGACTCCACTCTTGTCAGTTTCTTTAATAGTACCATTCTGAAACACTGTTGCGTTCTTATAGCAAATAAACTAAAATATAAAATGATTTATGATTATTACTGCTCCGAAAGTTAAATAATAGGAAATATTTTCAAGCAGTAGTTTTACACAATTTTTTTATTAACTGCAGGTTAGACAGGGAATTTGAGTAGAGGATAGGGAAGTTGAGTTTTATTTTTATTTTTAAAAACTTTTGAAAAATGTCACGTTTTGTACTTTTTCGAGCATTGCATTCACCGCAAACGTACACGAGGATTTCCTCTCATAAATCCATCGACATTCCCACGTTTCTGCACACCTGTAAAACGGGGATAACAAGCCAGAGGTCTCAGGCAAACATGGTTGACGGTATGTATATTCCATAGCTTCAATATCGGGAAAATAACAAATCAGGACAAATTCTGTTTCGATTGGATGTATGTAAACATCCTCAAGCCCTGGATTGTTCAAAGGAATTGTTCACTCTGAATTATTGGAGTTTACTTTGTTTATCTTGAATTTTTTGTTCTAGAAATAAAAATGAAACGTTTATTTTATATACTAGAATCAATAGATTATTGGTAATTTGAAAAAATGCATCATTCATTAAATTTCTTATAATAATCGTCGATTTTTCACGCAATATTCATAAAGTACGTGCGTAATTAATTCTCTCCCTTTCACAGGTTTGAGGGTCACCGCTCCCTTCACATTCTTTCACAACCACTTATTCCTTTCCTCTGACCGTTTCCGTTATGAGTGAATGAGTTTAATCTTTCTTTAAGATCCTTGCATAGGATTACCCTTTTGGCATTTCCCTACTACATACCCCTTGCTTTCACCCCTCTCTTCCATCATCCTCTCATCATCCAGCTTGCTTCTTGTCCATTCTCATCCAAGATCCACCTTATTCTATTATACACACTCTTACTGCCTATTTTTTCCCAAGTACATCTTTCTAGAACATGCCCCTAGGATTCTAACTCGTTATCGCAAACTCTAAATCTTGTTTCCACTTCATCCATCTAATACCTTTACTTTTTCATTCTTCCTCCCATCCTAAGTCGTAAAACGTTGCTCCACTTACTCCTTTTTTTACTTTCCTCAAGTATTTTGTTTCTCCTTCCGTCTTTACTACCTGTTATACTTTGATTCCACAATCCTTCTCCATCTTTGCTCTCCCTCCTCAATTGGTCATTAATTTTCTATTTCTTGAGACACTCTGATGTCTACCCTTATACTACATTATTTCTTCCTTTTCTGTCTCTTTTCCTCCCACCTTGATGCTCGATTACCATTTTTCCTCTACCTTGTTCCTGCCTTAACATATCCTGGGCAGCTCCATCTCATGCCCATTACCCATCTGAGGAATCTCTCCTGCAAACTTCCCAATCTCTCGTGCTCCTTCCATCCCCAGACTTCCACTCCGTAGATTAGGACTGACCACACTAAAGCATCAAGAATCCACACTCTCATCTTTCAGTCGTTCTTAAACCACCTTTTTCCTATATCCCACACCTGCCTCATTACTTTGCTCGCACATTCTATCCATCTCCTCACCTGTAGCTCAACTTCCTCTTTCGCTTCAAACCAGAAGCTTTGGTAACTTAATTCCTTTACCTGTTTAACCGTCACTCCGTATATCCTCCAATCATGTTCTGACTTAGCCCTTCTCTCTTTAAGACACATCATCTTCTCCTTACTCACATTTACTGTTAGATATTTTTCTCATGCACTCCTCGAACGGTGTGATCGTCAAACTCATCCCATCAAGCTCATCCCATCAAGAGACTGAATAGTAGTGGGCTCAGCGGACATCCTTGTCTAAGCCCCTTCCATTTCAGAAAATCACCCTTTTTTGTTCTTTATCCTCAGTATTATTCTGGTCTCCTCGAATACCTCCTTTATCCTCACGACCAGACTTTCATCTACTTCCCTTTCTTTTAAAACCTGCCATAACAGCTTTCTGTTCATCGAGTCGAATGCTGCTCCAAAGTCCACAAATAGGGCCACTAATTTTCCTTCTTCCTTCTCAAGTTCCAGCTCTCTAGGTAAATGAGTAAATTAATATTGTCTATCGTTCTCATCCCCTCCCTAAAAACTTTTCCAATTGTTTGTTAATCCCTTTTCCTTCTACCTTCCTTTCTAGTTTCTTCCTGGACATTTTCGTACATATTTTGTAGTACACTGACATGAGTGTAATTTTCCTATAATACCCTACCGTTTGGTCTTCTTCTTTCTTATAATTAACGGAACCACCAGACCTGTTCTCCATTCCTCAGACAGCCTTCTTCTCTCTAAACCTTGTTACAGACCTTCCACATTTCAATACCGTCCTCTCCTGTTGCCTTATTTCTTTTCAGCCTCGCGATCGCCCTATTTATATCCTATTTGTTTATACTATTATTTATATCCTTTTCTTCTTCTATTGCCCTTCTTTCTTCCGCTATTACCATATTTTCTACTCCTCCCAACAGTCTTTAAAAGTACCGGATCTACTTATCCATCTGGATTTCCTCGTTAATGCCCTTCCTACCTCCTCTTTTCCTATTGATCATATCCCATTCCTTGCCCTCCCTTATCGCTTTTCCGCCTCTTCCATATACTTTCACTTCTCCAACTGCCTTTTTCTGTTTAACAATTTCTCGTGTTCTTTCATTCTCCTATTATATCCCTGTTCCCCTATCTCCCCATATCTCCACTTTTCAACACATTCCTTTATTCTCTCTTTACTCTCCTTACATTCTACGTCCCACCATTCCCTCTTCACTCCATCCCCATCTCCTCTTGCCCTTACCTCCCCTTTTATCCTTTCTACATCGATTTTGCAAATAATTCAGTTCAATGTTAGGGTTTCCCGAGTAATAAATGTTATTTCCAACATACTCGTACAATGGGTTATTGTCTGCTTGGAACATGATATGGGTACGACTCATTGATTGTGGAAAAGCTGACACTGAAAATGATCCACAAAGGCTATCTACAGTTTTAAAATATGTACATACCACAGTATTGTGTATTCATATCCATTTGCGAACATTCATGTTTATTCATAGCTCATCAAAATTATGTCGCGTGCATAAAAGAATGCATTATGATACTGCACGGCTTTTGTATTTATTTGGATTGTGATAAAAAACAAATAAATCCAGTTTCAGAACTCAACGTTAAAAATTCAACACTCAATTCATAAAAAAATGTGGGAATTGTTATTCATTTTACCCTTTTATGCTTGGAAACTTTACAATATGAATAAAAATATTATGGAGTTGAAAATTTCATTGTCAATTCTGATTAATTTTAACCATTCTCGACAATAAATTTATCTGAGAGTTTAAAATTGATATCTCACATATTTTATCAATTTTTTCAAAACGACCCGATTAAAAAACTCTCATTGAGATCTTGTTATGTTTCTGAATAAAGAACCCAGAATATGCTACAGGTATAACTAGAGGACCATTTCTTTCTAGAAAATTTTACAAATTCAAATAGGGACAAAAGTACTAGGAATGTTCTACCTCATTCCTCTTGAAAATTTTACAAGTCCAGATTCATATCCCAAAAAAGTTCAAAAACAGTCCTACCAAGAAAAAATTATGCTGGAACGAAAGTGCTAGTAAAGCTTCATTTTATTTTTTCAACATTTTTAAAAAGTGTTTACAGGATTTTCGTCCCAGAGCATTCCTGCTGAAACAGGATATATTTTGAACTTTTTCGATACGTAGATCCATTGTCACAGAATTTCTTGGGACGAAAATTCGATATAAGTGTTTACAAAAATAAAAAGGGACCTCGCTGAGACATTTGTTCATACCCATGTGGAAAAATCTCCATTTAACCATCTTTGAAATGTTGGCACCCATTAGAAACCCATGCGGACAATCTATAGGGGAAAAGTCACGAAGGTCCCCGCAGGGGGCCCTGCTCGTTTGCCCTTGCTGTCGATCGGTTGAAAATTCTGAATCCAAAGGGTTGATATTTTTTTTGACACTACAAACTTTGATATTTGATTAGTTTGAGCTTACAAAAACTGCATTCTTGCTAGAAATTTGATTACATCTTTTTGGAAGTTGAACTTTGAATCCTAGATGTTTCACAAGGGCCCCCGTAGCGAGCTTTGCTTGTTGCCCTCATGCTTTAAGTTACAAAAATCAAACGATTTTTTGTGGTAATAAGTTCTCTTTTGTGTCAAGTAGTAACAGTATCACATTCAAATGTGCATTATTGAAAATACAGATAATTCCACAAATTTTGATGTGCGTGTGAATTGTCTGTCTGAAAAAGAGTTATAAACAATGGGGTAAGCTGGTCGATAGGAAAAACCAAAGTCTGATTAGATGCTGGTCATGAGTTCAAGTCCCGACTAAGGCGCTTATATTTTAATGTTTTGGAAATAATTTTTCATAACTATTAATAATACGTATATCAGAAATTCTCAGCAACCTTTAGATTTTAATGTTCTGGTTATCTATTTGGCGTTCGAGGATAGAATTAAGTTTAATTGACTATTAGATATGGTTACTAGTGACAAAACCTACATCGGACAATAGTTTTCATGAGTAAACTTTTAATATAGGCGGTAAATTCACCTCTGATATATGCGAAATGTCATTGTAATGAAGTGTCCATTTTACATTTTTACACATTTTAAAGTCTGTCATTTGTATATTTTATAAGGTGAACATCTAAGAGTCACGTATTTCATTCAAAAATGGTTCCAAAATCCAGTTGAATTGATAGAAGTTACGTAGGGAGTACAGAAAAATTGTAATTGGATCGTAGAGTTTGTCCCGAAATTTCGTGTCGCTGGTATAACGGTAACATTTTTTAAGTATAAAGAACCTTAGGTGACCGATATTGTAAATTTGAGATAAACTCCTGCGGCTTAGCTGTCGAAAAAAGCTTTATTTAGGTCCAGTTACATGTTTGTCTGACGTTTCGGATTGGTACCAGCCCCTCTTCATAGACTCGATAGAATCGATTTTAAGGTTTAAAAAATGTAGGATGTTTTAATTATATATAGGTTCGAAGGGACAAATAACATACAATTTGGCTATAAGAGATTGTTAATTAAGGGAGAGAAAAAAAGAGATATTACCTTAGAAAAGTATCAATGAAATTCAATCCTGATCAACACGGAAAAAGACCATAACCTCGATCTTTGAGTGCATTTTTCTTTAGTATGTTTTCTGAACTTTTAAATGTTAGAACTGTTAGATAGTATGCGTTCTTTAGGTAATAGAAAAAAATTAAGAGATGTTCTTCCAGATCCATTATTTTAAATAATAAGAATTAGTAAATGACGAAAACAAAGACCGAATTGGGAGACCACGTGGCCTTGCATTTTTGAGGTTAGGTAGTAAGGTGAAATATTTTTTGAGGAAATACGTCACTGGAGTCACGTAGTATAGACGATCACGTTACAGCATTGACGCAATTTAATGATATTGAACAATTTAAAGTACTGAGTATTATTATCAATAGTTTTCTTTCATTTTTTTCTTTTTTTTCTTTTTTTTTTTCTTTTTTTTTTCTTTTCTTTCATTTCAAGTATCTCTCTCCTTGTCTCATTCCTTTCTACAACTAAAATTATGGGATTGTTAAAATCAAAGGTGTGGAACATAGTAACTGCATGTTTTCCCAACGCAGTTTTTGTACAAAAATGTTCTACATCTCTTTTCTGCTCTTTCATTCATAATACAAGTTCCCTCTTGGTTTGGCCTATGTAAACCCAACCACATTTTTTACTTCGACATCGCCGTTTTACGTCTGCAAAAGATTTTTGTTTGGGCACGATTGAAGCTTGATCTTTGAAGAAGAACTTAATTTTATGACCCTTTTCCAATTCGTAATATTATGAACCTTTCCCAATTCGTAATATTAGCAAAGTTATTTCTTCATATAAATGAGAAAATTCATTCGTACAAATATAATGTCGCTGGTGTACCGAGCAAGGCTTTCTACAAAATTAATTACATTAATGAAAAACATTATAGATATTCAATTATTAATGATTTGGATGCACTTATAAGTGTCGAATAAAAAATGTCGTATTTTTTAATACTGAGTTCAATTTTTTTTTAATTTTCGCTGGTGTAACGAAATCAGAAGTTTAAATATGGGAAGTTTGCAGTTTCTTGGGGATTTATAACCTGTTATTCTGTTAGTTGTTTGAAATGGTCGAATAATGATGCACGAAACATGAAGAAATAATTTTTTAGGAGAATAAAAGAGGAGAAAGGTAAGGTGAAGGTGTTTTATTTGAAAATTTTTTATTATGAGCTGTCTAAAAATTAAGCATAAAACAGATTTTCTCTATAGCTTACTAGTTTCGAAAATACAGTGAATAACCTCGGTTTTTCACATTTTTTGAAATACATTAATAACCCGTGGCATGAAGTAAACGTCATATGTGTGGATATTTATTTATTTGTCAAAATTTATTTTACGAAGATCTTGAGGTTTTGGAGAATTGCCCATATATTTATTAAAACATGCCTAAAAATGATGAGACGATTATGAAAGGTCTTTTCAAAAATTAAAAATTTACCGTCGTTTCAACTGCGAGGGGCTCACGAGGGCAACCTCGAGGGAAGCCGATGCTTGATCCTCATAAATTAACATATATTCATGAGATGCCACGCCTGGATTGCCCTCATGGGCCCCTCATGGCCTGAGGGCAATTCACTCCATTTTTCCACACCTGTATTTGTAAATGTACCCATGTTTAAGAAAATTTGCTACTCAGGACTAATTTCTTTCATTCTCTGTACTCTATAGGTATATTATTTGGGATCTTATTGGGATTCCATTGTTACTTTGTTTTGCCATGCTTCTGAAGAAAAATATTTCACATAAAAAATGAAGCATATTTTCGCAATTTTTGACTTTCACTAGTAACATGAAAAGAACTTCAGGATGTAAATATTCTTAATTTAACATCTGAGAAACAACAATTACAATTTGTAAGATAAAACCTTATTTCTTCGACTTCTTCCAGACTATTTATTCAGTATTGTACAAAATAACGTTCCGGAATCAGACCGATTCCCTCATCAGATTGTCTATTATAAAATATTAGAAATTAGAAACACATTATGTAAACAATGAAACGTAATATTAAAATTAATTGAATAGTAAATTACGATATTATTTTACATTTCACAGGATTCGACCGTAGTTTGTTAGTATATTATTTTGGAACCAATTATATATATATATATATATATATAATTTTAAAAAATTGGTCAAACAACCACCGCAGGGCCCCCCTGGGAGCGACTGCCGTCCATGAAAATGACACCGGCTCCCAGTAGAACCGCGGTAAATCACACCCACGGCCACGCCTCACAACCGTGAGATGGGCGGCCACAAATTATATATATAGTGGGGTAAGCCGATATTTTGTTTCAGTTTCTATTATAGCTAACAAAATTCTTATGCTACGTATCAAAATGAGTCCCCATTTTTTTCATATTTTTAAAACGATATCTTCTGTAAGCAGAAACTTTTTATTGTTTCAGACTGTGAAAACAGTGATTTTTTTCGATATATTTCAATGTTGTGGAGACATTTCTGAAACGAATCAGTTTTCCCAGTACTAACTTATTTATTTCAATATAACAAATGTAAGGCTTTCACCAAGCAAACCCTACCACATTAGTCTCAAGGTAGAATGTGCACCGCTTGCATCTCACAATCATGGTAGATAATTTATGATATGTAGAAAAAGATTTTTGGTTGCTACAGTAAAAAAAAAACTTTGAACTTGACGGGCGGGATCAAATATCAACCGACTTCAAGAAAAAAAAATTGCCTTGATTTGTCTTCCTAAGAGGAAAATGTGCTGCACTACTACGTTTCGAGTTTTTTAAATTCGGGTTTGCTGGCCTGACCTGATATGCATCCCTCAATAATATCATATATTTTCTCTAAGCCATTATGAGCCTTCCACCATCGAATTAGTAAGTAGTCGACTAATCCAATTAGTTATTGTCTACTATTCTTAAGTTAATTAGTTTAGAAACAAGAATCGTGATAGATGGATCAGGGATAATGAAAGGATATATATATAATGTTAAATTATTATACACTTACCCACAAAATTAGGGAGAACGGCCATTGCCATGAACAGAGTTCCAACGAGGATCTTCATCACTTTGAATACGGGTTATTCTTGAATAACTTAACCAAAGGATATTCTATACAAGAATTTCCTAATACTTATATACTAGTCGCTATCTCCTTCGTCACTCCAAAACATATCAAATATTTGCAAGATGTATTGGAGGAGGAAACTTATTATCCTGTCATATTCGGATTTCATAAATTTCTTTCGCTCACACAGAGGCGTAAGAGTAATACATATTTATGGTATTCTGCATAAATTAGAGAAGCAAGATTACTTCTATTATTTACTGAGAAGATTAGTGAAATGTTTTAATATGAGACGTCATCATTTATATTTGACACACGTGCCACGGAAAGAGAACATTGTAGATTATGATCGTATCACTGTTACTGAATAACCTTGAAAAATATGTATCACAAAAAGTTCCTTACTTCTAAAACTCATGAAGCATAATCTTTGCACATGCCACGACTCTCGGAACGACATTTTTTTCAAACCCCATTTATTGCTCGAAAATTCTTCAAATTTCACGTACATATTCGTCGTGGAGTAAATGTTTCAATTATATATTGTGAATACACCCGTAGTACTTCGCAACGGTACTTCCCACAATTATGAGCATTGGGGTGTTCCAAAAACGTTTTTCGAGCTAGAGGGCAACCCACCCCCCTCAAGGTTTCCATTTCTGAATTAAGTAAATCTATATATTTTTTTTTTCGAAATTTCAATACTAACACGTGCACTGGGCACTTGAAAGTCCCATATATTTAATATGGGAAAATTTTGGATTTACGAAAAATTGGACTAAGACTTCAGGGTTTGATCGAAAGTTGCCAACTTTTTCAGGAATTGAAGAGGAGTATCTACTTAATGAAACAATATCAATAACTTTTATTTATTACCCCTCCCCCTCCTTGCTCCCCCGCAACGCCCCAAATATGGCCCAAAAATCAAAAAACTACATTTTTACGTGTTATTGTTAATTTTCAACATTTCCTGCCGTCTTTTTTAATATAAATAACTACTGATGGACAATTCGGATATCCCCATGACTTTTTGAAAATTTTTAATTGTTCAAATAAGTGTAACTTATTTAAACAATTATTTTTTTCCATGAAAGTGTAAAAAAAATCGTATTTTCTAAATGAAATGTAATAGTTGGTCATTGTTTGAAGCAGTTCATTTTTGAAAAAAAATCGTGTGATTATTTTAACAATCAATTATTGTTTATTTCCGAAATTTCTAGAAATTGAGTCAGAGATGTCCACTTTTTCCTCAAATTGGTATCCTTTACTCATTATTATTGTTGAATAATTACGTAATTTTGATACTTTTCTTCTGATGTTCAACAAATTTCTATTCGCTTAAACCATTTTCCTTTTGACCAAGCACTTTTCTTTCGAAAACTAAAAAAAAAATATATGAAATAGAACACATACTCAAACAAGTTCAATTTGTTTAAACAATTTTTATCCCCAGAAATATTTTTAAAATCGTATTTTCTGAATTAAGCATAATATTTAATAATTTTGAAGAGTAGTCAATTCTGCTAAAAACTTTATGTCATTGCTCAAACAATTAATTATTGTTTACTTTCAAATTTCTTTCAAATTGAGTATGGATGGTTCACATTTTTTTTGGCTTACTATCTTATAAATCATAAAAGTCATAATAAAATTTGAATTATAAAAGTTTATTCGTTATTGTATTCTTCATATTTTTACTATCTTCATCATTATTTTATCATACAAAAAAGTACAGCAAAACTGGCTTTCTTTGAAGAGGAAATACCTGCAGAAAAGGAGATCATGGTGGAGGCATTATGGAACAAAGCTAAAGAAATGTTGCAAAAATATCAAATGTATGGAAACAAGAAGCATAAAACAATTTGTAGACAAAGAAATTGAGTACAACATCAAGACGAATTCACATAAATTTCATCCGCGATTTGGATTTGGATTTGTACTGGAAGACAGAAGAAATATATATTAATATATATTCACGAACATGATTCCATGTGTTCTATTTTATATTATTCATCCACATTCCTTAATAAAAAACTGTTTGAACGAATAAAAATTGTTCAAACAAATGGAATTTGTTCTAATAATTAAGAAATGGTTAATATATTCTTCTTATACACTATAGTCAGAAGAATTATTGTATGTGTTCTATTTTATATTATTCATAAGAAATTTTCGAGAAAAAATTTGCATGAGCAAATGAAAATTGTTTGAACAAATGAAAATTTGTTAAACATCAGGATAAAATTATTGAAAATATGTAAGTATTCAACAATAAGTAGTATAGGATACCAATTTGAGAAAAAAACGGACATCTCTGGCTCGATTTTAAGAAATTTTTAAAGTGAACTATAATTAAATGTTCAAATAATTACATAATATTTTGAAGGAAATGTACTACTCCAAAGAATGACCAACTATTACATTCCAATCAGAAAATACGATTTTTTTTCACATTTTTTTAATACAAATAATTGTTTAAATAATGTGTATAGGGGAGATTGTATTAACCCTCAATCGTAAAATTATTTTGAAATTTTTGATGATCGCATTGGCTTTAGAGTCCAATGATTGAATACAATTTAAATTACTTCAGACGTTTCGGCACACGATAGTGGCCCTCTTCAGTGAATTTTATTTCTCATATGATTTATAGAATATCGTGCCCTTGGTAACATCAACTATGACGACAAATTTTCTATAAATCATATAAGAAATAAAATTCACTGAAGAGAGCTACTGCCGCCTGCCGAAACGTCTGAAGCAATTCAAATTGTATTCAATCATTGGACCCTAAAGCCAATTCGATCACCAAAAATTTCAACATAATTGTTTAAATAAGTTACTTTCATTTAAACAGTTAAAAATTGTTCAAACAGTCATGGGAAATATTCAAGTTATCAATAAGTAATTATTTGTCTTCAAAAAGGCGGTAGAAAATGCTGAAAATTAACAATAATACGTGAAAATGAATTCTTCTGATTTTCAGGTCATATTTGGGGCGTTGTGGGAGGGGGGTAATGAGGGGCTTAAAAACAAAAGTTTTCAATATGGTTTCAATCCGCTGACACTCCACTTAAATCTCTGAAAATGGCACATGTTAAACCTGGAATTTCGAAAAAAGTACAGATTTTCTTTCTCTGGAAATGAAAACTTGGGACAGTGGTGTCTTGCCCTCTGTAGTGGAAAAAATTGGAATTCATTTTTGGACAATACTGATGAGCATTTTCACATTTATTTTATGTATATATTCTTCATCAAATTTTGTAACTGAAGGTCATGAAACATTAAAAAATATTGCGCCCTGCTACGTGCGTACATATATGCTAGCTAGTCGCTATCTCCTTCGTTAATATAAACATTTCACGTGGATATTTTTACACCTAAACTCCGCTTTAACCTTTCATCCCTGACCTTCGACACTTATCTCTGACCTATGACCATTCATAATTGAGCGTGCGGATTGCACTCATGAATCTTTAGCGCTTCCAACGCACCTAATTAAATGACTTACTTTATATATTTTCGATTTTTTAACAACACCCGAACTTTTCATAACTTTGAGGTAAAAATTTCAGTTATGAATTTCGAAACAGATCGAAACGAACAATATCAGTTAAGTTCTTATACATTTAATTATAAAAAATCTGAAATTCAGATCGATTGGATTGTATTAACAGCAATGACGAGCATAAATAAACAAAGGCTCGGTCCGGCGCTGCGTGTGAAAAAATGATGCCTTGCTATGTACGTCGATCGAGAGTGACTGAAACAGCATTTGCGATCGTCTATCGTTCACATGCAGGAAACAAAATAGTTGCAACAGTTTGTTAGTTAACGTGCATTCGCCTGTAGTTCACCATCACAATCAGTAAACGTCCGCATTTTTTATGACTTTATATGAATTTCTATACTTTTTTAAAACTATTTATTATATTAAATATAAGTTGATTAATAACGAAGTACATAATGGAGGCAAATGTGACTGAAAAGAAAGGTCAGAAGCGGAATATAAATCCGGGTAAATGGAAGTGCAATGTTTCCAAAAAATGTTTATTTATGATCGTCGTTGCTGTTGATAGAAACCAATCGATCCAAATTCTGAATATGTTTTAATTAAATGTATAAGACCTTAACTGATATTGTTCATTTCGGTCTGTTTTGGAATTTGTAACTGAGATTTTCACCTCAAAGTTAGAAAAAGTTCGGGTGTTGTTGAAAAAACGGAAATATAAAAAATAGGTCATTTGATTAGGTTCGTTGGAAGCGCTCAAGACTCATGAGCATTTTAGTGCAAAAACTTACACGATCCGATAATTATTAACGGAATGTCGGCAGTTTTTAAATTATTTGTTCAATTAACTCGGCCCGTAGCAACGCGTTATCCCCTCTCTTGTCTACTAGGCTGGCTGAGTCCACGCGCTAAGGTCGTTGTGCAATCCAGACGCTCAATTGTCATCTCATCCTTAAACCTTGACCCGTGACTCCTGACCTATGAAATTTAAGCTTGACATTTGATCTCTCAGCGACCTGCCCTTACATTTGTCCCCTGATCTTTAACATATGATCTCTGACCTGTGAACATTTATTCTGTTGATAACTTTTCGGTTAAATATGGCTTGAACTACAAACGTCAAAATTATTTTCCACCCCCTAATGTACAGTTCCGCGCAAATAAGTGATAGCGTTGTGACTATTTTCGAAACCTCTTTTTACACGCACGGGACTATCAACATCGGGGGCGGCGATACTTAAGAATGTTTCAACTATTGCTTTCTTGCTACGTTTGAATTTCGTTTACTTTTTTTGAATCTATTCCACTTGAAATAAAAATGAAATTAACTTCAAATGAAAATGAAGAATCATTTCTAGACAGGGAGATTCTTGCAATAAATCAAGCACAATAAAATCATTTGAAATTATTTAAGATACCAATGAGACATGCGTGCCTGAAGCTGAAATTACCACATTGTGCTATTAGCATGGGCAACATGCAATAATTTTGTGCCAATTTCGTGCTAACTTATGCAGCAAAAAAAAATTTTTTGCCCCGTATTTTTTTTCAAAAATGTTTAGTAATGACAACTCCACGTGAAACTGGCACTACTACAGCAAAAAACGGAAACTATTAATCACATTAAATTTTCTTTAGTGTAGGATTTTCGAGCTTGTTTTGAGCTGTCGATTGGTGTTAAATACAAAATTGTAACATTTCAATTATTGTTGAAAACGTGTAATAATGCCAGCTTCTATTGGAGCTGGCACCACCACACCAAAAAACGGAAACTATTAACACATTAAATTCTTTTTAAAGTAGGAATGTTGTGCTAATTTTGTGCTGTCGATTAGTGCTCAGCACAAAATTGTGACTTTTTTATTATTGCTAAAAACGTGTGGTAATGCCAGCTCCACGTAAAGCTGCGGCACCACCACCGCAGCAAAAAACATAAACTATTGATCACATAAAATTTTCTCTAGCGCAGGAACTTTGTGCTAATTGAGTGCTGTCGATTCGGACGATGCAAAAAATTGCAACATGTTTATTATTGCAAAATACGTGTAGCAGTGCCAGTTTCACGTGAAACTTCACAACTCCCACATCACAAAATTTTTATTTTATTATTCATAATAAATAAATAAATAATAAAAACAAATCTCTGGAACTAAATTTTTCAATTCTTCAAATCGCTTGAATTATTCTAAAATACAAATTCTCATTCTGCTTGCATATAGACCTGCAGCTAACAATGAAATGGAAAATTTCCCGGCCTAACTGGTGGAAAGCCCGATCCTATTTCGACCCTAAATTTGAACCATCCTCTTTGTCCTCCGTACCCTCAATAACATTGCCCATTGCCCATTACCCACGAGGCAGAGAGATATCAGATATTTTAGAGCAATATTATCTAATTTTTATTCCTGTCGGTAATATATTTAGAAAAACCTGAAAAAACGTCCCGCTAAGCCCCCCGTCTTACGGTATTTGAGTGATTTCTTATAATTAAATAAAGTCAACATGTTGAATCTTTTTTCTTCAAAAAATTGAGTTATCATTCTCAAAAACCGTATTATTTCCAACAAATTGGAAGGAAGCGATAAGAAATTATTCGTTAATCGTTAAGAAAAGTATTTTCTTCACAGAAATTGTGCATATTTTCTACAGAATAATTACGGCATTCTGTTCAGTTTTGCATAAATGGAATATCACTCAATAATAAAGAATTTAAGTCAGTCCTTTTTTCAATTTTAATTCCAACCAGACGAGACATATCATTTCGAATCACGTGAAGCGTATTATGATAAATGTCGAGGTCAATCATTTATTATTTGGGTAAGTATGAGAGTATTACACGTGTTAGCATGAATCGTAGGTTTTTAAGTCTTACGCATTTCATGTGGCTGTCTTTTTGCTATACGATGAAAATGATTTCGACATTTTTAACAAATTTTACTCTGAAATTGGCGTCACTAACAACTCTATTTAATAGAAAATTTCCATGCATTACATAGCATTTCGATTTTTCATTTATTGTTCAATTTTATTTGAATAACTAACTTCGAATAATTTCCTGAACTCTAATTTAATCAAAAGAATTCCCATTGGTACCGGAGGGCCGATGACGAAGCCACCAGACGCTTCCTCAGTTTGCGGATAGAGGGTCCCTGTACCGAGGGCCTGTGCTGGATGCGCTAACAAAAATTATTACGCAGCCGCGGAAAATTGTTCGGGGATGGTCTCGAAGGAAAAAACCCCTAGCTAAGGCGTGAACAACCATGCCGAAAGCTGAATAGTACCTGGATGAGGTGTTATCAAACAGTGTGTCTGGGACACCGGGTGACCTCCTAGTGTATGCAGCCTTACCCTTGTTCGCGGGACTCTGCAAGGATGGACGCACCCTTTCCCTAGCTTCTCGTGGGAACAACTATGATAGCACCGAACCCAGTTGTGAATGCAGTTAAAAATGATCGAACGTACAGAGCACCCGACAATGGGTAGGCAAACAGTGCCGATCGCCCTAGAGTTCTGGGTGCTGCAAATAATATGGATGCAAACACAGTGACGGATCTGTGAGACAGTAGACGTCTTGAGTGGGCAGATCGACTTAGAGATTACTTACTGGATTGCTACGATGCCAGCATTATCCATGCTCGAAGGGGTTACATGGCGCGCCTGCACACTCTGTGGTGCCAGAAACACCTGAAGCTCTCTCACGTTTCGCAACAGAGGGTGAGAAACCGCGCCAACCTCTTGCGAACAGGATATATACGCGGAACGCTTCCCCAACTGCTGCTGAAACGGAAGACGCCCTTTGTGAGGAACTGATGAAGGAGTCCGACCTCTGAAACATCACTTGTTCAGTTTTTGATGTGACGAGAGCTTTAGCTGATTCATATCGAAGGGTAAAGCCGGCAATAGATGAAAATACCAAAAGGCGCTTGCATCAGCAGAACAAGAATATTGGCTGGGCTAGACAGAACGCGTCCCGTATTCAGTGTGTAATTGAACACATAACATCTGGTGATCTTTTTAAGGTACGAGTCCAAAAGTTCGCTCACGAACTGAGGATCCACCATCACTCATTGAATGAGTCAAAGCTGAAGACTATCAAGCAGCACATTGTTGACAGAATACGAGTGTTATCTGGCACAAGGAGGATGCAAATAGAAAGATAGAACCTTTTCATTCATGTATGCCTGAATAGGAAAGTTTTTTTAATTTAATAAAATTATAATTGCAATAAAGCTCAGGTGAGGCATTAAATGCACACAGGATGATTAACATTTTGTACTTTGCCCAAAAATATGAATTGGTGTACTTTCCACCTCAAAACGTAGTAAATCTTTAAACTTTTCATCAAGAAGAATACAAGGAATTGTTTAATTTGATCTAAAAAAAATATTGATTCACCTAATGAGAACATGAAATGAAGTAAAATTGATAGCGTGAAGTTTTAAAATATTACAGTTTTTGATATCTTAAAAGTTCTGCGACCCAAAATTGTGCCTCATTTAAGAAAAATGTACTCGTATTTTATCCATTTACAATGGAAAAAGGTTTTGAAGTGTTAAATGAAATTTGAGTTTCTCAAATTCCTTCAGAAACTTCTAAAAATGATTTGATCGCAAAAATAAACGGTAACTTTTTTTGAAAAAGGAATAGGAGGTTGAGTTCTCTAAGTATTACAGTTTTCAATATTTTAAAAAATTCTGTCGCCAGGCATTGTGCTTCTTTTAGAATAAAGAAATCGCTATTTCAAACTTTTGACAATGTTTTTATTTTTAAAAAATCTAATTTTTCAAAATATTCTATCGTCCTCTGAAAAGTATTGTATACCAAAAATCAAAAGTACATGTTTACTTCTTCTGAAATATTCTTTACGGAATTTCGATTTGAGAGTTGTGGCGGCATAGCGAAACAAATTTCCAAAGATAAGAGAAAAAATGCGTGTTTTTGTGCCACGTTCTAAGTTCCCCTCCACGACTGGCTATATCTCATTTCATCATTCGGCTCATATCTAACACGAAAGAAATTAAGTAAACACGTTATATTGGTGAAGGTGATGTAGCATATTTGCAAACTCCACCATATGGCCTTCATATTGTTTCAATAAAATTAAGAACGTTACACAATCGTATTTTTTGTATTTTCATCAGAGAAGGTATTATATTTGTGCAAAATTTGACGTCCCTCCACAGTTTTTGTAAAATGTCCACGTTTTGAGACCCTCTGAGCACCCCATAGAATGCAATTCTTAAAAAAATTCAATTTCTCAAGTTTTAAGGTCAAAAGTTATGGAGGCTTAAGGATGATCTAGGTATACAGTCAAGTTCTATCAAGAGGTAGAGATAATACTTTGCAACAGCCCTTCAGTAAGGCGGAAATGGGAAGAAGTTTCAACTTCGCGTTAGGAGGCTCTTAATTATGCTGAGGCAGGGCATGCTATTTCCTTTTATAATATTTGAAGATTAATGAAAGTATTTTCATTTCTGAATCTTGAATTTCCAGAAAATCTGTTAGTACTATTTGACAAATAGAGTTAGTCATAATACAAGTAATGTTATGATAATGTTGAAAAGACAGTTTTTCACTAATATACACGGTGTCCCAGAACTAACTGTCCAGACTTATATGGCTGTAGAAACAAAAATAAATAAGCCGGAACTTTCTTTGGCAAAAATGTATTAAAGATTTAATTTTTGAGTTACGAAATGATTAATCCGGACCAATCAGGAGCGCCGCATACGTGCGTGAGAGGGAAGCCAACGCTGGGTTAGTGACCGCTGCCTCTCCGCTCTTTGGCAGCGGTCACTAACCCAGCGTTGGCATAAACCCTCTCACGCACGCATGCGGTGCCTCTGATTGGTCCAGATTAATCATTTTATGACTCAGCAACTCAATCTTCAATGCACTTTTGCCAAAGAAAGTTTCGGTTCATTTTTGTTTTGTTTGTACAGCCATAAAAGTCTGTACACTTAGTTCTGGGACACCCTGTATGTATTTTTCATATCTCTACACCGAGAGCAGTAGTTATCATTTTATTATTTTCATCATACCGATAGGCCAAGTCTTTAACGGGATGATCATCACACTTTTGGTTCTAGCCTTGTTGCACTATCCGCGATCAATGAATTTATATGCTAAGGGTAAATTAGAGATGTTTAGAAAAAAGGATCGGTTTTCAATCAATCTAGAATTCTAGTGCTGCTCATTGAAAAGACGCACTCGTCCCACAATACCGCGCCGATGCCATCCGCTGAACAATCTCTCCAGCAATCAACCTGGGTGAAAAGCTTCACGGAGCCATCACACATCACGATACCCACATCAGCAGTCACATATAAACAACATCCATCAAGTAAAGCTCTTCACGAAGGACCATGGGCAATCAATCTCAAGTTTAACTGTAATAATTCCACTGCTGACGATAAAGTGGGAACCGCAAGTTAAGTAAGAGTGAAATACCACGGGAGGATAGAGACTTATACAATACCAATAATTTAATAAGAGAAATCATGTATAGGTTTTACTGATTAATCAATACATGTGTTTATTCTTATGAACTAAATATATCAAATATCAGATATACGGATAATAGGAATATATACATGTATATGAACAATTTTATTTTGATATTTTAATGTTTTAAAGTCAACATACCATTCACCTGATAATGTAGGTACAACATACAGGAAACGAGTGACCGATTTCGAGTGTAGTCAGAGGTGCTTCAATAGAAGGCATCTGACCAAATACGTTTGCCATAGTTAAGTTTAACATATAGAATTCATATTTCTGAAAGAGCAAGTAAAGAGATGTCCGATTGCCGAGAGTATCAGTAGAGGGAACACACATATCAGTTACTTGCATGACTGACTAGTCATTCACCTGAATCATTCAAAGCACAATACTGAAAGTAGCGCGTGCTGTACCACATATTCGCAAGGCACGTGATATACAAAGGATTTTCGAGGGACGTGATATACCACATATTTATGAGAGACGTGACATTTTGTACATTCCTATCCTATATAAACCTCAGAGTTACCTCTGATAGTCGTCTTAACGTTTCAAGCAGTCACATTGTCAACTTGATCTTTGAAGTGCGAACCGCTTTGACTAAGTACCAATTTTCACATCATTGTGAAATATTCCTTAACGTGGAACCACTCTGAATAATTCGTATACTTTTACCTCACCGTGGACTAGTTAACGAGGTATTGAGTTTTGAACAAAGTCCCTTTGGCTGAGTCTTTCGGTCGTCATACGAGTCACCTTCCGGATAAAGGTCACTGGTTAAACGTTCGCGAAAGAACTCATTATTCAATTTGATTTCGATCAACTTGTCTAATAAAAATTCATTGAACGATTACCTGGTGGAATTTTGTCGCTGTTCTACAACGTATCGGGGATCCAAACGACAAATCAATCTCTTTTGCCCTCTCTGGAATGAAAAGGTGAATGTTTGTATTTAAATGTGTCAATTAACTGATTATCTATTCTTTGTCTTTAATAAACATTATAGAATCTGAACTACACCTCATTTATTTCAAAGACTATACTGACTCAATCCCCATTGGATTGCTAGTGACAACAAACCCATAACAAATAATTAGTCAGGCTTTACCAACAGGACGTAATCAGCAATACTGGTTTCTCTCATTCACATATTTCGTATTTACCCTTGCCTTTAACTCGGGACGTGACAAAGGCCCCCCTGTGATTCGTCACAGAAATAATGTGGGTCACATTCCTATTCCTGTCCAGCGTCTCGTGGGAGGGAGGAAGGCATCTCTCTGACTGGTCACAAAAAAAAGGTAGGTCGCGTCCCAACCTCTTTCCAACGCCGAATAGCGGTTACAATGTCAGGTAATTGAGCGCAATCAGTTTGCTTGGTGGTGCGTTTGAGCGCATTTCAAGTGCATTGGAGGCACGCAAGCAGAATCTCGTAATGTCATTTAGAATAAGAGATATAGAAATCATGTCACTAGCCCTCCCACCGAAAGTTTATACGTATTCTGGCGTTGTAAAATTGGGATTTTTTTATGATAGATGCATTTGTGTGCATTCAAAACCGGTTCGAATGGTGCAAGTGCTATTCCGAAATGTTGATGTGAACGCTGATGATGTGTCAGATTTCAACAATCCCCTGGCGGAAGTCGAATCGCAGTGATAATTTCAGATAATTGAGCGCAATCGGTTTGCTTGGTGGTGTACTTGAGCACATTTAAAGTGCACTGGCGGCACGCAAGCCCAATCTTGTCATGTCAATTAAAATAGGAGATGTAGACATCGTGACACTAGCCCCTCCACAGGAAGTTCATGCATATTCTCAGATTTTGTGAGGATCGGAATTTTCTCAACACAAGTATACTTGAGCGCATTAGAAACGTAGTTGGAATGGCGTTTTGCGATCTAGTTTAATTTAATTTCAAAAATTTAAATTTATCCTGGGTCATCACTTTGACAAGTGTTCTATTATGTCAATACCTCAACCGATTTGAATGTATCTGCAAATTTTTAGTGGTTCTTTTGAGCTCATTTAAAACTAATTCGAAATAACCATTTCCGAACTCATTTCATATAATTTTAAGAAATTAACATTTGTCTCGGGTCATCACTTTGATGAGGGTTGATACGCCTGTATCTGGCGGCATGTCAAATGTAGTTGAAAATTTCTGGTATTGCATGTGAGCGCATTTGAATTCGAATAGTTTTATATCAAGAAAAGCAATTTCAATCTCGTTGGGAGGAATTTAATCCTAGCGTTACACAAGGCCCGCACAGTTTACCGCTAATTACTAACTTTGGCAATTTAATAGTGCAAATTTTGTAATTGGTCGTGCATAAAAGTGAATCTGAGACAAAGAAATTTGATATCCGAGTTTTTTCTAAGAACTTCAATCTTGAAGAAAATCGCACCAGCCCCCCCCTCCCCCTTTGATCGCTGGTAACTGCTAAGGGTTTGAGGAACAAAATTTTCAATTAGTGATGCATTTGGGTACATTCCGAGCGCATTCAAATCTAAATGGGTACATATGACAATTCAGCGTTGGGGGGAGGGGGGAAGAGTGGAATTGTCCTTCGTTTCAGGCATCACTTTTCTTCTGATGATCAATTGTGACACGCAGGTCCCCATCCTTGTATACAACTTTCGCTTCCTCGAAATCCATATATCTTTCCATGCAAGCTATAGAGTTTCTACGACACCTCATATGTATCTCTTCTCTTTAGATTCTCATTCACAGATTCCAACCATTCTTTCTCCTGTTTCCTTGTGGGTAGGCCACCATACACTTCACCTGAATACGCTTGTTTTGTTAAACGTCCTTGAATACGCTTGTTTTGTTAAACGTCCTTTACCTTCCTCTCAACATAACCAAACCATCTCAGCAAATTTCCCAATACGTCCGGAGGGATTCTGCAAATTAAAGTTAAGAAACAGCCCAATTTGATTGAATTCGACCTTATATAGATGTCAACCAGAATTCAAGTATTATGGACATGAAATAGCATGTGTCGGGAAGAAGTATGTAATGATACTTTAAAAAATTGTAATGTTATACAGGGTGTCCTATGAGAACTGTAGTTAATTTTAGGTGAGTGTTATGCAAATAAAAAGGAGAATATTTCTCAAAAATTGTAGGGTCGGATGCTTATTTTGGGCACAACACAGGAAACAAGTAGTATATACGCGTGACCATGTGCGGCATGCGCGCGTCGTGTCAGCCAGACAGTTCCCCCACCAAAGCGCTCGAGGAAGCGATGGCCATCATACCGTCCGCTAGTGCTAGAGTTTGATCGAATTGAAAACTCGCTTTGCATGACTTTTTTGCGTAAATATAATTGTAACCAATCATAATCAATAATAGAATGGCTTAAAACTTTTGTTAATATGAGATTGTTAGAACAAATAAGAGAAATGAAATTTGTTCATGAATAATTAGAAAAACAGAAATTTCTCTAATGATTGATAACAGAGGCGTAAGTAAACCATCTTTCGACACACAAAAAATACGTTTTCACAATGCTGCATTTGACAACCCTCGAAAAAACAACCCTCTTCACATACACTGTTAAAAATTTCTGTTGTAATTTCACAATAAATGTATTGAAAGTTTATTACCAAAACGTAATCTAATTTTACAATACATGTTTGTACATGAAATTATGAGAAAAATGAAAGTTTCCTGCGTATATGGTATTCATTATATTTCTATTAAAAATATAAAAATTGTTGGTCTGAGCGTTTGATCATACATAAATCAAGAATTAAGTATGACGTATAGGTGAACAATAACTAAAAACCCGTTCTAAAGTTGAAGATTTTCGACATGATAAATTGTTTTTAGGTTAGGTATGTAACTTACTTAATTTCTTAATGATTTGTCTATTAACGAAGATTCTTGATACAATCAGCATATTAAGCAAATAGTATTCCACGTTACTTTCATTTAAGGTACTTCAGTCATAATTTATGAAATGTGAAAATGTGAATGTGAATATAAAATGAAACTACACGAGTACTCAAGAATATTTGCATTATTTGTTAAAGAGCAACATCTACAATCAATTGTTGTCAATTTCGACACTTAGAAAGTGTCAACTAAACATAAAAAATTTATAACTTTTTTGCACTTCTTTTGCATAAATTATTATTACTCGTTGAGGGAAATGTTGACATCTTCTTGTCGAGTTTTTTTTGTTTATACAATTATTGTTTGTTATGAAATGTGCGTTTTCCTATCATTCATGAGACGGTCCTAGTTTCCGTGGTTGATGGTTCTGATGAACAACTTTAACAATAACATTTCAGGCTTTGTTCTCAAATCTAAAATAATATTGAACGAAGCCCACTATCCACTCCTAACACTTTCATCGGAAAAATTTCAAAATGTTGTCGTATGAAACAGCTATAAGATTTTCAAATTGAAAGTAATGACACACGTCACTTTTATACAACTCCAGGTTATGTTCTTAGCCCCACAATGATAATCAACAATCTCCAAGACCTGACCCTAACACTTTCAATGAAACATTTCCAAAGTGTCTTTACGTAAAACATCCATTAAATTTTTAAACTGAAAATAATATTTCAGTTTCCCTTCGGAAAGCCCAAAGTTATGTTCTCAATCTCACAATAATAATAGAAAGACCCCAAAATCAACCCCAAGCACTTTTGATGAAACAGCTTCAAAGTGTGTTCATATAGAACAGAAATAAGATCATTTAATTGAAAGTAGTCGCCCAGGTCACATTCATGAAAGTCCAGGCTATGTTTTCTACCTCACAAAAATACTTAACATCCCCCAAAATTTACCCCTATAATTTCTAACGAAACATTTTCAAAGTGTCTACATGTAAAATATATATAAAATTTTTCAATTGGAAATAGTCTCTCGGGTCACTTTCATAAAACTCAAGGTTATATTCTTGATTAAACAATCATATAAACAATCATATAAAAAAACTTTCATAAAACTCAAGGTTATATTCTTGATTAAACAATCATATCTGACAAACCATAAAATACACTTCTTGTTCTTCCAACTAAACGATTTCAAGGTGTCTGCATGTAAAACAGCAATAACATTTTTAAATTCAAAATATTCACACTAATTAATAACCCTAGCGGATATCCTCATTCTCTCAGTAAAAATCAAGAACCCAACAAAGCACCTCCATCACACTTCACCAACCACATCTAACCTGCCTTTAAATAGAAACGGAAAAGATCTCCAAATGGAAATAGTGACGCCAGAGAACTTTGCGGGAGTCCAGAAGATATCCCTATCTCCACAGTAACAACCGAGAATCCGAAGATACCACCCTAATTACATTTTACAAACCCCAGTTGAGCCGCCCTTAACTAAAGCAGCTAAAAAGGTTTCTAATAGGAAATAATGACAGCAGGCACCTTTCCAAGCCTATTGTGGAAATCCTCATCCCCACAGTAATAATCAACTACATCAAGGAAGCACTCCTACCACATTCAACGAACTCCATTTCAGCTGTTTCGTTGAAGGAACTGAGAAGAAAATTTAGGGGTTGTTGAATTTTATTGTGGAGTTGAGAACATTTCCCAGAGTTTTCTGAATGTGACCTGTACGATTTTTTTCAGTTGGATGATTTTATGGCTGTTTCACATTGAGATACTCTGGAATTATTCCGTTGAAAGTGATAGAGGTTGTTTCATGGGGTTTTTGAATATGATTTCAGGGTCAAAAAAATAACCTAGAGGTTTCTTAAGGTGACACTTAAGAATATCTTTGATGAAAGTGATATGAAGTGTTTTGAGGGGATTATCATTCCCTAACCCATCGACGTTTTTCCTATTTTTATGACGAGGGCCTATCTCTTTTTTTTGAGACAATGAAACTTCAAACTTCCTCCTCACATCGCGTTTTGACTAAAAAATACACGACAGACGCACACACTAACTTAGAAGCATAGATCAGAGATTTTTTATCAGATTTTTCATCCCTCGACCCATCGGCGTTCCCACTATTCCAATGACAAGAGACTATGTCAGGAAAAATTAAATTTTCGGGTGTCAGCCAGGCCCTCGATCATAAAGGACGATTAATTTCTAATCCGGCGAAATGTTTTTTCTTTTGAAACAGCTACGAAAGTTCAAAAAGAAGTAACTGAGAACACTCTCAAAGTACAGGGCTGTTTCTCCAAATCGCAACGGCAAAACGCTTCCAGTGAAGTTGTATGAACATTCATTCGAAACGGACGGAAATTGTAAATTGAAGAAATTGAATACACATGGAATTATATTCCCCTGACATTCATACGCTAGATTAAACACCTTATGAAGTAGAAGTCGCAATACAAAGGAACCGATTCAATTATAGCCACATGGCCGAAGGCGTGAAAAATCTTACAAATGGCCATTCAAAATCAATCCGTATTAGAAATTTTATGATAGGAACTACACAAACTTTAACGAAACTACGCACTGACTCGATCTTTAACCGAATCAATCTCGTAATCAAATTAAAGGAAAACCATATCACATTTGAATGTCGAGCACTTGAAGGGGCCAAACTTGGTAATGAATCAGGCAAGAGAAAAGAACGGAAGTACAAAAGGAAATCGAAAAGTCCACCGTGCATCGCTTGCCGTGGTACAAGAGAAATTAATCTGTGCCATGTGATCAAATTGATGATTTTTCAGTATCATCCAAATAGAGATTTCCCAAGTTAAGATTTTATCCAAGTACGATTTTATCCTAGTACGCCCAGCAATGATTTTCTTAATATCAAATCAAATCTCCGATTTCGCTGATACATGGCGAGAAATTGCTTGAAGAAAAGACTTTAGCATGTAACTCCGACGAGACCAAGAAAAAAAATGATCGGTCAGTTGCGACACGCCCCAACGGTAGGTTCAAAGCCGTATTCAGACGTAACCAATCACAGCGGTCGATGAAGTCACGTGACTCGTCAGCTGATGTCAGCTGACAATCGTAGTGGAACCGATGCACCGTGTGCATGAACCGGACCGTCAATCGTAACCGTAATCGGAACCGGGAACCGCTCGTTTGAATACGGCTTAAGGGCTGCTCACATTATGACGCGTTCACAATGTCAGGTTACATAAATAAGGGCGTAAACTAGTTACATGAGATAATAGTAGTGAACTATATGAGGCTTGATGAGAAGCTCGGAACTGTAGACAATTTTGGTAACCATGCAAAGCAACAGATATAATTCACAAATATATTTCAAACTTCATAGATGGTTAGGTGAGATACCAAGCCTTCGGAACGAAACGTGTGGTGATTTATCTTGGCAGAAGTGGTTGCCAGTACACTGGGCTCCATCCTTGACAGACCCTATTTGTGCAATAATTGGATTCGATGATTGACATGGCCAGTTTGTAGGACTTGGAGTCGTATGGTAGATAACATAGGTATCGTGCCGTCTAGCCCTAATAACAAAGCGCATGGCAGCAGTAGTTCCGCATCGGTTGGATCCGATGGTTGATAAGTCGTATCGTCAAGACCTGAGTATCGTGACGTCGCGCCTTGATAACGTGGCGCTCGGAAAACAGTAGAAGATGGCGGCATCGTGCGAGGGCGTGTGCCATTCATCGATCCACAATTCAGAGTGCGTTTGTGATGACACACCCTCGGCCATCCTCGAATGCGGCCGTGAGGTTTCGAATTTGCAGGCGCGGTAAAGCTCGTCAATCTATAATCCTTATCCAATGTCGTTGTTGTTGTTAACCTCAAAATGAGCATGACATGAGGCGATTTTCGTAGCGTGAAAACAAAATGTTCGGGAGGGTAAATAATCGATGCACAATGATTTTTGGTGAGTGCTCTCGAATCGAAGTGTGACCTTCGCTTCTGATTCTCGTTATTGAGGATTTTTTTTGCAGCTTTCGCGAAACCCCCCTCATAATAAAATTTTTTTTTTAAGTGACAGGGATGCAAAATTTTCTCTGGCACAGCAAATAGTGGTTTTCCGATTGTTATCAACAATTTCGACTTCGAAATATTTTAGCGAACTTCAGAAACTGTCCAATTCCAAGATACTAGTTATTTTGTTATTGGAAATTGTATTTTCATTTTCCATTTGAATTACTTCGCATTCGTATTTCTTTTTCAAATTTTTCTACTAGATAGTAGAAACAAATGGATGATGATGGAAAGGAGGGTTGTTTCTTAGGGGGTCGTCAGATTGGTAATCATACAAACGTGTATTTTGTGTGATGAAAGATGTAACTCTTTCGCCTCTGTAATTAATCTTTTTATAATTGCCGTTTTTTGAAATATTCAAGACAAGTTTTATTTTTCTTATTTGCTATAACAATCTCATACTATCAAAAGTTTTCAGCTTTTTATCATTGATGATCATTTATTAAAATTAGATTTGAGCGAAACAAGTCATGCAAAATGAGTTTTCAATTTGATCAAACCCGAGCACTAGCGGACGGTGTGATGGCACTCGCTTCGTCGAGCGCTTTCGCGGGGCAACTCTCTGGCAGACACGAGGCTCGCACGCCACACATGGTTACACGTCCATACAACTCGTACCCTCCGCTGTCCCAAAGAGTCAGACCCAAAATTTTTTGGGGAATTTTTTTCTTACTTTCATTCGCACAACTCTTCCCTAAGTTCTCATGGAACACCCTGTATAATATTGCAGGAATGAGAACATGTCTGTATAAAAAACAGTAGGAAACTTATCAATGTATCAATAGAAATAAATAAGATAAAGAACAAATTTTACTAAAAAAGTGATGTTCATTCAATGCTTTAAACATTTTCTCTTGAAAATTACTCCAAAAAATAATATATTGTAAAAGTACTAAATAAACTCCGATGATGAATTGATACGACGCTAATAAACATAATAATATGCTCAGACTCGACATGTTTTCTCTTCAAATTAACCTTACTCAAAGATTCGCTTACGGGTTCAGATTTGCTGAGGACTCGCTTTGTGAATTGTATCTCCAAGACATTGAGACGGCCCTGCCCCCTTCACTCACATCCAGTTAACAGAGTCAACTCCTAATAAGGACTGTAAAAATTGAACAGAACAACATTTGCAAAAAAGCTTGTGTCTTGACCTATTGACATGTCCGCAGAACAATTTGAAAAAAATGACCCGAAACTCCAAATACTTCTAGTCGAAGTTGTGACAGAGTAAAATTTTATCTGTCACTTCGAAACCATTAGACACAACTCCTCTCGACGGCACTGGAAAATATCTCTCCAACTTTTCTCGCTTGGAAAATCGGAGCGAGGGTCAAACTCCAAAAATGCACTTTCGGCACGTTATGAGAATATTAATTCATTCGTTGTTTTTCTCTTCTCTCTATAGTATCGAAAACATGCATACGAGAGCGACTGTCTCAGCGGAGCAGCAACAGTTAACACCACATCGTCCAAAGAGTCAGGGTTGATCTACCACAGGACAGAAAGGGAGGAAATGAGTGCGCAAACGACCTGTCCTTTCCTGTCTCATAAGCCCTCACGCGCAGTCCGACATGTTGGTGAGGAAGGAGGTAGCGTCAATCACGGAGCGCGAGAAGGAGGTCCGTGTAAATTGGTCTCTGTCCAGCCCATGGACCTCACGTAGAAGACGCTATGTTCTGATGAGAAGGAGGAAACGCTAATCACGGCATACGAGGAAAAAGACCGATCCACCAATAACACGCTTTCTTCATCTTTCTTAAATTCCATCTAACGGAGGCACCAGAGATGACAGACGATGCCAGAAAATGGTGGAATTGTTCACAAAATTAACCCTCTTATAATTTTCTATTTAAGAGTTCTAAGTGTAGAAAGAACAATAAAAAAAACCACTCAGACCCGTGGGGTTCTTTCATTTACTATGTTCTTTTATATGTTTCGTCGCTAGAAATATCGGTCACTTTTCTCTAAGATGGCGATCACGGTTGGATTAGGATGCTGCGATTGACGGACGAAACGGACCCAGGCAAATAGGACACGCTTATTAGTTTGAATCAACTACAGGCATGAGCGAACCTGGAATCTCTTCGCGCGCGTCATGCCACTCTCGCTCCGAACGTTTGACTAGAAGCATTGAAGGCTTCTTCTGTTTGTTCTGCCAAATTTCGTGCAATGTTTTGGCCCACTTTTTATTTTCCTTATTTCACATCCATCTTTCATTGTTTTCGGGACAGATGAGACATCTAGCCTCCTTACGCGCATTGTATTCTGCGATTTCCTTTTCTTGAGATCATTTACACCTCTAGTGTTCTAAATACTCAGTCTCCATTTATCGCCTGAAACTTTTCCGCTTTTGATAATTATATGCCACGACGACATTTTCTAGAATAATTGAAGGGCAAAATCACAATGTCAGTTGTACCAAAAAAAAATGGGAAAGGTAGGCGAATAGAGCTGCTGTCAATTTCTTACTTTCACCTAGAAATTTTGATGCCGCTCTGGAGTGGGATTGGTCCTTGTGATTTGATACTTACATTTTTGTGACCTATGGTATTGGAACTTACAATGTTGGACTTGTGCTGCGGTTTGGCAATTATGGTGTGGATCATAGAGCCTAAAACTTGACATTTGCGGATGAGATTTTGGAGAGCAAGGAAAAAATGTAATGAATTGGGGTTTATTATTATTATTTATATGTATATATTATTATTATTATTATTATATATATATATACGTATATATATATATTATTTATATTATTATTATTTATATGTTATATTTATCCATTATTTATTATTGAATATTTATAATTTGGATGGAAACACGGTGGTGAATCGACGAGACGATCGACGTCTTTCGTAGATGGATCGACTCATGGGTGACTTGCTAGAATTCTACGATGCCAGTGTTATCCCTGTTCGCAGAGGTTACATAACACGCCTGCCCACTCTGTGGTGCCAGAAACATCCAGAGCTCTTGCACGTCTCGCAACCGACCGTTTCCGACCTCTTGACCTCTACTTGTTCGGTTTATGATGCAGCAAGAGCCTTGACCGATTCAAATCGAAGGGTAATGCCGACGATAGATCAAGAAACCAAAAGGCACTCACATCAATTGAACAAGAAGATTGGCTGGGCTAGACAGAATGCGTCCCGTGTTCAGTGCGCGGTTGAATACACATCTGATAAGCATCCCACGGTAAGGGTTCAAAAGTTCTTTCGCCAACTGATGATCCACCATCACACATTGAGCATGTCAAAGCTGCTGACTATCAAGCAGCACATTGTTGATGTAATATGGGTGTTATCTGACGCAAGAAGCAGAATACAGAAGAGGGAGGGTTGGGTCATGGAGAATCAACAGCTTCTAGCTGACCCATCGCGCGTCTTCAGCGATCCCCCTGTTTCTGTCAAAAATCCAGCTTAATCCGAGAAGATAGGGAATTTTCGAAGAGAAACTCATTAGGTTCAATACCCGTTGCATGAAGACACTGAGCACATCATGCGTTTTAAGAAGCAGTGCAACAACCTCATAACGTCCGAGGAACAATATCCACCAATCACTGCCATAGAGGTGAAGAAAGCACAGGGGGCACGAATATCTTCTCCGCTGCCGAACCGGATGATATCAAGAACTTCTGGTGGAAGAAGTTTACTTCTGCACACCAACATCCGGCCTGGGCCTTCACTTCATATTTGAAGCTGGAGACGCCCATTTCGCAGTGTCTGGTGTTGGAACGCACTGTACTCCTGCTGAAAAAAATGACACTTGTCCAACCGAAGAAAATAGAGGCCAATAACTTGTTTGAACACAGTGTATGAGATCTTTATAGCTATTCTGAAAGACAGGATTGTTCGGATAATTCGACATTGTGGACAGAGATTACGAACGATTTGGTATCGTCCTCGTCCAAAAGAACCTACAATTGATGGTCATCAACCTTCCTGGGCCGATTTTCACGCTTCTTGTCGCTCAGGTCAAAACTGCTTTCTTTGAACCGACGAAACCAATCTCTGCACGTTATTTCCGATGAAGCACTGTCACCATAGGCCTCCACAAGCATCCGATGCTGAAAAAAAACTAGACATGATCACCAAAGGAAAAATGCATGTTGTTGTATGAAATTTCTGATGATGTGGACTGATTACATGTTGACAGATGTTAAACTTAGTTGTGATCATATTCACTATAATTTCATGTTTATATTCTAAATTATACACCCAGAGAAAAATGTTCTTGATACAACAAAATCGTCTTCTTGATAGCATTTAGTTGATTCCAGAATACATTTTGGTTAGGTGGACAAAATTTTCGTTCACTCGAAGAAACTCGTTTGCTTGAATGAAAAAATCTTTGGTTGCATTGTTTGCCTAATGTTAGAAAATGTTTTATTGATTAAACCAAGAATTAAGTAGAAGATTTGGTTGATTTAACCAAAATATTTCGTTACAAGCGAAAGAAGCATATATGCGCAGTTGGTACGCAAGCACTTGCCACGCGGGCATCAACGGGCATCAATTTTCGACTTTTCGTCGTAAAGGTGCATGGTAGTTTAGAGCGTCGCTATAAAAAAAATTTTTCAATTGTTAAAAGTTGGTGTAATAGTTGCTGAAATGTGTGATCCAGATACAAAAGCATTGCTGGTGGAATGAGGCTTGAAAGATTATATTCCCATCTTCGAAAGTAAGTACTTCTTATCACATCATTTCTGCCGTCTAACATAATTTAATTCCGAATCTATTTTTCATCATTTTCTACATTGATTATATCCATAAGAATTACACGATTTTTTTCTGAAACACACTATGAGAAACTTTCCGAGTAGATTACCTAGTATTTTTTTCTGCAATAATGACGTAGGATCATCGAGGTGAATGAACGAAAAGAACCCATCGAAACAAGCCTTGTAAAATTACTAAATTTCTTTTATTTCAATGAATTACAAGATAAAATACATTTAATGGGACCCAGTTCCCAATTCCTTGTACATCTGGTCTTTTTCCCTCATGAAGCCGCAAACATAACCCGTAAAAATCTAATGAGTTTAGCATCCACTATAAAAGAAACTTGTGTGGATTGGCGATGATTCGATAACAGTTTTGCAAGTGGCGCTTAATTTTGTAAATATTTCGCTTTTAAAATATTCAAGAGAATTATATTTTCTGTAAGACCTTACTTCACTCGAATACAAGAAATTTAATTTTCCTCGACGTTCTGAGAGTAAGCATTTACATTTCGAATTGTAAGGGAAAATGTTCATCAAATTTTGAGATAAGATCTTTATTTAAACGAATCATTTCATAAGGATTGTCCTAGCAAATAAACAAAATGATGGTGAAATTACTACGAAAAATGTAGTAATCATACATAATTTTTTAAAATTATATAATACATAATTTCAGGAAAATTTTGTTCAATTTATGTTCATTTTATTTTCAAAGCTTCCTTAATTCTAAATTTTTGCAAGGGTTTCATAAGAATCATAAACATATTCTTTCACAAGACATTTGTCTAACTCTAACAGAAAAACATATGAAAATTTAAAAAAATAGTAGGTAATCTATCCCAAATTTTTGTGACAGCATAAAATTTTATAATGATTTCAAGAACCATTTGTAATTGAAATTTTTTTTCCTATTTGCGTGTTAGGAGAGGCCTTCGGTTTGAAGGCTTTGAGATCT
Organism: Melikaiella ostensackeni; assembly: GCA_032362435.1. Taxonomy (NCBI): domain Eukaryota; kingdom Metazoa; phylum Arthropoda; class Insecta; order Hymenoptera; family Cynipidae; genus Melikaiella; species Melikaiella ostensackeni. The sequence goes on along the minus strand of JAUMHM010000005.1, from coordinate 36,616,481 downwards.
TTGGAGTGTACAGCCTCAAAACCGCTTATCAAAGAACCGTTCCCGCAGAGCGATAAACGTTCAATTTTTTCACAAAAATTGAAACGATATCAAAAAGTTATGAACATGCCTATAGTTATAGACGGTGGCGAACAATTAGCAAAGTTATTTTTCTTCTTATCAGTTTCGTATAAATTGTATATACACAAAATCGTCGAAACATTTTGAACATTTTATTAATCAAATTTTAAATTGAAACTCGTGTGTATAGCTATGAAAAATAGGCTTTTCAAGTTTTATTATAAAGTGCTGTCAATTTTAGAATACTTAAATCCAAAAGAGATAGAAAAACGAACCCTTGACAATCGGAATAACGAAAATCACCATTCTTAAAAATTACGCTCCGATCCCTCTCATCAAACTCTGATGATCCTGTTGATTAACTGAAAGATATCGGTAAGCATACAAATTCAACCGTCAATGTCGGATTAGAATACATGCAGGTAGAAATAGACAATGCCCCTATTAGTGAATACAGGGAAAATAGACAATTCGCATTCCTAGATTTGATTAAGCTTGTAAATATTAATAATATTTCCATATTATATGCATAATTTTCCTCTTTTGGCCAGTTTTTAGTTATAACCACTTCTTTCAATCAAAAACTTTGTGCCTTCTTGAACGAAAGAAATAATAACAGGAGAATTATCGATAATTTTTCGAGCAAAGTTTTCAATGAAAAAATCCGAAAGAAATTGGTCGACCTTATAATTTCCCAGCTTATGGTAAAACCAGCAGAAGTCTCAGTCTTAGACAATGCGAAGAATCAAGGTTACAATTTAGTAATATTTCTGTTAAAGGCCGATGTTAAAAAATCACCATCACGATATTTTGTCCGATTCAGTTATCGAAATTTTTCCAAAAGAAGACAAAAGTGTGTACTATATTCCTCTAAAGACAGAAGGAACTCAGCATCTTATATCTTAAGGAAAGTTACCTAACAAATATCGCAACTGGCTCTATGAGAATGCGAAATTAGGGTTGATATCTCGAAAACGGAAAAAACGCAGAATGCGGACGAAATGTTTTCAATAGATGATAAAGAGAGTAAAAAGATTGTATATATTGATATGATTCTTAGAAGGAAACGATTTGAAAAAATCTCTTGTCTCGATTAAATTGAAGTATAAATTATCAAATACAATTTTGAAATATTCTGACTCTTCAATGTCATAATAGATTTAATGCTTTCACGATGATTCATTATGATGAAAGGAGGTGTTTCGGGTTTCAATCGTGTGCAAAAC
>JAUMHM010000005.1:36592579-36615095 GCA_032362435.1 Melikaiella ostensackeni | reverse complement strand
TTTGAAGGGGACAATATCGATTATGATGAATAAACTTGTATTTTTGATTTTAAAAATAAAGTCCTAAAACTTTTTGAGCAAGGTGGTAATTTTCTATAATTTTTTTTGCTTTTGTAAAGTTTTCCTGATGTACTGTCATGCAGTAATAACTGCTCCAAGATCAGGCTGAAAGACGAATGACTAAAAGTTAACGTGGGTTCAGTAAACATTGAAGAACGGCAACGATTCGCAATCGTACCTGTACTAGGTTTACCTTCATTAGCGATTTCGAAACTCGGCGGAATTCCAGGACTCACGCGAGAGCGAGTAAATGCGATTTGCTACCGAGTTGTATAGAGGAAAAGCACCGGGAATTACGTCGAAAATTTCCGGAGCTTAGTTCGACTAGTTAAATTGCAGAATTGATTGTCAGAGCTTTTCGAGTTCATTTTCCTATCCGCAGGTTAAATGGAATTAATGATTTGAAAAAATAGTTCTTCTGAATCATGATTTTATGAAAACTGTAGAAAGTGTGAAGAATCAGGATAGTAGTAGTTAGCGTGAATTCATTTCTGATATGAAAAATTTTCATTTTGAAAACATCTTTATTAAAAACAGAATGATTATAATGACAAAATAATAAAGTAAATATTAATTGAATTATGTTAAGCATATAATGCATATTCTAACAAAATTCTCTAATACGAATGTATTCCTTGTACACTTGTACAGTTTACAGTAGGGTGGTCTGAATTTTTTTTGGGAATTTATGATGCTCTCTCCCCCTAAATTCGTTCCAATTTAAAGAATAATAAATGCATTTTTCTTGTTGAAAAAATGATATTTTGAGGTTCCGCAATCCCTGAGAAGTTTAACACGTGTTTCCCTCAAGAAAAAGAGACGTTTTGTAAATTTTACTCAGAATCGTCAATACTGGATGTATTGAGTTCACCCTCAACATTTCTCTTCACAATTAGCCATAGAATATGAATCTAAGATTACTTTTTAAATCACATCGCTATAAGTCTGTTTTATATGGTAAAAAAACACCATAAGTAAAAATTTGGTTTTTGCGAGTTTTGGGCGTTAATTATTATTTTTTCGCGGTTTCATTCAATACGAAATTTCTATAATACATTCAATATCACATCCTACCGGAAATTAGGTGTTTAAGTAAATTGTTTGAACGATTTATTATTGTTTATAGCAATTTTCACTGAGTATAGGGCTAGAAAGTCGCGGTTTTTTCCGAATGTTTGAATTTTTTAGTTGGAGCGAGATACTGTTCAACTGAAGTTAACAAGAATAATTGCTTGAATAATTCTTTATAATTTATGACAATATTTGCTTAGAATAGTGCTCAAAAGGGGTTTCTTCCGAAATTTTCAACTTTTTGCAAACTTTCACTTAGACTGTGGGAATAATTGATGAAATTCAACAAAAATTTTTGTTTGAAGAATTCATTATTGTTTACAACTACCATCTCCAATAGTAATGCCACAGAGCTGCTGTTTTTTCGAAAATTTTCTACTTTTCGTTCACTTTTCACTTGATGAAGTAATAACTAATGCAAGTTAAAATACATAATAGTATAAACAACTTATTATTGTTTATAACTAACTTTTTTTGAAGTAATGATACAAAGTTGCGGTTTTTTATATAATTTTTAGTTTGTTGTCGACTTTGTAATTATGAACGAATAATAAATGAACATCAACAAGAATCGTTTTTTTAAGAATCTCTTGTTTTTGGTAACCTCTTTGTTTGCATTAATATTTTTGAAATTTTAGCAAAAGAGTAGAAATACTTTATTGCAAAAAATAGAATACTATTTAAAAAATTATTCCTGGTTATGTTCATTTTTCATTCGGTCCTAAACAAATAGTTAAAGAAAAGCTGAAAATTTTAGATGAAAACGTAAGTTTTCAGCATAACTTTAAGAGAAGATAGTCGTTAATAATAATAAATTGTTTTGTAAATTATTTTTGTTACCTTGAATTAATTATTACTTCACTGAGCGAAGAGCGGACAATTAGTTAAAAATGTTAGAAAAAACCACAACTATCAAGCATTAATATAAAATAAAATAGTTGTGAACAATAACAAATTGTGTCAGGAATTAACTTTGGTAAATTTAATTTATTATTACCTAACTCTAAGTGAAAAGTGAACAAAGTCTGAAAATTTCAGAAAAACTGCAACTTTCTAGCATTATTCTGAGAGAATATTGTTATAATTATTAACAAACTGTTCTGTTTTTTTGGTTTCTTATAAAGTAGACTTATGGGGGTGAAATTCAAAAAGTAATTTTTGATTTGTATTCTATGGCTAATTGTGAAGAGAATTATTGAGAATCAACTCGATACACCTAATATGGATGACTATAAATAAACTTTACAAAAACGTCTTTTTTCTTATGGGAAATACGTTTTAAACTTCATGGGGCTTGCAGAACCACAAAGCATCATTTGCTTGTGAAAAAAATACGCATTTCTTTTTTTGTGGATTTGAACAAATTTATGGGGTGAAAGCAATAAAATTCAACATGTGTACATTTTTATCAAGATTTTTAAAAACTGTGAATATTGTTCTCAACAATAACAATAATTGTCATAATTTTATTTAGTGGACATATCAAATGTAAGAAGTAGGGTTATATGCATAAATATATGTAAACAATGTCTAAAGATTGAGAAATTATCATTTAAAAATTTTTAATCTAAAAGAACATGTTCAGATAAGAGAGTTAGAAGAAATTAACTAATACTTTCTTAAAATGGGATTCAAGTGTGGCAGCTCAAGCTTCCAGTTGCCTGAAGAAGATAATACTTATTGTTGGTGAAGAAAAAACCTTGAAAATACTATTTTTAAAATTTTAGATTTTTTTCGGAAGGAAAATATTTTTCCAAAATTCGAGTGAAGATTTTTAATACGAAATGCCACAAATACATTCAGCAGTTATATAAGAACTTATTTTGCGCGATAATGAAAATGCACCCTCAAATGAAAAAAAAACCCTTTATGCAGTCAACGATGTTGTTTATGGTTTTTTTTAAATTTTTAAAAAAATATTTCGCAGCAATAAACCTGCGAGTATTCAAAATACCAAAAGGATTTATAATCCAGTTTCAGGAAAGCATCTTTAACCATACTCATTAACTTTTTCCAAAGGAATGTCCTTTATAATATGTGAGGCTGTTTTGTAAACTTGTCTTTATTTGAACTTTTTAAAAATCATTTTTGATATCATTTTGCGTTCATTTACCAGAATAAAATTAATTTAGTATGTCATATTGAAGAATACGATTTTTTTTACACTTAGGCTGGGTGAGGATGGAAAAGAGGATTAGGGTCAAAGATGGAAGGAGGCTTATGGGGGAGAATGAAGGGGGATGGCGAGAAGGATATTATAGGGGAGAGGGTGAGGGGGTAAGGTTAAGTGGGTAGAATGGTGTAAAGGAGTAAGAAGAGCGAGAGACAGGGAGGATGGTATAGATTTTGGACGGGATAATATGACAGGAGCAGGAAGAGAGAAAAGGGACAAGAGAGAAGAGGGTGGAGAATAATATGACTTGAGAGGAGGTGCGAGGGTGAGGAGGCTATTAGGAAGGGTTGGAAATCTAATGGGGATAGAGAATGACAAGAGGGAAGAGGACAATGGAAAAATATGGGGAGGCAGAGGGGTGTTGTCAGGGGAGATTGTAAGGGGTTTCGTGAGATAGGTGGAAGGGGTGAATGAAGTATGAGAGGGGGAATAGGACAGGTATATGATATAAGGATGGAAATATGACAAGACAGGGAACAGGGATAGGAGAAGAAATGGTGGAGGAAAAAACGGTATGAGAAAGTGCACAGTGATAAGCAGGGGACCAGCAGTGGATGGGAGGATAAAGGAGATAGTAAATTAATAGCGTAAAGAGGTCGATGGCTAAAGATGGAGAGGTGAAGGGGGTGAGAAGGGGAGAGATAAATCGGTGGGTGTGACGGATTATGGGGAATAGGGCTTAGGAGAGGAAGGAGTAAGAAATATGATGAAGAGAAGAAGATAATATGAGAGAGGCAATGGGAAGGAAGAGAATGAGGAAAAGATCAGAAAAAGGGACGAGGATAATATAGTATTGGGAGAAGGTATAGGATAGAGAAGCAGAATGAGGATGGTAAGGGGTAGGAAATGAGTAGAAAGAGTCTTCAGAATAAATTTCTAAAAGGGATTAGATGATGGTCAGAGGGGTGGAGGTGGGTATCCCATGAAATCAAAGAAACTTCTTCATTTGGGTCATCCTCAATATTATATTTACATAAAAATCACATTTTACATTAAGCTTGTCCAAACTTGGAAGGTCATCCACAGTTATTGCTCCTAAATAGTACCATTAAGCGACCTTTTCAAGGTGGAAGTATCAAGTTTATTTAGCATATTTGTGGGTAACAAACCAAGTCCATGGGGGTTAGTTTTGTATGCCTTTTGAGAAGCTCATTTGCCAAAGAAAGTCCAGGAGGACGACGACAGAAAGCGAGGATTCTCATGGGGTGAAAAGCACGAAGGCGTGACATGACCCCGGGACTCTGTGGTGTCGGTGGAGCGAGTTGAGAGGGCAGGAGAGAGGTGGATGAAAAGGAGTTACCCATCCCATCCACGCGGCAAAGAGCATTACACTCGCCGTATTTCATAAGAGGAAGGTCCGCTTAAAATAGTACCTTAATACTTTATGTCGAGGCTCGTTTCTCTCTGCTCAAGTCATCTATCTTTCCTTTTCTGTCGTTTCTCCCACTTATCCTGCTTCTCCTTCGTCATCCTCTTTGAACTTTCAAGTATCGCGACCTACATTTTGCGCTGCGATTATCTAATTGCCTTCGCAATTTAGTGTGTTTTCTTGTTTGAAGACCAACTTAGGTAATTTGTTTATCTAAATAGTATATTGTACGCTAAGGGGTGAAAGCGACTGATTCAAGACGAGTGTGAAGTTTGCCGCCTGAGCGAATCGAGGGCAGCAATCAGACGAGTCTCAAATCTCCGCTTTTGTTCCATAACGCACACGATACTTTTCGCAACAACTGCATTAAAAATGCGATCATTTAGTTTTTGAAAGTCGAAATCATTCAGAAAATCATTCAGTTTTCAAATGCCCGAGAATTGTGTCAAAATGGAGTCGAATTTGTGAACGATTGACGAAATAACATTATGTACACATTGCACAACAAAATAACCTGCCAACACCTGCACTTAAAACAGACTGAAGGCTTTTCTGAAAGTACCAGATGGCGCCACCGCAGGCACGGTTTTTAATATGCTAAAATCACTTTTGCTTCTGTATCAGCGAGGTAAAAGTTCTTTGACCCCGCTAGAAACTAACTGACATCTTCGGTCAAAAATCGTCACATGAATCGGGCGTAAAAACTCGCATTTTTAATGCGGGCGTTACTAAAAATAAGCTTAAAAACAGGTTCAAAAATAGAACTTCAGATGCTCTTTTAAGATTTGCAACAAATTTAGCTAAAAGTGAACTTTTTCTATGATGTAAGTGAAGAGTCGGCATGTGCATGTAAAAAAATTACTAATTGCCTTATTCCTGATGCAAATTCGTTGAAATTGGATAAACGAGTTCAGACACCCTTTTGATGGTAATTTTCTTTTTCTAGACTGGAAGTCAGTCAGCAATCAAATTACAGCGTTGACAACATCGAAGAGATAGCGAATACATACTCAAGTACTTAATCGCTCTAGTAGGGCCGACATTTCGGCACGTAGTTCTCTTAATTCTGCCCTTTACTCGTTAGCAGAATGCTCGAGGTAGAAAATTTACGAGAACAGCTTTACGTGTCTTCGACATTTCTACCTTCACGTTTTATGGTTGGTTGGAGTTACGTGTTGTTTTCAGTGTAAAGGGAATTCCACAATGCTCCAGAAATAAACAATTACAGTGGTATCTGTCTGTGTAAAACATAATGAGGGGTTTCGAGAATTTATTTCGTAACAACAGAGGAAATTCTGGGGTTTTACTTTCCTTCTTGAAGTTGAATTTAAGTGATTTGCAGCAGACAGACACTCACTCGATTAAAATGATCCAAATTTGATACCAAATTATGACTAACATGTGAACATTGACACTTGATACATGTACCACACGTCAATGTTCATCTTATAGCATCTTATAGCATCTTATGTTTTACATAAATTTTCTCTTTGGAGGAATTGGAAGATCTTACACAAGAAAAATTGTAACTAAAAAAAATAAATCCAAAAATAATGCAACTTAGAAAAAGGTGCAGCGAAAATCCCTGAAAATTCAAGTAAAAGTATCGAATTTTTAACAAAATAGATGAATTCCCATCCAAATAGATCATTTTCAACCAAAGAGATGAATTCACAACCAAGAAGATTAATATTTCACCAAAGAGACGAATTTTCAAGAAAATAGTTGAATTCAACCCAAAAACACGAATTTTCAACAAAATAGTTGAATCTTCAACCAAAAAGGATTAATTTTCAACCAAACATTTGCACTTTTATCCAAAAAAGATCAAATTATTATGAGAGATGAATTTTCAAACGAAAAAGACGAACGTTAAAAAAAACTGTTGAATTTTCATTCAAAAAAAGTTTTTCAGTCAGAAAAGATAAAAATTTCATCCAAAATTTTGAATTGCCAATCCAAAAAGACGAATTCCTTGAAGAAAGGTTGTTTTTGTCAATCTGGATACATGAACGTTCAGCCAAGAAGATTAATTTTCTGCTAAAAAAAAAACGAATTTTTAACATAACACAAAAATTTTCAACTAAAAAGATTAATTTTCCATTGAAAAAAACTAATTATTAACAATATTCATGAATTTTCAACCAAATAGTTCAATCTTTGACTACAAATGATAAATTTTCAAGTCAAATAATGAATCTTTGAACAAAAAAATGAATTTTTAACAAAGTAGTACCTCGGTCAACCAAATACTCGAATTTTCAACCAAAATAGATAGTTTATTTATGACAAATGTATTAGTTAATATTTAAATCAAAAAAGCTTCAAATTTTGAATCGTAGAAAGTTGAATTTCAATCAAAAAGACTAATTTTCTACAAAATAGTTGAAACCTCAACTGAAACCAAATAATTTTCTACCAAACAGTTGCATTTTTTCCCAAAAAGATTAATTTTCTACGAAAAAGACGAATTTTAAACAAAGTACATAAATTTTCAACCAAATAGTTAAGTTTGCCACCGAAAGGATTCACTTTCAACCAAAATGACGAAATTCCAAAAAAATAGTGTAATCTTCAACTAACACCAAATGATTTTCAACCAGACAGTTACATTTTTGACCAAAAAGATGAACTTTCTAACAAAAAAACAAATTTTCTACAAAATACATCAATTTTCAACCATTTAGTTGAATTCTCGACTGAAAAAGATTAATTTTCGACAAAGAATAGAATAGTTGAATTTCTAGTTATAAAAAAACTAATTCGCAATCCAAAAAAAAAAACAAATTTTCAACAAGATAGTTTAGTCTTCAACCAAACAGATGAGTCTTTAACCAACAAAAAAAATTAGTTTTCGACGGAATACATAAATTTGCAACCAAATAGTTCGGTTTTCAAACAAAAAGAAACATTTTTTAGTCGAAAATTTTCGTTAAATCCTTGATCGAGAAAGATGAATTCTTCACCAAACAGTTGCGCATTTGATCATAAAGGACGAATTCTAACAAAAATGAATGAGATTTCTGACAAGAAAAATGAAATTTCGAACCAAATAGACGAATTTTCAATAAAATAGTTCATTTTTAACCAAATAATAAAATTTTTCACCAAAAAGAATAAATTCTAAACCAAAAATATATTAGTGCAATTTTCAGCCAAAAGGAATTAACTTCAAACCAAAAATAGTTAGATGCTTTTATTGGGTTCTGTTAATTTAGTTCGCAGTTACATAAGCTGAAAACGAAAACAGAAAGAGAGGAATAGAAGAAAGACTGTGAAGACTAGAGCTAGAGCCTAGACTAGAGAATAATAGTTTAAATAAATATTGACGTTAATTTGTAATACTTTCAAAATATTGTGTTAGAAAACTGGAAATTTTCTCTCTTAAAACTCATCCCATTAAGACTCCATGTTTATTTAATCAACAGATTTCATATGTATGTTTGTTCCTTAGTTTATAAAATCTTAGTAAGCTTTTGATTGATGGGGGGGGGGGGGGGTTCATAGCAAATCCTACGCTACTTTAAACGGTTAGTAGATTTTTTGGTTCACTAGATTGGATCATTTTGAGATTAAATGCAAGGTTAAGTTGACCTGCAGCAATTCTGAGACCTCTGGATTGACGGTGAACTTAAAACGAAACTTTCTTATTGAAAAATGAATATTTAATTCATCTGAACAACCATTTTATAATTGTGATTATAAGAAATTCATTTTATCTAGTATTTTTCTGCTATTGGTCCGAATTCGCATAAATTACGATAATGAAAAATTTTATAATTACTCTACAAAATAAAACATTCAACATAGAATATCACCACATTTGTATTACAACCCTCATATCATGATACCTTCATATATTTCATTTTTTATCAATAGCACTAAAACCCTTTCCAAATTATCTATGCCTTAGAAAACAGAGAACATCTGTCACCATCGTAATCTGCCATCGATCCTGATAAATGGCGATTCTTCGCTGGGCTCGCTTCCAGAAAGAACATTACCTCCAGCGTCGATATATTCGCTTATCGCGAACGCGCTTTAATGCTGGCTGCCAAATTTCGAAATTGGTTGGAGTCATCCTACAAAGTGTTTCCGACAGCTAAGAAAAGGCCGCAAACGGTTAACTTAATCCTTTCTCATTTCAAAATACATAAATTTGTATGCGGTCTTCTACGTATAAATGCCTTGCAATTGAATTTTAATCAATAAAATCCAAAGATAAAAACAAGACCCACGGTCTATAAATAATTGTCCATGACGCCAATTTCAAAGGAATTTCGAATATTACAGAATTTAAGGGTGATTGATGAAAAGTTGACAATTGTGAGTCCCAGTCAGTTCAACATTTCCTTTGATTAATATATGTGGGCGTCCTTATGAAAATCGCCCTTATGGCCGGTATGGAGTTGCGTGTAATCATTTACCCTGATAAATTGCCGAAAAATCGAGCCCACGGTGAACCCCTTGGGTTGAAAAACAAGTGGCTGGGGCATTTTTTCAGCTGGATCTTTGAAAAACCGCTTTTCGAGAAAAACTCTCCTAAAAAAGGCGAGTGTGCGATTGGCGTACATGTTATACTTTTTTCCGAACATGAAACATAGCCACTTCCGGTCGTTTTTGGGATATGAGTATAGCACAAATAGATAAGTATAGGCTATACTTTCAGAAGAATTTAAGGAGACTTCGTTGAGAAATTATGAATAAAAAAGCACGAAGATGTTCTGTCATTCACCTATTCCAAACTACAAATTAAAAATGAAAAATTGCGAAATAATATAACAAAATTTTTTTTAAATATTTGAGACTCTCAGATATAACTTGTATTGAAACGAAAAATATAATAATCAAAGAGAGAGTTCAATATTTTATAATTCGGGATGAAGGGATAGGATAAATAGTTTTAAAAATTAATCGAAAAGAAAGGAGATACATAAGTATATAAAAACATTACGTCACGTCACGTAACATCACACCAGTTTAAAACAACTGCAATTTGAAACTGCTTCAGTTTAAAACAAAACATCGTTTCTTAATCAAAAGCTCATGTTTTCATCAGAACATCGTGTTTTCATCAGGACATCGTGTTTTCTTCAAAGCATCATGATTTCGTCAGAACATCATGTTTCCATCAAAAGATTGTGCTCTCATCAAAACATCGTGTTTTCGTCAAAACATCGTTTTTTCATCAAAAGATCATGTTTTTGTCAAAACGTCGTGTTTCCATTAAAACATCGTGTTTTCATCCAAGGCATAATGTTTTCATCCCAGACATTATGTTTTCATGAAATCATCATGATTTCATCAAAACATCGTGTTTATGTCGAAACGTCGTGTATTTATTCGAACATTACGTTTTTGTCCAAAACATTATGCTCTTATCGAAATATCTTTTTTCCATCAAAAGGACGTGTTTTCATCAGAACATCGTGTTTTGATCAAAACACCGTGTTTTTGTCAAAACGTCGTGTATTTATCCAAGACATGTTCTTATCAAAACATTTTTTTTTCATCAAAAGGTCGTGTTTTCATCAGAACATCGTGTTTTCTCCAAAGCCTTATGTTTTCGTCAAAACATCATGTTTTCATCAAAACGTCGTGATTTCCTCAAAACATTGTGTTTTCATCAAAAGATCGTGTTTCCATTAGACCATCGTGTTTCCATCCAAGGCATAATGCTTTCATTCCAGACATTATGTTTTCATCAAATCATCATGATTTCATCAGAACATCTTGTTTTTATCAAAACATTCTTTTTTTTATCAAAATGTCGTGTTTTCATTAGAATATCGTGTTTTCTTCGGAGCATCATGTCTCCGTCAAAACATCATGTTTTAATCAAGAGATCGTGTTTTCATTTACGGCATAATGTTTTCATCCCAGAAATTTCATCAAATCATCATGATTTTAGCAAAACATCGTGTTTTTGTCAAAACGTCGTGTTCTTATCCAAACACTATGTTTTTATCCAAGACATTATGCTTTCATCAAAACATCGTTTTTTCATCAAAAAGTCATGTTTTCATCAGGACATCGTGTTTTCTTCAAAGCATCATGTTTCCGTCAAAACATCATGGTTTCATCAAAAGATCGTGTTTTCTTCCAAAAATCGTGCTTTTATCAAAATGCTATATTTTCATCCAAGACATTATGATTTTATAAAAATTTCATCGAAAAAATCTCAATCAATCACATCAAAAAAATTTTACCAAAAAATTCTGATCACAAGATCGTAATCAAAAAACTCTGATCATGAATTTATGATCAAAAAATTCTAATATAAAAGTTTCTGACCTAGAAATGATAATCAGAAAATTCTGGTTCGAAATTCTGATCAGAAATTTTGATTAAAAAATTCCGATAGAAAATTCAGATAAAAAAATCTCATCAAAAATATTCTGATCAAATTCTGATCAACAAAATGTTTCTAAAATCTGATCAAAAAAATCTGCGCAAGATCTGATGGAAAAAATTGATTAGAATCTCATAAAAACAATGTGATCAAAATCGGTTCAAAAAAATATGTTCAAAATGTTTTCGAAGAAATCTGTGAGCAAAATTCTGTTCGAAATGTTCTTTTCAACAAATTTCATTCAAACAAATTTTTTAAAACAATTTTGTTCAAAAAATTTTGTAAAAAAAAAATCTTTTAAAAAGTTCCGTTCAAAAAATTCTGTTCACAAAATACTGTTCAAAAAATTCTGTTCAACAAATTCTGTTCAAAACATTTTTGCAAAACATTCTTTCCAAAAAATTCAGTTCAAGAAATTCTGCTCAAGAAACTCTGTTCAAAAAATTTTGATCAAAAAATTCACATCACATTCCATCATATCTTATCAGATTACAAACAAGACTAGTGTCAATCAAATCCGTATAAAAAATAGAAGAAGAAAAGAAACAGTACTTTCCCAGTTGGAAACTTATTTTACTTTAAGTATAATTTCTAGCATGATATATGAGAAATGTAAATTTTGCCTACCGTGAAATTTTTAAAAATATATTTCAAGTACTTCTATTCTTTGCATAGGAGCAGTATGTCTCTCTAATACTAACAGTTTCTACTGTCAATGATATGGAAGTAGAAAGAGGATAGTCAAGTCAGACAAGTGAGTATAAAAAGTATAAAAAGAAAAGAAACAGTTTCTAGTTAAAAATTAATCTTTTTTAAATATCATTTTTGCCATCATGTATGAGAAATGTAAATTTTTCTACGCAGCTCAATCTACAAACTATTTTTATGCGAAAAAAATTCTATTTTTGAGCCAATTGTCTGGAATTCACGGTTGCATCAGTCGGCCTGAGAGCAAAAATATCAAAATTACAATATACAACAATATTTGCGTCAAAATTAATAATATAAATATGAACACTCCTCTAAAGAAATAGTATGTGATAAAAATATGAATTTATGGAAAAGGACTGTTTACCAAAGAGAAATGAAATTCAGGCAAGGTTGATATTATTTCGCCTGGGCTGAACTTGAGTTGGCAGAATAGACGTGCATAAGATGCAACACAGATAGACGGATTTTGTGGGCGGTTTGCGGGTGACAGCAGTTGGGACTGGTTGTCCAATATCTCATGCATTTTTATAACGTATGCGAAACGCGTTGCCTTCTATCTTAGAGTGCTGCACGTATAAGTACCCAGATGGTGTGTGTGCACAGGGCACACCTGCACTCCCACTTTTCATGTCGTTGTCCTGGCTTCAAACGTGTCATGGCGTTTCCTACGTGAGTCGTTTGTCGAGTTTTCGAATTCGATTCGAATCCCGCAAAAGTACTGCACCAGCTTTGAAGTGCACAAGGTTTTCATAACTTTCGTAAATGGATCTTTAGTGTTTTCAGATCGAAGAAAGGAAGTACTAGCAAGTGCTGCCCTGAGTTAGTCAGTATTAAGAATGCTGATGGTGGAATGAGATAGTGGTATAAGATGCGGACAGAGTGAAAGACAAGAAGTAATTTATTCAAGAAATTGTATGGCGGTCAAGATATGGAGCATAATAGTCGAAACACTGAGGAGAACACGTCAGATAATCCTGTTGAAGTTGGCAGAGGAAGAATTGATATCAACGACATTATATCCGTAATTAAGAAAGTAAAGGATGGTGAGGCTGGTGGTGTGGATGGTATCACTGCTAAAATAATTGAGAGCGGTGGTGGATATTTGTTTGTGTGGGTAAGCAAATTCTTGAATATGTGTGCTGTGAACGGTGAGGTTCCAAATGATTGGAGAAAGGCGATTATCGTTCAACTCTTCAAGGGAAAGGGTGATGGAGGTAACTGTACTGATTATAGAGCAATGAGCCTACTAAGTAACGTGGGCAAAATATTTACAAAAATACTTATTGGTAAGATCATGGAAATAAAAAAGAAAGGATTTGAGAAGTCCTATGTGGATTTATGCCAGATAGATCATGTGCAGGTTAAATAATTAGCTTGAGACAGATCATAGAGGAAAGTTTGAGGGTAAACAACGAAGTTTTCTGTGCATCTGTTGATCTGTAAAAGATTTTATTGAAGAGAATAAATCTGGACTTTGAGAAGTCCTGAATGAGTAAGGAGCTAATGGTTGCCGTCGAAAATCAACAAAAAATATATATAATGATAGTAAAGCGAGTGTAAGGGTAAATAGGAAACTGAGCGATTGGTTTGTCTTTAAGCAAGGTGTTAGGCAAGGCAACGTTATGCCTTCCTCAACGTCCAATATATACATGGACAAGTGTATAGAAAAAGCTTTCTGAGACGAAGAAGGTGTTGATCAAGATTGACATGCATAAAACAAAAATTATTGTATTTGAAATAACAGGTGAGAAAAAAGTTTGCAACATTGCTTGAAACGAAGAGAGGGTAGAGCAAGTTGATGAGTTCGAGTACCTTGTAAGTTCATTTACTGCTGACGGAAAGAGAGGTCCAGAGATAACCAGACGTATGAATGAGGATAGGAAGATTATCGGCAGTGTGCGAGCTACTACTAGAGGTAAACATTTAACAAATAAAGCTAAAATTGAAAAATATATAATTATGTGTTTGCACCCACTGTACTGTACGGTAGTGATAAAGCGAAGAGATATACTCGTAAAGAGTCGAAGAAATACAAGAGCTTGCATGAAACGACGTATGGATATAAAGGAAGCAAAAAATGTATGCAAGGATAGGTATCTATGGAAGAAAATTGTTTACAAGAAAAAGAGTGACCCCTGGAACGAAAGATTTTATATACTCATAGGCCCGCGTGAAGAAATTTGCTTATTGGATTGGGGTGTTTGCTAGAGAGATTGATCAGCGATCCATGTTGGAGCGGTATTGTGAAAAAAGTGTATCGTTTGAATGAATAACACGCTGTAGCGTCTAGATTGATCTAAAAACCAATCCCTTCTCCCTTCTCCTACACATCACTCACTCAAACTTACCATATAAATTCCTTGATCCTCAGTAATGTAACGAGACTAGAAGCAAACGACTTACGCTGACCGCAAAAGCGATTTGACTGAATGATATAATGATAATAATAAAAAAAATGATAATATAATTATTGAAAAATTTAATTTAATAATGAATTGAGCTTTCCTATCATGACTTTGACGGCTATGTTGGCGGTAGGATTGCTACTGACAGCGTTTCCCATGCAAAACAGGCGGAGAACGAAGAGGAAAGGGAAAAAGATGAACACCAAAACCCACGAAAAATGGATAATTTATTAAATATATCAAAACGATGGTTGCTTCCTAAGGATTGTTGAAGCGCCCCTGGAGCCACCGCTGGATTCCACAACATGTGGATGGTCAGGCAGATCTCATCGATCAACAAGCTGGCCAGCAAGAACATCTACGTCAAACAGCAAACAGTAGAACATCAACTGTACCTGCTGGGGATGCTTTGACTAGCGTTAGCGGCTTGCAGCCAGCCACCTCAACAGGAATGCCGTGGGTGAGCATCAACTGGAATACAACAGTAATAGAAGAATTGATGAGTCTCTATTATGGAGGTACGAAGTTTGAAACTAAACGCAAAGAAGGACACAATTTTAGGATACAGTTTGCTGCGAGGTTTTCCGGTATAGAGAGAGTTGCAGTAAGAGATCTTATCAGTAAGGTTAAGGATATTAAAAATAATAAACTTATCTCAGAAGACCAAGCAATGAGAGATTAAACGACAGGTTAAGTCGAGGGGGGAAAAATCTCGATAGTGAACATCAGTTAGAAGAATCTTCACCACAAGAGCAAGCGGCGACCGATGAGGTAATACAACATCATCCTGCTATTGATGTTCCTGCGCAACCTCATGATGATCCAGTGCCACCGCGTCCTCCAGAGGCAGATGGCCTGATTTAACCACAGGCAGTAGCAAAGATTCGGCAATCAAGAAGACGATTGAAATGGAGATACCGTATGACAGGAGAAGTTATGCGCCTTTATTTTTTGGCAGAGGATAGTGGGCAAAGTGTGACGAGAGAACTTCATCGTCTCTTCTTACTGAAGAACCCACATCTAGCCACAAGGACAAAGGAACAGAATCTAGCGGACCGAAAACGCTTAATATCTGTCAACAAATAGCTTTCAACAGTTGAAATAGCTACCACCAAAATGGAAGTAGAACAACAGCATCTATTTGATGCAATGCCTATGGAAAGCGTGGATAATAAAAATGTGATTAAAGCTGAAGGCATTGGTGCTAGATATAATGAAGAACAAGTACCAGGATCACTGAAACCACAAACGTTCGTTCACGTTGATGCAAACAGCGAAATCCCAGAAAAACTGCAGCACCTTGAAAGGAATTTCGGTCAAGCTTTACTAGAATTCAGGGATGAAGAGCCAACACAAGGGCATTCTCTGCCAAAGCTGTTCGTTACGAGAGAGCTGCATGTTCTGATAGTGCACGTGAACAACAAGGTTTTGCAAATGCATTTGAACGCAGAACTAACTGCGTTACAGGTGCAAGCTCTTGTGTATTGTGCGGCTTCGGCAGTCGTTAGAACTAGGCCTACAAATGCAGTCTTTGCCCCAGGAACAGAGCGAGATCTACCATGGAAAATCAAGTTGGATATGGATGTCAGTTAGGTAAGGATCAAATTAGGTTGACTAACTAAATACAAGAAAGGAGAAAGATCCAGGAAGCTGACACGCCGTGTTACTAAAATCATCCACCCTCGAAACGTCGAGTCATTGGCACCAGCTGTACTGAATGAGATTACATACTCAAAACGGCAGAGATTTAATGTTCTTACTGCTAGACCAAATAGTCAGCAAGCCAAATAGTCAGCAAGACACCGAAGTTCTTCAATTGGAAGACACGACTGATTACTGATGGGGTGTTTGGGGAGAAACCAACAAAAGTAACTGAGGAGCTGCGTAGTTCCAACTAGAGAAACAAAGCGCAAGCAATAACCCTGTCATGGAACCTACTAACATCACAGACTCATACGTTTCAGCGGTTTTGAGAAGGGCAAGTAACTGGAAAGTCCCAGGTCGGACATGATGCACAATTTTTGGTACAAGTACCTGACGAGTGTGCATTCTGTGCTGGCAAGATGTTTCCCAAGGATCACTGAACAACCAGATCTGATGCCAGGGTTTATGCTCAAAGGTACCACGTATATGTTGCCTAAAGAACAAGACCCTTAAAATCCATCTGAATTTCGACCAGTACTATAGCTTCTCTCCCAACGATTCCCAGACGCTACCGTAGGTACCAAATTACTATTTGCTTGAAGTTTTGAAAGTTTGCAAGATCTCTCCACGTATTATCGACTTCTCACGCCGTGCGATGATGCTTTGGGGAACAAGAATCAAGTATTTTGATCATGGGCATCTAAGGATAACTAGATTCATTCGCATAAATACGGGTATCTTTTAAGAAAACACTTTCTGTGCATTATGGTTCTGTTTAGCGTAGAATTCATTGAGCAAAACAGTAAATAGCATATCTTACGGGTTCAGAGTACGAGTACATAATAACGAGGATGGTCATCCACTGACCCGTCTTCTGTACATCTTGTGTACGTGTTCATACCTAGAACTGTACGCTAGCTTGAGCCAGAAACTACAGCAAGTGATCCATGTCACAAAGCAGTGTCCAAATGACGTTCACATGGAGTTTGGACTAAATAAATGCAGAACACCGACCGACCTAGAACTGTTCGCTAGCTTAAGCCAGAAACTACAGCAAGTGATGCATGTCACAAAGCAGTGTCCAAATGACGTTCACATGGAGTTTGGACTAAATAAATGCAGAACACTGACCTTGAAAGGATAAACAGATCCATCCGCGTTGAAATTGACTATTTTAACAGGTAGCGAGATGTTGCGTCTTAGAACATCATTTGTGCAGCAGATCTCGATTAAACACGCCCTTGAACTTGTCCTCAGAGGAAGCCTTTAATATCAGGGTAGAGACCATAGAGAAATTAGAAATGCAATGGAGACAAAAAGCTATCCACGGGGAGCACCCTTAAATGTTAGATCGACCTGAAGCAGACGAAGGGGCATCTAATATTTGTCTGAAAAAGGGCGCCCTATTTCCGGGAACGGAAGGATTCATGATAGTGATTCAGGACAGGGTTTTCATTACTAGAAACTATCACAAGCATGTATTGCATCAACACGTGGTTGACAGGTGCCGATTGTGTGGAGATACCAACGTATTCATCGAGCACATTACTGATGGTTGTCGAATAATGGCTTAGAGAGAGTACACGCTCATACATAATGATGTAGCGAGTATAATACATCAACATCTTGCCCTAAACCTAGGACTTTTAACAGAATGGTGCCATATTAAAAATATATTCCAGTGTCCGTTCTAGAAAACCAAGACTTTATCTTGTTTTGAGATGTTACTAACCAGGCGGATCATTATATCCGAGCTAATCGACCCGACGTTGTCTTGCGTGAGAAAAAGGGTGGAAAGGTCTATATCATCGACATTGCTTGTTCACTTGAACGGAACTTGCAGGCAACCTATATAACCAAGATTCATAAGTAAAGCAAGCTAAGGCATGAAGTAAATACAATATGAAGGAATGTGGGACATACATCTATTCATTCCATTGTGATATCGGCGACAGACAATGCGCACGCAAGATGCACTGAACATCTCAAACATCTAGGAGTCAGTAGGATACTGGGAGGAGCTCAAAAAGCGGTTTTATTGGACTCCTGTCGCATTGTAAGAATCTTCCTCGACCATCAGGAAGTAGGAGACTGAAACCCTATGGAGTAACAGATGATAGGCCTAGAAAAGCAACCAGAAGCGAATTATTTCACTTTCAACGCTCGCGGCCTCCACATAAGGACAACAGTGGTAAACACAAACTCCAAACTACATTATATGCCTAATTTTTTACCTACCACAACATCATCGCAAGGGGTTTTGAGCATCGTATTGAATTCTTCTCATCTTTAACTGATCAGGCACTTGACTTGGTGCATGACTGATAATTGCATATTGGACTCACCCGACAAAAAAGACAAAATAATGATAATAGTAATAATAATACGATGATAATAACATCCAATATGGAAAATCTATTACAGATGATTTAACTGCAAGACACTTCTGACTTCAATATTATTTTAATATTGAAAGAATAATAAGAATTGAGGCGGTTGATGGAAGAAGGGCTGATATGCCAAACTAACGTTTTGAAAAAATCGATTAAAAAATTTTGCATCTTAGTATAACTTTATAAAAAGTATTTTTTAGGAGGTTGTGGTAATATGTTCACTGCATGCTCTAAAAATGTAGATCAGTTTTGATGACGATACCTGTGTTCTTGTAAAGTTCAAACAATATGGCTTATGGGTCCTTTTTCCACAAATGGGGTAGAATTATCAAAAAGTGCTTCCTTGGTTTGATTTTTTGGTTAAATAATGTTAGTTTTGAATCGAAACATTTTCTCCGCACAATTTAGCTAAATGAATATATAATAAACAAACAAATATTGTATGTGTAAGTTTTCAACTTTACTTTATGAAGATTATTTTTCCGCTTTTTCAAGTCAGTAGACAGGGCCTGTAATATAAAAAATTTAGAACTAATCAATTCAGTAAGACTTAATTAATTTAGAATTAAGGGTGGCTGCTCAAATGAAACTAAAAAATTCCCTGCCATTTGCCGGTTAGGAAAAATTGTTTCTCGTCATTAGAATTTAAAAATTCACATTTTCAAAGCTGAAAATTTTTGAATTTGAAGTAATCAAGACTAAACTGCAAATCAAATCAGTCAACGTGTAAGTTTTCTGAACGCGAAGCATTTAAAATAAAAAAATTCTCGTTTTCCATCCAGGACAAAAATTAAAGACCAAAGTTTCCTTTTTTTTAACTCAATAAAAATATCAATAAGAAATTTACTCTTCCAATTCAGAAAAAACTTCTTTCATCCTTTTCCTTCTTTCCCTTTTTTCATCTTAGGGAAAATCTCAAAAATACAAAAATTGTCCTCCACAAACTCAACGAAAATGTTGAAAGCAATAATCAATAATCAATGAGCAAACTCTTCTAATTCAGAGAAAAAATAGAGACCAAAATTTCCTTACTTTTAACTCGGGAAAAATGTTACAAATGAATATTTCTTTCTTACATTAAAAAAAAAACTATTAATTAAATCTCCCTCTTCTAATTTAGGGAAAAATTAGAAGCCAAAATTTCCTCACTTCTAACTCGATAAAACTTGAAGAATTTAGAGTTGTAAACCTTTAAAACTTAACTACATATTCCAAAAAACGCTTAAAATGACATTTGAAATATTGCAAACTTTCCAGTTTGAACAATTCTAATCCTCGCTTAAAACATAACACTTTTGAAATTATAATTGTGAAACTAAAACGTTTCTTATATTGGAATATTTCAGAGTTAAATTATTTTACTTTGAATCGTTTAGGATTAATAATCATCAAATTGGTATATATAATTTTCAAAAACTCAACAATTTTCAGTTATGAATGAAGAATTTACAAAATGAAAATATTGAAATTGTAAGGTTCAAATTTGAAAATTAGGCATTTAGAAATTTTAAAGATTCGCAATTATGAAAAAAATCATTCAACTCTCTGTGCTTTCAATTTGAAATGGTTCAATTTTGAAAAATCTCAGACCATATAATTTTGAGCGCTGCAATTTAAAATCATTTAATTTTGAAGCGTCTAAAACTGTATTTGAAAATGTTTCAATTTCGAGGTGAACGATAAGAAATCAAGACTAAAGAATATTAATTCTGGAAAGTAATATGCGAAGTGATTGGAAAGCTTTTCCCACTATCATTTTACAATATTCCTGAAAGAAATACTGTCATTTTTTGGTTTTTCGGTCCAGCGGCTAGTCTGAAATTTAGAATAATTTAATTTTGAATGCGTAGTTCTTGCGTGGTTTTATTTTTAAGGTATTTTCAAAATATGTGTTTACAGATTAATTTATAGAGGGGCTTAAGAAAGTGCGAAAATACTTTCAAAATTTTCAATTTTAGATGCTTTTTCGGAATTTTTCAATTGTTATTATATAGTGAAATAGTTACTTTATAATATATATCAGTATTGAATGAGTAATTTTAAACGTTTCGTTTCATGTGCCATATTTTCAGTGCTTTGAATATAAAATTCTCTATTCTGAAAAAAGAAATGAAACTTTGTTATTTTTATGTTTCGAAAGCTGTAAAATTTGAATTTTGAAGGCTGTAAATTTTATGATGTACAATTTTTCAGCACTTAAAATTAAAAAAATTTCAATTTTAAATGCTGTAAATTTGAAAATGTTCCGCTTTCAGTTCGTAACATTGATCATTTTTCAGTTTTAAATGCTTAGCATTAAAATTATTTAAATTGGTAAGCCTAAGAATGGAAATTTCTCCATTTCTAAAGCTTACAAGTCTCTGAAAGTGTACAATTTGAAGTATTCCTCATCTACAGGTTGTTAAACATCGAATGCTTTGAACTGAGAATCATTAAATTATTCAAATTTTCAATTTAAAATTGTCTAATTTCAAACTTTCATTCAAGCTGAAAAGGACACGTTCAATTTCATATTCTACAATTTTGAACGAATAAAAGTTGAAAATTATTGTTTCTTATTGATTATAGAAAATTATTATAAGAAAATCATTATAGATTTTTTTTACAGTTAAAGTATGATTATTTTGAAGCGATACAATTTTGAATGATTCAAAAATGAAACGAAACCATTTTTAATGTTTTGATACAAAATAATTCTATTCTGAGTATTTTCGATTCAAAGTTATTTTATAATCAAGTGTTTCATTGTGAAATAATTTAATACTGAAAGTTTGAAGCTGGAAGCTGATCAAGCTCCAATTATTGATTCCATTGTATAGTAAGATTCTGAATATTTAAAATTGGCCCCGAAGAAATTCATATAGTGTCAACTGCACATTATTTCATTTCATCCTTAAGGTGAGGGGTACAATAGTTGCCAGCCAAACCCGTCCCCTGACAGTTGTTGTCTTCTCTTTGTTTTTTTTTGAAATATCAAAATATTTGAGATAAATTATTAGTTTTAAATAATAAAAACTAGTTAGCCAAATACCTCGCCTGAAATAAAATCAAAAAAAAATTTATACTTCAATCCAAAACAAGCAAAAAACAACAGCTGTCAGGGTACAAGTTTCGCTAGCAACTACTGTACTTCTTACGCTATGTGCTTCTAAGCACTCTTTTAAATCAGAACTGCACAAAGTATGTCGAGCTGCACACAGTTTCAGGCCTTGCTAGTAGCTATTGATTAAATAAAAGGATAGTCGAAGAAGACAGAAAGTTCGCAAGGAAATTTTTATTTTTTTCACCTACACAGTCATAAGGAACATCATCTATTATGATGATAATAGACAAATGGATTTGAATAAAATGACATAGTGTAATTTACAGTCAACAATTTTACAAATCAAAAATTTTTTTTTGATTTCTATATATTGCTTACATATTTCTTTCGTCATATCTAGGGATTTCATCGTGGCCATGGTCCTGATGGCCTAGTAGTAGATGTCGTCCTATACAAAAGATTTCTATCATTGGGTTCACTAAAGCTTAGCACAGTTTGTCCATTTTCCTTTTTAAAATCAATTTTTTTCTGTGGCCATACTATAGCATTACTTTTGAGTGTTGACTGAGGACCGTTCTTTTGGGATGAAGAGGAAGAACTTTGACTTTGGGTTGGTGGACGAACATTGGTAACTTCTTCATTCGAATTCGTGGACTGTGCACTTATTTCTGTAAGAAGAAAATGAAGATTCATGCGGTTATTGTACTCTGAAAAAGTCACTGTTAGCAATTTAAATGATATAGAATATTAGTTAATATTTTTCTGACAAACGTATTAGTGCAAGTACAATTATAATGTAACAACTAACAAAGCACAACAACTAAGCACTCGCGGGTGAAAGCCGTGTGAAAGTTGGCCCCCCGAAGTACAAATTACTCCAATTTACTTTTTGCATACGTTTGTACGTCGTTTTTACTGTTTGTGCATCCAATATTTTTGTTTGTACCCTCTAAGTTACCAAACTAGGGGTAAATCAAAATTTCGTGTCAGCCCCCCGAAGTTTAAATTTTTCAAATTTTTTCCTTGCATATGTTTGTGCGTCGTTTGCACTGTCTGTACATTCAATATTTTCATTTGCACCCTCTTGGTTACTAAGCTAGGGTCAAATCAAAATTCTGTGTCAGTCCCCCGAAGTTTGAATTTTTCAAATTTTTTTTTTGCATACGTTTGTACGTTGTTTGTACTTTTCGTACATCCAATATTTTCGTTTGTACCCTCATGATTACCAAACTTGGGGCAAATTAAAAGCTCGTATCACCCCCCCCCCCGCGATTCAAATCTTTTAAATTTTCTTT
>JAUMHM010000005.1:36571728-36592479 GCA_032362435.1 Melikaiella ostensackeni | reverse complement strand
CCATTTTGACCGATGAGTTGGTGCAAAAAATTGAGGAAGTTGTTCGTGAAGACCGCCGATTGACAGTGGATGAAATTTCTGCGAGGTTTCCACAACTTTTCAGAAGTCTCTTACACGACACATTCACACAAACGCTGGGATACCGCAAATTGTGCGCCAGGTGGCTCCCAAAACAACTGGCAGAGCAACACAGAGCGAATCGGGTCGCTGGCGCTCGTGAGTTTCTTGAGTGGTTTGAACTGAAAGGTGAGGATTTTTTGAGCTCCATTGTTACAGGAGATGAAACTTGGGTGGCTCATTAAACTCCAGAGACTAAAAAACAGTCGTCACAGTGGCGTCACATCAGTTCCCCATCCACCAAAAATTCAAAACTTCAATTTCGAGCAAAAAAATCATGGTGTCTGTGTTTTCGGACCGAAAAAGGATCATTTCGATCGAATTTCTGCCTCATGGGGAGACCATCAACGCAGAAAGATACCTAAAAAGAAGAAGACCCTAAAAAAGCTCAAGAGGGCGATTTAAAACAAGCGGAGGGAAATGTTGACGAAGAGAGTGTGCTTGTTGCATGACAACGTTCGTCCGCACACAGCCTTGGCCACCAAGGCACTTTTGAATTCATTCGGTTGGGATGTTTTGACCCGCTTACTCCCCTGACTTGGCGCCTTTAGACTACCACCTGTTCACCTACCTGAAGACTCACATAGGCAGAAAAAATTGTTTCCTCGACGAGGAGGTGAAAACAGAAGTCCTGCAGTGGGGGAAGGCGGTGGCGGGAAACTTCTTCGAGGAGGGCATCAAAAAACATGTGCCACGGCTCACTACTTGCATAGAACGGGAAAGCGACTACGTGGGAAAATAGTTGGCATGTATACAAACAAAACCCTGTAATTTTTTCTGAATACATTTTTCTCGGATTGAAAGAATCGAGTACTCTTACTTTCTGCACATCCCTTGTATATGCGCAGAGAGTCGCGATATAAACAACTTCTGACACGGCGCTGACTGACCGAGCTAAGACCTTAAGAAGAGGCCGTTAAGGAACGCTCAGGGGGAAGACAAAAGCATTCAAGCATGAACAACCGTGAGGCTGGCCAGAGATGGGATAGCCACGAGTGGCGAGATAAGTGTAGTATATCGAAGCCTCCGCAAAAGTTTTCGAGTAAATATATTTGAAATTGGAAGCAATTATGAAATTTTTATTAATGATTTTAGGACTTTCGGTAAGTGTTTTGTAGCAAACGGGTGGCCATGTATAGCAGTGCTGCATTCTTGGGGATTAAGAAGATTGTTATGTAGGTATGGATACAAGTGGGTGACGAAAAGGTGGTGGATAGTGCGATGATATAGTGCAAGTAAAAGTGTAACGGTGGAAGTAGTTTTGGGAGAGGAAATCTGCTCTGAAAAAAAAGCACGTGGAGGTTTTGAGGTTAGTTTGTCGCATCGAAAGGAGGCGAAATAAATTGGGAAGCGCAGGCGCAAAGTGTTGGATGTACGAAGTTGACTAGAGCAGTGGACTGGCTGGACTGAGAAGGAGACCAGATGGAGAGAAACAAAAGGAAGAGAGAAGAATTTTCGCAGGCATGGGTAAAACCAGAGAGGGAAAGGATTACGTGGGTAGAACAAGGATACAGGAAATGCACTGGAGGTACGACATGCACATCTGCTACCAGAAATCACAAAGGAGAATGAGGGAAGGAGAACGTACTGGGTGTCCAGAGGAGGAAGGAAGACGAGATGGAATATAGAAAAGGAGTAAAGACGACAATGATAAGATGGGTGCAGGTGAAAGCAGTCGATTGAGAGCGGAAGGAGGAAAAAAGGAGGGGACTGGAATAGGTGGCGCAGAAGTAAAGAAGAAGCAGGAGAAACAGGGGAGAGTGGTGAGGCAAAATTTAAAAGCACAGAAAAGTGGACGGGTTTAAAGTAAAGAATGTTAAAAAAAGCAGAGCAGACTAAATAGGTTGAAAGGTAAAGGAACAAGTGATAGGTAGGATAGAGTGGAAGTTGTTTTTGAAAGAGGTAGGTAAAAAAATTGTAAATTGTTTGGTGGTAGTAAGAAAAGAAAGGGTACGATAAAGAGTGTGAGTGAAAAATAAAAATTCTAGAGACAATTAATGAAAATATTGGTCGAGTGGCAAATGTTGTTCAATACAGGTAGAAAAAGAAGGGGATTTAAGTATATGAGGATAGCAGATCAGAAGACAGGGAGGCAATGCAAATTAATGAAATGCAAAGTGATGACAGAGTTGTGTAGGTGGTGGGCTAGGTCATCGTGTGTGTAAGAAGGATGAAGGTAGGAATTTGGTAAAGTTAGTGAACTGAGAGAGTGGATATAAAAAAAAAGATGTTTTTAAAATGACTGGGATGGTAAAAGTGTATAAAGGGGAACTGAGAGTAGACGGAAGGGGAGAAACGAGGGAGTTTGATGCGCTGCGAAGAATTCAGGGTTAGGGCTTCCACTTGTGCTAAGTGTAGATAATGATGTCTGGATTAACGTAGGTTAAGTTAGGCTTGTAATTATAAATATGATTTTGTATTTGTGAAGGATTTTGATGACTCTCAAACCCGTGAAAGGGACAAAGTATATTAAACACATACATTATTATTGATTTCTGATTTAAGGTTTATTATCTTGGTGTACACAAATTGTTTCATTTTCAAGACACTTTTGTATAAAGTGAGATTAAAAAATGTTGATGAATATTCACTTCCAGGCGCATCAAAAAATTATAAATCATTGAAGAATCAGTATTTCGTGAATACTTAGCTATTAAAAGTGGATGTTATGAAGATTTTTATTTTTATTTCAAAGTCACTACCTTTTAATATTCTCATTTCGTAACACTTGTGCTTTGTTTGAGTGCAGGAAGGTAAGAAAATAGCTTGGCATGATGCCAGTAGATCTTTCCTATCTAAATCAATCATTCTCTCTCAAGTCCTCCAGCGGCTTGCGAGATCACGTGCTTTCGGTACTGATCTTCCAGCGAATTCACCCTGATGAGCTTCACTTCACGGACCCTGATCCGCAGAAGCTAACTAACTTCGCTATCCTCTTTCCCGATCGGTCATTGCTCTGAGAACGCGGACTCCATTCTCAAAGCCGACGATTCAATTTTCGTAACTCTTCGTAAAAAGAACTGTATTACGTTCTTGAGAAATCTCATTTACTGATGTGTCTTTGGGTATCCTTGACGGTCTTAATCTCTTGAAAGTTTATTTTAGAACAAATTTACCATTGTACCTTGAGACTTGTCAATTAGAAAAAAAAACCATTTTCAAACGATATTGTTCTCACATTACTATAGATATTGTAGCGATTTCTGTGATAAATTATATACGAAAATTAGAATGCCTGAAGGAATTTGTTTAGCCACTTTCGGAAATAAACTCACTGCGCAGTGCGCACTGAGGAAACTATTTTGTGGAATCAAGCAAACGTTTAGATGGTATTTGTGGAAATTTTCATTTTTGGTTCCACAAAAAATTTGGTGATTTTGATAAAGTTGTGTTTGCATAAAAAGATTTGTTTAAATAAAAAAAATTGGTTATACAATTACTAACTCGGATAATGGAGACAGTGCTGGAGTTGGATCATAATCGACTCGCATCACTGACGTGATGTAAAAGTCCTAGCACGCAGTGATGCCTCTCCGCTAAGGTCTATCTCTTGAGTCTTTCTCCAGCGTCCGCGCTCTTGTACTCAAGGAACTAGGTGCTTCAAAGAATCTGGATGGACAACCAATCAGTTGGAAGAACTCCGTGAAATATCTTGGACAAAGTTTGCAGAAATCCGGTAAATTTAATATACATGTCAATGATCCGAGGGGCAGAGCCATGAGAGTCGCCTTCCGTCTTCATCTGATCATAAGTCGAAACTCGAGTTAAAACCCTGATGACGGAATCCTGACTTGAGAAACGTTCATCAGAACCATACTTGCGTATGCTTGTAGAGTTTCGGGAAAAGCCTTCAAATCTAATATCAAACAATTTCAAATAGTTCAGAACAAGTTTCTCCGGCGTATCACGAAACCCCTAAATACACGAAGAAGGCCCTCCTGCACAAAAAATTCAACTTGCCAACCATATCAGAGTACATCCAGGACACTGCCAATACGTTTTACGAAAGATCAGCCAAGTCCAAGTATACTCATCCTACATCCCTTGGAGACTATAATTCCGATCTACTGCTAAATACGCAAAACTCAAAGACTCCCTACTGAAATAAGTCACAACGCCTCCGCTCATTCTCCTTATATTTATATGCACAACAACCTGTCGCACTCCCCCCGTCCCTCTCAACCAACTCGATCGTAATAGCAATTAAGTAATTTTAAGTATTTTAGATACTAGTTGATTTTTTGTGGAATAATGCCCAGGCGGGTAACGCACATCAACATCTCCTTCCCGATCCCTCCAGATTTCCGCATGCAGGGGAGACCATATTATGGTACTTTATGGTAATGCACGCGACGGTCAGGAGCGTGGCTGGGTCTCACTGGAGGGGGCGATGGCCCCTCCCACCCCCTTTTCTAAAGTCTCTGGAACATACAACTACTAATTTTTAAAAATTTTTTACTTATCAAGTCAATTATATTGATGATTCATTCATTAACACAGGTTTTGAAAAAATAATAAAAAATGAATAAGAATTATCCAACCAATCGCGGGATAGCTTCTCGCACGTGCCGCACAATATTTTTTTCAAAAAGTACAGGAGAATAACAATATTTTTTTTTCTGTAAGTTGTGCGCGGAGTGCCAGGTTTCTCTACTGTGAGATTTGCATGTGGGAATACCATATGCCTACTCGCTAGTCTCAGAGAAGAGGAACCTGGTACTTCGCGCACACTTTACAAACATGGAATGTTGCTATTCTCAAATATATGTTGCAAAAACCGATTTTTTTCCATAAAATTGCCTGTCTTTGACGTGTAAGAATTGCATTACAGTGTCAGTTAATGAGACAACAATGCATTTTCTATGTTAATGAGATCGTGTTTACCCAGAAGGGCACATATTCCTGATTGCAGGCGACGCAGGGACATAATGTTGCGCGTGCTGGGAGTTCGACTGTTGTCGAGGCTGCTCGTCCTTGTTTGTTCACTCTCGCTGCTGTCGCTCCTCTTCCTCAGTCGCTGTGGATTCAATAATCTCGACACGGACCTAATTGACACCACCGGTGAGTCAAAATTAAATTACATTAATCGACAAGAAGAGTTAGGATTCTTCGCTTCAGATTTCAAGTGTGGATCATTTTGGTCATTGTGATCCCAATTGTTTTAACGATTATGAAAAAAAAATCATATTTTCAAACAAGCGTTATTCTGCAGAATCGAGGAGTAGAAACTAATATTCATGCAGGTTATTTAATCTCTAATTATTTTTCAATAGAAATATCAGCTTTGAAATGGAGCTCTTTGATTGCTTGCAAATAAGCCACTTCAGTTGGCTGTAATGAATAGCCACCACTCGTAATAATTAAACTCATTTCAATATGAACGAGCAAGATGTACAGTTGTATGTGTACAATTGTAATTAATTTGCAAGTGCTTTGTAAACGAAACGTGCAATAACATCAAAAAATCAATTAATTTTGAACAGTCGCACTGAAGTACAGAAATAAGACGTGTGTATTCTTTCGGATCGAATATGATAGTTCCTATTCGACGGGCCTTCAGAATCGAATCCGGAAAAAACAATCTGATCTTGCCCTTGTTGAATGTCGGATTATTCTCGATTCGATCGGCTGGGCGTTGAATGTCGGAAAACCGAAATTCGACGGACAGCCGATCGGAATTTTTAAATTCGATTGACCACGCTTCGGATATCGGAGATTCTAAACTTAACTTGAAAAACTAAAAAACTAAACAAAACTGAAATGAAACATGAACAACGTTAGTAACTGCTGATAAGCGTACCGCGATATTTTTCAGCAAGGCGATTATATAACTTTTTCACTTTCACTTCCAATTTTTGAAATTCACGTCGTTTGTCTATTTTTTGAACTAATTTTGTTTTAGCTAACATAGTACCTTTCTCTTCTTGACATATGTTTTTTCTTCTCCTATTATTCTTACTTTGAGATTGGTCATCTGGTCTGGTAACACATATCACTAGGAAACCCTAAGAAGATTCTTTTAATTAGGTTTTTTAAATTATCATGGATAAGGTATTAAATTTCTTAGTCGAGTCCAATTTTTTTTATTGTATCATCAGATTCTTTTCACAATCTACATAAACATGGATAAAAGTATTCAATTTTTTAGTCGCGTCCAATTTCCTTTATTGTATAATTGGATTTTTTTACAATCTACGTACGAAGTTATGGGTAATTGCCATAATGTTCACTACTTTGAGTCACTTTCCACTTTTCCTTTGAATAATACATTTTTTGTGAAACTCGTATCTCACTAATTTGCTCCTATCAAAGCACAGTCTAGTAAGGTTTCAAAATTTCAGACGACTTCGTTTAGAAATTATAAATAAACAAGAACACAAAATGTCTTGTCACACACCCGTCCTAAGCTACAAATTTAAAATTTAAAATTGCTAAATAATATTTGAATCCTATTTCAAATATTTTAGATTAACACATATAACTTATATCGAGTTTAAGAAGATAAAAATCAAAAAATACATTAAAAAAAATTCCTAAATAATATTTACACCATTAAAAAAAAATATTTAAGATTTATAGATATCGCTCACACTGAGTTGAAAAAGATAAAAATCAGCAGTAGAGTTGAATATTTAATGTTAAGGATTTCAAAAAACACTTCAAAGTCTTTACAACAAGTTTTTCGTCTGAATACGCTGCACTGCTATTTCAGAAAAAAACTTGGAAATAATTATCGAAATTATTCATAATGCGTGCTGAAATTGTCAATTTTATACTTATGTACGTAACGCCTCATATTGATTTTTCATACTATAAAATCAGAGGATGTTTTGAAACGCTAAAGTCAAAATCATACAAATCATGAAAATAGTAACTATTCCCATAGTTTTAAATATTTTTATCTATTTTGCATATATTTTAAAAAGTCTTTATAAATTATTGTTTTATCTAAGTCGCATGTCTGTTACGCGATTTTGGCAACGTAAAAAAATCATATCTATCAAAAATACATTCCTTAATCTCTTAGCTTAATATATTCTCATACTATCTTCGGTTACTCCTAACTCAAATTTATATATATGTTAGGCGCTTTGGAAACCTGTATGTTTTCGGAAATCTCATTGTCTAGAATGGTTTTTTCTATGGTCTACTAATGGCCTACTCTACAATTCTAGATTTAATTGTGAAGTACGTGTTCGATTTTTGTCGAATCGGATATAAAAATTCAATCAGATGGAATGAAGTTGAATGTCAGATTTTTCAACATTCGACGGGCATCCGATCGAACTCGAAAAAATCCAATCCGATCGGGTGTTCCTCGAATGTCGAATTTTCCGACACGCAGCCGATCGATTCGGAAAAAATCGACCCCATATGGCGCATATGACGTCGAAATCGCTTCAAAATCGAATCAAATTATTTTTCCCACGTCTGATAGAAATGTAATTTATGTACGATTGTACATTGTACGAGGCATTGTTTTTCCACAGAACATCTAGAAAACACAAATTTTTTTTAATACCAAATTTTCGGGGACAAAAATAAATAATTTCTTTTCATCAAATTTGTTATCATCCTTTTAGAGAAATTGTACATGATAATTAGTTTAATTATACATTAGAAGAAGTGATATTTGTAGATTCAAACAGTCAAGAGTTACTTTTCGAGTAAAGTTTCATCATTCATGTCAAAATTTGGACCATAAATACATCAAGCAAATGAGCGACGTTCTCATAGGAATGTAATGCTTTTCTACTTGTGCTTGCATAACTCACTGGTTGTAATAAAGGGCGCCCCATTGAGGTCGGTTACTTTGTAGCTACTCCGTAATATAGATGCTGATAGGATTACCGTTAACTTCCTTTCCAGTACTTAAAACTATTTCCATTTTCGTTACGTCGTTAACAGAAACGCTGGTTTAATTGCTGTCTTCGACAGAGTCTTATTTATACTAAACCGTTTTGCACTTAGCGTCTTCTAGAAATCGAAAAAATCTTATATCAAATTGAGCGACCCATGACAATTAGTATTTTCAATTCGAGAAATAAAATCGGTCACAACAGCCGTTGGACCATAATCGATTCGTATCACTGACGTGCATAAGAAGGCCTTGCGCGAAGTGATGTCTCTCCGCTAAGGTCAGACGTAGGTCCTTCTCCAACGTCCGCGCTCTTGTGTTGCTTCAAAGAATCTGGAACATACAACTAATAAGTTTTTTTTGTGCAATATTCTTTACTTATTAAGTCAATAACATTGATGATTTATTCGCTAAACCTAAAATCCAAGCTCAACATAAAATAAGAATTTTTGATGACCTATTTAAAATAAAACTGCAACTGCACTCAACTCTATTGAAAAAATATTAACCTTTATATTTCACGAGATACATGACTTCAAAGTTAAGTTTGTTTTTTAATACGATCTCATAAAAG
Organism: Melikaiella ostensackeni; assembly: GCA_032362435.1. NCBI lineage: Eukaryota > Metazoa > Arthropoda > Insecta > Hymenoptera > Cynipidae > Melikaiella > Melikaiella ostensackeni. The sequence goes on along the minus strand of JAUMHM010000005.1, from coordinate 36,583,930 downwards.
TTGTTTCTTAATTTTCGACCTTCGTGCATTCTACATGTTTAGCAAAATCGAAAGATCTGCTTTTATCCCCCAAAGGACATAAATTGGAGTTCACACCTAGAGGTCTTCGTCGTCGTCACGTCGCAGCGTAGGCGTCTAATATCCCGAGGGATAAAAAGCTGTATTAGCAGCACCCAAGTGGGCGTGAGGCTTACGGTTTCGGGACGATCTCGTAAATTTAATTGGAACTCGTCCAGCTTCGCGAAAACAGCTGACACAGCGGGGATCCCACATCCTAGAATTCGCAGGAAGCACGAGCTTTTCCAGGATGCTGGCATTTTACAGGGTGCAACGTGTCTTCTCATAAATTGCGACACCCTCGTCGAGGCGACGTACCGGACGTAAACATTGACGTTAAGTAGCTCCGCAACAAGATCTCCAGAGACGCTCGTATAATTGTCGACGTCATAATTTCCTTCCTATTATTCTCGAAATCCATTCTTGATTCAGCACTTGATGTGAAAATTAGGATATGAATTCTAAGTAATTATTTTTCGCCCAAATGGAAAATTCCAGCTTTTCCAGTAACTTTATTAGCTTCAAATTTTCATCATTCCTGCTGCTAATAGTCTCACACACAAAATTAAATTGTTTCATGACCCTCTCGCCCCCTTGAACCCCTAACGATCTTGCCTGCTCTCACGACTCGACCACCCTCCCCTCAGCTCCTCCCTTTTTACACATCTTCTCCATCATTTTATCCCCTCTCTTATTTATCACTTCCTCGCCTCCTAACCCTAATTCTTCTCCTTGCCCTTTCTACTCTCTCAGCCCCCCCTCAGTGGACAATTTGCCCCGAAAAGTCTCGAAAATGTATGAAAATTTTGGGAAATTTATGGTAATTTACGGAAACTTTCGAAAATGTATGGAAATTTAGGGACTTTCGAGAATTTTTGAAACGTGTGGAATCTTGCGCAAATATATGAGAGGTTCTAGAAACTTTTGGAAATTTATACAGAGTTTTGAGAAAATTTATGGAAAGTTTTTAAAATTGTGGAAGGCTTTGGAAATTTAGAAGAGTTCTAAAAATTGACCTGTTGAAGAGAGAATTTGGGGAAGCCTATGAGCTTGGTGAGTTTTTGTTCACCGTTGAGTATTCTTGTCACATTTGCATTGAATGGTGTTTTTCTATCTTCGAGACCAAACTGCAGGAGACTGGTGTTTTTTAAGGTGTCCACGGCCGAAAACCTAACTTCCGCAATTTTTGAACTGGAACAAAAAATCAAATGTTTTTTGATTCTATGGAACAACAGCAAGAGACGTACGTAGGATATTTCTGATATATTGATTTTTTGTGACATGGTGCACTTTTGAAAGAAAAAAGTTCAAAATTTAATGACAAAAATCGTCACAAAATTGTGTTTAGAAAAAAAATATGCAATATAAAAAAAATCCTATGTACATCGCTAGAGAAAGATATTCTGTATATACCTTTAAAATTTTAGATCGATCGTTGAGGATTTGTTCGAGTTATGTTTCCGGCCAGTTCAAAAAAATTGGTTTGGAGAAAAACGCGTTTAAGTTAAGCACTCTAGAGCCAGAAAACTCGTCCACTACCGTACGAACAAAGAAAACCGTTCGGAGTCGCGGTTCATACGGCTCTGCCTCTTTACGTTGGAGTCGCTCCGCCATATGTCCAAGGCCATTTCAGGCAAGAACCAAAGTCGGACCTATATGGGTGTTCCAGTGTATTACCAAAACTTGTACAACTTATACCTGAGAGTCGTTGCCGTAGGATTGAAAATTTTGACACTTAAACATTTTTTCCGCCCTCCATCTTTTGGTATATTATTTTTAAGACCCTGAAAGACCTTTTAAGCAGAAAAAATTTTGATTTTTTGAAAATTTTACAGTGGCTCAACCCCTTAAGGTAAAGGAATTGCGAGATAAAATGCACGAAAGGAAGCTAGATATTTTGTGTGTATCGGAAACAAAGAAGAAGGGATGTGAAGCAAGAAACATAGAGAACGGACTCCAACTTTGGTTAGGAGTAGATAATGAATCATATGGTACTCGAGAAGTCGGTCTGATTATGAATGAGAAAGCAAAATAACATGTCAGAAAGTATGAATGTGTATCGCCTAGATTACTATGGATTAGAATGCAAGTGGGAATCAGAAGGCTATTTATTATAGCGTCCTATGCTCCAGTTGATGGTGACAAGAGGGATGTAAAAGATACATTCTGAGACTCGTGCAATGATATATTAGGGACTTGCGATCCTGGAGAAAGAATAATCCTACTCGGAGATATGGACAGCTGGGTTGGTGGGAAACGCGAAGGTACTGACAAGGTGCTGGGCCATTTTGGAGACCCAAAAACGAACGAAATCCGTGCGGAACGGATCACTCCCTCTTAGTTTCAAAAATGAGTCTAGGTCAAGGGTGAATGAGAAGAAGAATTAATAAAGAGTCTAAGGTTATAGAGATAAAAACAGAAAAGCCAAGATACAAGTCAAAGGAAACAAAAATGAAATCGAAGCGGAAGAAGATAGAAAATGCGAATGGACTTTGAAAGAAATAAGAAATTATATAGAAATGGGTTGAGAAGATGAGAAAAGGTAGTTATAGCACTGAGGTAGTAGGAATTGAGAATGCTGATGGTGAAATGGTATGGAATTCGGACAATGTGAAAGGCTGTATGCGCCATTTTTTCAAGAAATTGTATGGAGGTCAAGCTATGGAGCATAACAACCTTCACATTGAAGAGAATACGTTCGACAATCCCGTTGTAGGTAGCAAAAGAAGAATCATTATCGACGACATTATATCTGTGATTGAGAAACTAAAGAATAGTAAGGATGCTGGTATGGATGGTATCACCGCTGAAATGCTTAAGAGCGGTGGCGAATATTCATTTGTGTGGCTGAGCGAATTTATGAATACGTGTGCTGTGCATGGTGAGGTTACAAATGATTAAAGAAAAGCGATTATCGTCTCAATCTACAAGGAAAAGGTTAATGGAGGCGACCGTACTAATTATAGAGCAATTCGTTCGCTAAGTAGCGTGGGAAAAATATTAAACAAAATGCTTATTGAGAATGTGATAGGAATAGCTAAGAAAAGGATCTGGTAAATTCAATCTGGATTTATCCCAGGGAGATCATGGAAAAAGTTTGAGAGTAAACAAAAGAGTTTTCTGTGCATTTGTTGATCTGGAAAAAGCTTTCGATAAAGTGAACAGATCTAAACTTCGGGAAGTTCTGAAAGAATGTAGAGTAAATGGTTGCCTTCTGAGAGCAATAAAGCAATATGTAATGGTAGTAAAACGAGTGTATGGTAAACGTGAATGCACAATTGAGCGATTCGTTTGACATTAAGCAGGGCGTTAGGCAAGTCTACGTTATGTCCTCCTGCATGTTCAATATATACATGGACAAATCTCTAAGAATGGCCTTATTAATAAAATAATAATCCATTTTACATGTTTAATGAAATCGACAGGTCTATTTTTATTCTCCAAAGGACGTGAATTAAACCACACCCAGAGGTCTTCCTTTTGAAAAAATCCATAATTGAATAGGTGGATCGTTTTCTACTATTTCTGCCAGTTTTACTTCTTACTGATTATAGTGAAATTTGTCATATTAAAAGAAGGAGTAGGTTTTATTTTATTTTGTACTCCAGTTTGCTAAGAGTTTCTTGTTAAAGTAGAAAGTTAAATTTTTCTTGGGATTTCGAAAAAGTATTCAAAGACTTGAACTAGGATTGCAATTTATTTAAAATTTATTCGATTCACAAGCCAGATTGCAAAGGGGCTTATGTATTTCATTGCAGTGCATTATTCATTAGGATGCTCGAGTGCTCGTGTATAGATTGTTTGCGACTGAGTCCAATATACACATTCGCAGAACGTTCACGTCGACACATTCAATTATCGAATTACAGCCTGAACGCACTTAATATTCGAAGCACTTTAGGAGTGGCCACTACAAACAATTCAGAAGCAGAAGCTGGATGTAATATTTCTACAAACAAACAATATGCGCTGAAAATCAAACTACGCTACAAAAGCAAAGGTGAAATTGAAGATATTCAAATTCGAAATTTTGACAGAATTTGACGAACTCGCCTGAACTACAATAGTCTACTAACCATAAGGACTTCATATCTGTACGTTACGATACTATTATTATGAAAGAAAACAAATTATATTGTAAAATAATTAATACTTTTCACGAGATATAATATGCATTTATTTGAAATTTTGAAATTCTCAATATGAAAGTTTAGAATTTCACAATTTTTAATTTTGAAGGTTTCAATTTTATATATTAATTTTAGAATTTTCCATTTGAGATTTTTGCAGTTTGAGCGTTAAAATTTATACCATTTCATAGGTGATTGCCAAAAAGTTGACCATTTTAGAAAATGAGATGTTCGAGAACGAAAAAATGCCCAAGCCGCCTAAAATATTTTTTTCAAGTAAATGATATTCCAAAAAAGTATAAAAATAGAAAACTAAGAGATCAAGAAATGTATTTATGAATAATATAAATTTTACACGTTGCTAACGATCGCTTGATTTTTACGTCTTTTAACTCAATGTAAGTGTAATTCGTGAGTCTCAAATATTTGAAAAATTGTGTTAATATTATTTAGTAATTTTTCATTTTGAATTCGTAGTCCGGGACAGGTATATGACAAGACATTTAGCGTACTTTTTTATCCATATTTTCTAAATGAAGTCGTCTTAAATTTGAAACTTTACTGAACTGTACTTTGATATATGTACTTTACTGAGATATTAAAAAAAAATTATTCAAAAGAAAAGTTGAAAATAACTGGGACTTAATGTGGTCAACTTCTTGGCACCCACCCTAATATGCTCGAGATTTGAAATTTTGAGCTTTTTAAGTAAATAATTGTTCAGTTATGAAGGATTTCATATTCGGATTTATTAATAATGAACGACTATGTAATTATTTTTTATTCACAAATGAACCCAATATAAATGTTTTCAGCGTCTAACGCTTTCAAAATTGTTACTGTTCAGTTGTGAGCACTACAGGTTCAAATTGTTACCCATAAGCTGTTTATAATAAAAAATGATCACATCTAAAATGGTTTATAGTAAAAGTTTTTCAAATTCTATCGTTTCAAATCTTACATCTTAAAATTGATGAAATATGCAGTAATGTGGTTATAAAGATTCATAATTCAAAATTCATTATCATTAAACTTTAAAATTGAAATATATTCATTATGCACATGTTTTCATTCTGAAATTTTATAATTTCTAGTGCTTTCATTTGAAATAGTTTAATTCATTCAAACTCAAACAGGAACGTTTCTTTATTGTCAGTGCCAATTCTCACAGAAAATTTATTTTTTGATCGTTTTATTTTAAAGACTTTGAACAGTATATTCGATTCCCAAGTGAATCAAGTATGAAATTATTTAATCCAGAAAGGATGATAATTAAATAAATTTCATTCTAAACGCTCATAAATGTGTGATCAAAGATATTTTAGCCTTTTTCAAAAACAAACGTTTACTTCGAAAGATTTGATGTAAGTTTTTTCTTGAATTCTACAGCTTTAAATGATGAATTTCCTTCTATTCGAAACTTTTAAATTGCAAAAGTGTATAATTTGAAATTTTACCACTGAAGAGTTTCTTGGTTTTTTTTTTTAAATTTCATGTTTATATGATTTGGAATATGAACGTTTTATCTCGAATTGTTTATTCTTGGAAAAGATAATTCGAAAATTTTAAACACTTTTATGATTTAGTTCTTAAACATCTCAAATGAAAATTTGTTATTGTCGAAGAATTGTGAAAATTTTATTCTTAAACTCTCAACACTTGGCGCACTTTGCAATAATTTTTTATTTAGAATAACTCTCAGTTTGAAATTGTTTACTATTTGAAATGATTGAATTGACAATACATCTAATTTGTTTACTAGGATACATGGGTTTGTTTACGGCTTCTCGTTCGATCATCAAAGTTAAGTAGCACTTGGCGCAGTTATATTCGGATGGGGGACGCTGTACTAGAGGGTCATATTTATCAGCTTCTAAGCTACCTTTAGTTTCGAACAATACATTCTAATTTAATCTAATCGAATCTACAAGTTGAAAATCCTCAGGGAATACACTCAAACCGCGGTTTCAGTCCAGTGTCGGGGGTTGTCTTCAAATTGTTTTGGTCCCAAATCGGGGGATCCAAGTGTAAACAGTCAGGGCTGTGGGAACTATTCCCTAATATTACGCAATCTCCGAACGTGAATTCCAATCTGAGTACACGCGCACTGCGCCTTTGTCTGTACGCTGCTGGTGTTTCACGCTTGATTGAATACCGTCTCTCGCCCTGCGCGCCGGAGAAACTGGGTAGATCAGCCGTTCTAGAAAAGCCGAAATTGAGGAGACTGAAACGGCGGTTTGAGTGTAGTGTGAAGTATAAGGCATTATTTATTTAATATAATATTTTGCATGATCCTCTTTAGGGAGCTTTTCCCTACTTTAGGACTAAATTAAAATCCCGCAAGTTCGAAAGGTATTTTTTTGAACTTTTTCTTGAAAGTTAATCCCTTAATGCTTTCTATTTATAACGATATATCCGATAACATGAAACATGAGATTGTTGGATTTTAAACGTTTAAATCTCTGAGTTTTCAAAACTTTCAGCAGTTTTAGATTTGGAGAAAAAAAGGAAAGGGAGAAGATGGGAAGTATGGAACGGGTTTCAGTAGGGACATTGATAGAAAAACTCAAAAGAGTGATTGATAAGTTAAGGAAGGAGGTGGGATCGAAGGATACGACAAGTTTGTGGGACGATTGATACAGAGAAAGGAAAAAAGGGAGGGAATGGGAAGTAATAAATAGGAAAAGAGGAGAAAGGATGGGCATAAATGAGAAAATAGGGATGGAAGAGTGGACGGAGTATTTTAAGAGACTGTCAGAGGGCGTAGGCAATAGGGTAAAGGGTGAAGAAAAAAGGGCGGAAGTGGGAAACGAGGACAGCGAAAACGAGATTAGTAGGGAAGAAGTGAATGAGGCAATTGAAAGGCTGAAGAGAAACAAGACAACAGGTGAGAATAGCTTGGAGAATGAAACACTAAAATATGGTGAAGAAGGGGTGAATGAAGAGATATTGAGGATTTGCAATAAGGTTCAAGAAGGTGAAGGGTGAACGGGAGAATGGATGACAGGGCCTTTGATTAAGAAAGTAGAGGCATGAAAGGTTAATGAATATAAATGTATCACACTTATCTCGGGAGGATATAGAATTCACGCAGAAGTGCTTAGGATTAGGCTGGAAAGACAGGTGGAAGAAAAGGAAAGTATACCACACAACAAAATAGTTCTAGAAAAGGGATGGGACTACTGAGAACATTCACATGCTAAATTTTTCAGCCAGTAGGGAATTGGGGCAGAGGAAAGGAAAACTAGTTGCACTGTTTGTGGATTTTAAAGCAGAATTTCACTCCGTCAACAGGAGGATGCTATTGAAAGCCACAAAAGGGAGAGGAGTAGAAGAAAGTTTGATAGAGAGGATAAAAAAGATGTTTGTGGAGACTAAGATGAGGGTGCAGATAGGAGAAAAGAAAGGAGACGAATTCTGGACAGAAAGGGCATGCGAGATTTCTGAGATGGGTCACGGAGGTGAGTTGGAGCTGCAAAAGAGAGCCGGAGTATTTGAGGAAGAATTAAAATGAGGGAAAATGGAATAGAATGGTGAGATTCAGAGTGGGAGAGTGGGAAGAGAATGTAGGTATTGGATGAATGGAGAGCAGGATCTGTGTAGAGAATGTAGGTATAAGCAGGAATCATGGTTGCATGTGTGAGAGGGATGTACAGGTGTCCAAGGGGCAGGTGAGAGCATGAAAGAGAGAATAAAGAGGTTTTTGAATAAGAATGGTCGGAGTGAAGAGTGGATAAAGAAGCTAGAAGAGTTGAGGAAAAAGGCTGGTTGCACGGGATAGGGAAGAGCCAAAAAATAACAACTGAGGAAGGTGAATAGTGAAGTAGAGTTACGGAAAAGAGCTACAATTTTTAGATTGGTAGTGGTCAGAGGAAACGGAAGCTCAGGGCAAGGTCGCAAGCATCTATGATTAAGAATAGTGATTAAGTGTGTGTAAGATAGTATATATTAGTAATTGGTAAGATAGTATAAACGGATTGTCGATAAGAAAACATGTAATGATTCTGTAAAGACTATTAAGCCCGGAAAAGGGAGAGAGTATAAACAAATGAAGGAGAGTAGTTTCGGATTTAAAATTGTTCATTCTTGAATGTATTTTATAAAAGTATAGAATATGGAAAAGTAAAATTATAAACTTTTTGACTTTCGTCTCTACGGTTAAGTTTTTGCCTTCAACTGAGCATTGTCATAAACTAGGGCATGCATCTAACTGTATGATCGATTGTGGTGGCCCTTAATTGCTTAATCCGGAGCTGGTTATCTCCCCAAGCAACTATGCCATGATATAACTAGGTGATACTACCGGCATTGCGGCACACGGGTAAGATAAATGGCCGAGGATCAAGAGCATATTATTTTACTCTCCAGTTTAATTAATGCTTTGCACCAACCAACCAACTACATAGAACCGCCGCTCTGTATACATATTTCTGAAAATACGCATGCACGAGAATATCCACTAACTGAATACACGAGGTTCATTGCAATTATGCGCTTCTATTTTTCAAACCGTTTTTTTCTCTTTTTTTCCTCTTCAAAGTGAGTGCAATCTTTCCAAGTTATTCTCTCGTGGAATATATTTTACGGGAAACGAAATATAAAATTTAAGCAATAATATTAAAGATTTAGTAAGCATTTGATATGCCATATTCATCGATCTTCTACATTTTTGTCGAAAATATTTGAAGTATGAAATTAGAAAAAAGGGAGCTACTCATTTAGGCAAAGAAGTAAAAAAGGGAGGTCATCTCGTCTCTCATTTTCCCAATTTTCATAATGAAATTCCGAATGCGCAATCCGAATTAATGACCTTCTATTATTAAACTAGAACCGTGTATTGAAACTCATCATACTTCTTCCCTTCTTTTAATTTCGTTCGTGTTTTAATTTTTAATTTTTATTTGTTTCCCTGAGTACCCAGAGGAATAACTAATATGATGCAGGAGAAATAATTAATAACATTCATGAGAGAAACTTTCTATGAATAGCAATTAGCTCTCATTCCTGCCTGAATTTTACTTCAATTATAGGAGCATATATTACAACTATTCAAATTTAAGATTTAAATGATTAGATTTATGACAAATGTAGTCCTCACATTTCAAATCTACATTTAAATGAACGTTAAAAATAGTCTGGATATCATTGTTCTCTCAATTATACCCATAGAGAGGAACATAATGAAGTATTTCAACAACACCAAAACAGTTTTCATCGACTACCATATAGCAAGAAGCTTCTAATTTCAATAGGATTTCTTCTTTTGCATTATGTGTTTTCCTCTAGATAATTTTGCAGAAAAATTTGACCTTGTTTCAAAACATGTGTAGGTTGTGTGCAGGTTATTTTAGTTTGGAAGAAGAGATACTTGATAGCGCTTTTGAAAACTGGTTTAATAATAAAGAACATTATTCTGTACTCGTATATACCAAGCAGGCGCGTAAAGGGATTCACCAATCGGCCCGGTGAAAGTCTTGCAAACCAGCCCTAAAAGCCGTTCTACGCATTTTTTTAAAGAGTTCGAAAGATTAAAAAAATTTCCAGAGTTTTCAGAGGATTTCAATAGATTTAAAGGAATTAAGAAAATTTCTAAGGATTTCAGCAGCTTTTAAAGAATTTCATAGGTTTCCTAAGAATTTCAGTTATTTTGAAGGAATGTTCTAAGCTTTCAAACGCTTGAAGGAATTTCGAAATTAATAATGGAGGGACTTACATATTATTATTTCAATGATTTCAAGAGATTTTAAGAGATTTAACAAAATTTAATAGGATTGCAAAGAATTTTTTGAACTTATTCGTGAGGATTTTTAACGATTACATAGGGTTGGAAAGGTTTTAGAGTATTTTTAATGATTCCAAGGGACTTCAGAGAATATCAAAGAGTTTAAAGGATTTTTAAGCGATTTCAATTATTTTTAACGGACTTCAATAGACACAGAAAATTCCTAAACATTTTATAATGTCTTTATGAATTGCAAAGAATTTGACAAGAATTAAGGGATTTCGTAGGATTTTAAAGCTTTGAAGAGATTTTCAAATATTTCCGGGGATTTCACTGGGTTTCAAAAACTACGTGCGGTTTTGAAGAATTTTCTTGAATTTTGAGGGATTTCGGACGGTTTCATACAATTTATGAAATTTTATGATATTAGAAGAGATTCCAAGGGATTTCAGAGGATTTCAAAGGAATTATAAGGGATTTTATAGGACTTATAAGGTTTATAGATATTTTGAAAGATACCAAGAGATCCTTACGGGATTTCAAAAGCTCTCAACTCATTTTGATAAATTTTCGAGGATTTTAGGAAATATCATTAGATTTCATGAAATATCGCGAGCTTTTCAAGGGTTTTATTTGATTACAAAGGATTATAAAGATTTTACGGTATTCCAGAAGATTTTGGAGAATTTTCAAGAGCTTTAAAAACTGTCAAGCAATTTCAAAAGATGTCAAAGGATTTGAAATATTTAAGGGGATTTCAAAGGATACCTTTAAAGTTTTAAAGTATTTTGAAAGATTTCAAGAGATTCTCAAGGGATTTTAAAAGATTTTATAAGATTTTCGAGGATTTTAGTGATTTCAAAAGATCTTGAAGGCCCTTAGTAATGTATTCAATAAATTTCTCAGGCTCGCAAAGAATTTCATAGGGCTTTAAAAATTCCAAAAGATTTCGAAAGATTTCAAAGGATTTGAAATATATCAGGGTAGTTTATAGAATTCCAACGATTTTTAAAGCGATTCAAACGGATTTTATCAGATTTCCAAGGATTTCGTTAATTGAATAGACGCTAAAGGCTCTCAGTAAGGTATTCTAGTCAATTTCTCGGGAGCTCAAAGAATTTCATAGGACTTCTAATATTTCAAGAGACTTCACAGACTTTAGGGTACTTGAAAAAATTCCAAAAAATATTTCAAAGTTATAAAAAATTCCAAGGGTCTTCAAAATATTTAGAAATATTTCGAAATATTTTAGGGTACTTCAAAAGAACTTAAGAGAATCAAAAATACTAGAGGCTCCTAATGTATTTTCATAAAATTTCCAGGATTTCAAGGAATATCAGAATTCATGGAATTTCATGGGTTTCTTAAGGGATTTTATAAGATTTTAAACGATTGTGAGTATTTGAAGTGATTTTATAATATTTCAAGGGGTGCCAAGGACTTATATAAGATTTAAGGGATTTTTTATTGAGATTTCCAAGATCTTAGGGCATTTTATTATTTTTTTTCAAATTTAAGGGCCACTTCGAGCAGCCCTCGATGTCTTCCGGCTCATCGGTGATTATACCGACTTAATCCCACGGACAGTCTGCCCTTGATACCATGAGAATCTCACAAGAGATTTAATTATCTTCATCTGTCAGATTGATCAAAGCAGTAGAATCAAGGTTTCTTACTCTCAATCTCTTCATTTTGATATTAAACCTTAAGAAACCCCAAAGACGAGTATCCAATTACTTCATAGAAAGATAAAGACCGACGTTGACTAATTAGAAATAAAACCCTATACTTAATACTCCAGCAGTCATTGCATAATTTCGAGACATAACTTTACGAACTCCATTAATTATATCTCGTTATGAACGAAACCCTATTTATTTATGATACTAGAATAAACTTCTCAAACTGCTGACAATAATTTTGTATCATCGCAAGAATTATACCACCCTATAATGCTAAACTGATAAATTAATAAAGCTTTTAAGTTCAAAATTTAAAAAAAAAATAATTAAAAAATTGAAGGTGTTATAATTTGTGCAATAATAAAATTGTAGGCGTTAAGGATAAACTAATTTTAAGTATGATAATTTCAATTTTGAATGTTAAAAATCGAACAATCTCAACTTTTTCACATCACGACTATGCTGGGAGTCGAACTCAGGCGTTCACGCATGCTTATAATTAATGCATAAGTACTTCATTAAAATTACTAATTGATAAGTGTGTGTGTGTGTGTGTGTGTGTGTGTGTGTGTGTGTGTGTGTGTGTGTGTGTGTGTGTGTGTGTGTGTGTG
>JAUMHM010000005.1:36558712-36571628 GCA_032362435.1 Melikaiella ostensackeni | reverse complement strand
GCCGGATTTCGCCTAGCAACACGCGCGGCGGAGCTACAGCGTTGGGAACCTTACTTTTTACTTGCCCCTCGTACTTTCAATTTAGGTTTATTTCAAATCCCAACGCCAATATTGAAACGTCCATATCTTCTGCATCCTCAATTATGCAGGAATGTCGACTCTACTATATATAAAGGACGTTGCACAATATTGAATCTCGATATTTTAATTTTAATAGAACAGCAATTTGATTCAGCCATTCTTATGATAAAACAATATGTACAAATAAATCTGTCCGCTGCGCGGGCACATTCTCATCGCGTGTTGCGCATAGATCTTTTAAAGGTAATGATCAAACTATTGACAACTGTATTTGGTGATTGTGATTTCCTTTTGGATAAAGCTGTTTCTTGATATCCTTGATATTCCCAAGTATCCCAAAGTATTCTTAAATATTACTAAGTATTTCCAAATATTCTTAAATATTTAAAGGTATTTCTCAGGAATTCCAACGATTTAAACACGATTTTATGACTGAGCAGCAGTACACTTATAAATAAGACTTAAATGGTTGAGTAGGTATGAAACATGGTATATGAGTTCTTTGGGACTTGAAAATACTTTCAGCATCAGGTGCCCAATGTTTTTGAATACTAAAAAAAGCTTTGAGAAACTAGAAAAATAACAAAATAGCGGCCGTTTTTCCGAAAATCAAAAACTTCTTTTTAAATATGCGTTATACGAGAAAATATCCTGAGGAAGAATTGTTCCTGTTGCAGATTTCTATAAAGAGAATCCCTTGGCATAATTTGATCTATCAAACCATTTCTTGAGTATATTTCCAAAAATGTGAGTTTTCCCCCAAATTTAGTTGTTTTCCTTTCTGACTTCTAATGTATGTACAAGTCACAATGCTTCCGAACCTAAGGAGGGAAAACGTTATTGACTAATTTTTCCTATTGTGAAAAACTTTTTTAAAATTGTTTTTCTTCGAATATTTTCTTGTGAGTTCGAGCAAGTAGGAATGTTGTTGGTTCTTATTTTCTTTAAAATTCAAAATTTGAATCTCAATTACCCATCTGGAAATATTATAATTTTACTTGGATATATGAACTTTAAAGCGACCAAATTTGCAACAGGATAAAAATTGAAATGAAAATGAATAGTAAAAAGCGAGTGATGAAAATGAGGATTCAGGCCCCAATTCGGGATTTTGAGAAGAATAAACGTTACTGACATTTCTATCTGGCCGAATTCTTATGGAAAGAATACCCCACACATTATAGTTATAGCGCAATCTGCGAAGATGTGTTTTATGAAAATTTACAAATAAAAATGATTTCAAAAAACAAAGAAAATCAATGCCACTAATGCTTTACCACCTGAATTTCATCACTGAGTGACTTTTTACACGTATGTTAGGATGCACCAAAAATTTACATTTTTAGAAGTACCCAAAAATCGGTCCAAATTATCGAAAGACGCCTTGGAAACGTTTTGTAGGACACTTCAAGGAGAATAACTTCTCCTACAGAGTTTTTCCAGCTTATATCGTATATTTTTCGGAAAAACCCTAATTTTTTCTTCAAAGATAAATGGCTGCTAATTGGTTAATTGTTAAGCTTTTTGCAATTTCCTGAAAGATTTGGAAGACTTGAGGAACATTTCATGAAAATCAGTTTCATTTCATTTCAATTTTTCAAAGTTTCAATTTCATCAGAATCGATCATAAGAATGAGGGAAAAGTTTGTGATTTTTTATTATTTTGAAAAATACCAGATTTTCAGAAAAAATGGACTTTTTTCTTCGAGGAAAAGTTCCTCAACATTTTTTGTCACCCTATTCCGAAGAACACATATAACAAGTGTAAGAAGCCTTCCTAATGATTCGAGCCTAATTTAGACAATTTTCGTTCTTATCTCTATTATCGCGAAATTTTATATATTACATTAAACTTTATTATATTGAATGTCTGTTATATTAATTTATGTATCTAGGTCTGAGTCTTTAGTTTTAGGCGACAAATTTTTCCACTAAATATTTTATAGTATCTCATCGCTTTTCCATAAAAAATTTGTTATTTCTAATTCCAAAATTTTTTTATTTATAATATAATATATATAATGAATAATGTATATCCATATAATCTATTCAGAATATATTTGTTATTTTAATTCCTCTAATTCCCGATTAGAACAAAAACTATGTGTCTGATGAAAAAATAGTCAGGGAAAATTAGAAGACCTGATTTAGGCGAGCAAAAAATAGTCAGTAGCAAATTTGTAGACCTTTTCTGACTAAATAATTTTTAATCGTTTATTTTTCTCGCATCTTGCGTAGTTCGACCGTAAAATGGAATTTCTGATTTCTTAGTATTCTTCTTATGGTGGTTGAAAACAAAACCGTTGGTTGAAAAAGGCTGATTATCGGACTCGACCTTTTTTTTTGGTCCCTAAAAACATACGCTAAAGCGAAAACAAAAACATAAAACTCAAAATAACTGTTTTTAAGTAAACTATTTTTACCTGGAATAGTTTTTTCTGAAACTTCGTCTTCAGTTCACTTGCAAAATTAATCAAGAATAACTATTGAAATATTTTGCTCGATTTTATAAATAATTTTCAACGATGCTTGTTTTTTGAACTTGAGATAACTAGTGTACATACTTATCAATAGATGTAAAGTAAAATTATGGTGTAACTGTATTAAAAACAGTCATTTAAGACATCTTCTGCTACAACTGCTTATAAATCATGATTATCATTTTTTGATGAAGGAGGTAGAATCGAAAGTATTATTTTTTTATCAAATATTGCAACAAAAAATGTTAGAGATACCTTTATAAAAAACATGAAAAAATGGATATTTTTATTCCTTTCAAGAATGCTCAGTGTTAAGAAAACGTGCTTATAATTTCACGGTTCTAATTTCTGCAGGATCACCTAACTTCGAACACTGGCCAGGACCTCGGACACCTATTTTTCTTGGATTATTATTTATTTATGGAAAACAAAAATGGCTTCTTACGTCACTTCTGCTTTCCGACTCAAATTATTGATTTCTTTTATACTATTTGGTTTAATAGAAGAAAAAAAATTGTTTGTCTAAAGTTTGGACCAATGTCCGAAGTTGGATGATTCTACGGTATATTTCAATGGTTTTTGTCAAGACGCTAAATATTTTCAACAGAAAAGATTTCTTTTATGTTAGAATATCAATTATTAGGAATATAGTGAACGTGTTGTTCTTCTATCAATTAAATTTTTGTATTTTAAGTCTTATTTTTCATGATAAAAACGGAAACTACGCATTTTATTGAAAAATGGTCAATATAAAATTTGTACACCTTTTCTAAATTTTGTTGTGAAACACTTTACTGTACCTTGTGTTGTTTTTCTAGAAATTGAATTTTTTGTTTTTAATTTCATTTTTTGCAATCAAAAGAATAGTCGATCACAAATTTGTAGATCTATCCTGGATCAACAATTTTTATCTGTTTGTTTTTTTCGTATTATGCATAGTTTGACGAGAAAATAAATTTTTGATTTTTCAGTATTTCTTTATGGTTAAAAAATCAGAACCGTTGGTCACAAAAGGCTGATTAACGAATTCGACCTTTCTTTTTGGCCTCTTAAAACTTGTGCCAAAGTGCAATCTAATCCGATTAGAGTTTCGAGATTTATGAAGTATACAGACGACGACAACGACAACGACGACAACGACAACAGTAACGACGACAGAAAGACAGACACCATTATAAAACCCGTTTTTCAGACTTAGGGGGTCACAAAACGTGGAGATTTATTGAAATCTGCGAAAGTTAATTTTCACATAAAACCAATACCTTCTTATTAAGATGAGAATGTAATAAAACTATTAAAATTTTACAATTTGAAGTATAGAATCAGTTGAAACTGAATAATAAAACATTCGTGGAAGAAGGAAAATAACATTTAATCATTGTAGTGCCCCAAATTGATCAGTATTCACGAAATTGAACACTTTTCCAGATTGCACAATTCAGAACCGGAAAAGTTTCAATTTTAAGCGTTTTTTAGCACCGGGATGAAACCCTATTAGTTTCGGTCGTATGTTTGTCTGTCCGTCGTACTTATTCCCTACCGATAGGATAGGATAGGATTGGATTGAATTAGATTAGATGGATTGAGTTCGATTCAATTGAATTGGATTGGATTGAACTAGATTGGATTGGATTAAATTGGAATAGATTAGCTTAGACAGGATTGATTTGGAGGGGAGAGGAGAGGACTGTATAGTATCAGATAGGATATGATAGGATAGCATAGGATAGGACAAGACTGTATAAGGTAGGATGTGCTATGATAGGATAGGATGGGATTGGATTGCTTGGATTCTCTCTTTCTTCTTCTTTGAATTCTTCATCTTTCTTTTTCATTTTCTTATACACTTGTTGTTGTAGGTTTTAAAGTTTCTTAGAATTCGAATTTCTTTTTTCCTGTATTATATTTCTTCTAATCATTTTTTCAAACTTGACGACAGTTTTTGTTAGTTACGGCATTTTTGAAAATTCGATTTTTCAAATGAAAATGACCTGTAATGATAAAATAACGATATGAAATAAAGAGAGGGCGATGTGATCAAGGATGAGTTTCAATTAGTAAAGCAAAATTTATTGAAATTCCAACTGTATGGAATTATATAGATGTAAGAAGGATCCACTCACCAAGTATGTAAAGAAAACAATTATTCAACTATCAATCCGAAAGGAAATAAAACAACCAATGTATTACTTGAATAATGAAAAAAATATACGTCCATAGGGCCAATATCTGTAATAAAGAAGTATTGGAAAGCTTTAAATAATTGTCTGTTTTACGTTTGAATAGGATTCCATGAAAAGACCTGTGTAATTCTTGTACAAGAATTTTCAGTTGGGTTGTTTTTAATATATAAACATATTCCAGTAAAAATTGATTTGAATAAAAAATTTGAATAAAGAAAAGGCAAATTCTATTAGTAGGGTGAATACGAGTGTGATGAATTTCCAAAGCCATGCAGTGCAACTCAATCAGGGGTGGATCCAGAAGAGGTTTACGGGAGGGGGGCATCAAGGGCTTGGGAGGGGCTTGAGGTTATACTTCCCCCTCCAATCAAATTACCATTTGAATCCCCAGAATTTCCCGCCCCCACAGCCTCGAAGTTGAAAAGTTATCGGAGTTGGACTGCACTTTGATTAATGGCAAGATTACGATATTCGTGGCGACAAAGTTTCAATACGGATTCCTGTAGATTTTTTTGCGAGAAATACGAATCAAACACTTATATCTCAAACATTATTTATTTGACCAGTAATAGGGGTGCATTCCCCCCATAAGACGTTGGGAAAGGTTAGGAGTATTACCTACATTATTTCTGTGACCGGTCACGTGGGTACCCTACTGTCCCCCACGAGACGATGGAAAGGGGTAGGGATGTGACCTACATTATTCATGTAACCAGTCACAGGAGTGCCCTTCGACCCCTCACGAGATGTTGGAAAAGGGTAGGGGTGTGACTTAAATTATTTCTGTGACCGGTCATGGGGGCGCCCTCCCGTCCCCCACAAGACGTTGGAAAGGGGTAGGGATGTGACCTATATTATTTCTGTCACCAGACACAGGGGTGCCTTCCCCCGTGTCTCGAAAACTATTCAATATATCCATTTTTAAGTTTTCGCTTCGTGTTTCTCTCAAAGAATCCTTTTGGAATCCATATTAGGAAATTATGTGAAGTAAAAAGAAAAGTCAATTAATTCAACATTAAAAAATCGATATCTCGGAAATTCTTCGAGTTATCGATTTAAAAGTTTCAGACTCGTGTTTCTCGTAAAAAGTCATGTAGGAATCCGCATTACAACTTTGTTGCCACGGATATCGTAATCTTCTCTGATTAACTGTATCCCAAATATTTTAGAATATTCTCATTTCAAATTTTACCAAAATTATCTTTGGATTTTATAATTTCAATTGTCGTCTTCTTCAATCAGCAAACATTTGTGGGGAGAAAATTTTTTGATTTTATTCGGTAGTGTTTCAACAATTCCAGATTCTCCGTCATTACGGTTAAGTGTGATACGTGTAAAAAAAAACAACACTGAAATCAAGATTTTAGAAGTTTATACTTTCGTAAGTTCTGAAAGAAGATCGACTGATTTTATAAATAGACGTTTGCTTGCAATTTTTCGTATATTTTTATTGCAAAAATGAGGTTCATGCACTTGTCCAACTAAACTCGAACTATTGACAAATTTTCGAGTATCAAAATTAAAAATGAAAATATCATAATTTATTATTATTAAAAATTGTAATAATCTAATATTTTCAGAAAAATAACGGATATTCGAGGACAATACAATTCAATATAATATCACTTATAATACAACATAATTTGTGCCAATTTTTATGATAATAATCGTAAGTTTGAACAAAATCGGAGGTATCTCGTTCTTGGAACTTTATCCAAAAAATGGTTTAAAAAAACAGTTTTTTAGATTTTTATGTAAACTGCTGGCTATTTAGGTAAAGTGGGCTTCCTAAATTTCCTATTAAACTCTTATCACCACACAAAGATGATCGAAATCCATGACGCCTATTACACAAGGTCCCCTTGTAAGTCATTCGAGATTGATGTGCTGAAGATTTTAATTAATATAATGAATCATTCATTTATATTGAATAATTAGAGAAAGATTGTTGCATAAAAAAATCTGTTGAAAGCTTTTTTCTCTATCTCGTTATTGTTTCAATACGTTACAAATGTTTATTAATTTCTCATATCAAAGTAGCAAAAATATAAGGAGACTAAAATAAGTCTAATTTAATTTTCAGTTTAAAAGATACAAATCCAAACATACCTACGTAGTTTAATCAATGCAAATATTTCTTTGGTAAACAAACTAGTTCAGAAATTCGTATGAATTTAAAGCGTTATTTTGCTACCACCAAATATAAATGAATTTGTTCAAAGTGTATTTTCAGTTGTCCGAAAATAGCACTTCTGAGAGTTTTAAATAATAGATAGATAGAGATAAATAGATAAATAATAATAATAGATAGATAATAGATAGATAGGTAGAATATTTTAATTTTATTAATGATAGTTTTGGAGTGAAATGTATAAAAAATACATACGATAGGAACACTTCGTTTTTTGAAGCACTAAAATCATAAGAGTTCCTGGCACTCGTTGATAAGAAACAAAGCCTATTCATCTGGTCCTTTTTTATTCCCAGCGTTAACAATAAATCTCTATTTTATTCATCAGATACTTTTTGCCCTCACTGCTGATGATTTGGTGCAACTTTTGCCCAATTCGATATCGATTTTCGTCTGAGAATGAAATTGAAGTGCTTAACGTATTAATACTCTTATTTTTGTTTAATCAGGATTTCAAATTGATTTAATTACTGTACTCACCTTTTTTAAGATTTTGGTTAGGCTGCACATATCTTTTTAGCTCTGGGATTTGCGATTGAAATTTGTTTATCAACATTGAAAGGGCATTATCTACTTTCTTTTCATATTTCCAGCATTTTGATTATGATAAAAAATAAAAGTAAGATATGTACATTTTGAAGATTCATTTTTCATGGATGACACCATAAATATCGGCAGTTGGAGGCTGGCTAACAAACTTGACTTGTCTTTTTGGACCACAAAACAGTATGCAAAAGGAAATTTAAATGAGAAAATTTCTTCGAAAGTTGTCGCGTCGTCAGACAACAGGCAGGCAGATAGACCCACAAACAGAAATTATTGTAAAAACGGGGTTTTTCTGATTCAGGGGGTCTCAGAACGTCGAGAATTGACGAAAACTGGTTAGGACCAAATTCACATGAATCTAATACCTTCCATCATAAATGATGAAAATGTATCAAAATTTCCCGCCAAACTATGAGTGCTATTGAAGAATGGTTGAGGGTGATCTTGTAGGTATTTTTAGGATGAGAAATTTTTCTATTGGAGAGTTCATCGTATTTTGCTGTGTTCAGCTATAAATTTGAATTTTCAATTTTCATTTAACATTTTCTACGTTTCAAACAAAAACTATTATCCCTATTAAAAAAAGGTTAGAAGAAATTTTATAGAATTTTCAGAATTTTATAATTTTAGTTTCTTGTCTATTTATCGTATCTAGCGTGGCTTCGTGGCAAAGTCAAATTCCTACCTTTGCCAGTTTTATTTTTCATGTCTAAAACCATAAATATTGGTGGTACAAGGCTGGCTAACGAACATTACCTGTCCTTTTTGACCACAAAACTGTATGCAAAAGGAAATTCAAATGAGAAAACTCCTTCAAGAGTTATCGCGTCGTCAGACAATAGACAGATCGACAGAGCGACATACGAGTACATTATCGTAAAACCTTTTTCCTGGCTCAGAGGTCTCGGAAGGTCGAGAATTGATGAAAACGGGATAGGTCTGAATTCACATGAATCTAATACCTTCCATCATAAATGATGAGAATGTAAAAAAATGAAAATATAGTTACAGCAAATTAACTATTTTTTCAACAGAACTTAACAATTTCTTAAACCTACATAAAGCTTCTTCGTTGCACATATGTGTTTGAATATTAGAGGGTATACGGTTTGAGGAGGATTTAGGGTTGTGCAAAAAGCTCGAAATCTCGGCTGGAACTGGGCTCGACTTTTTTGGGTCGAGCCGGGCTTTTGAGAATACTCTAACTTTCGAGAATCCGAAAATTTCGAGTACTGGATTGGTTTCGAGAACCCGAAACTGATAGGGTTATCTGAATTTTCGAGCACTCGAACTGTGTCGGTTACACGAATTTTTTTGGCTTCTCGAAGGTTGCGAGTGCCCGAATTATTTCAGGTAATCATTTTATTAGATATATTACTGAGGCCAGAATACATAGATAAATTGCAAGATTTAAGAACTGATATGATTATGGCGTAACAAAAATTCTACAAAGTTACGTGTTTTTTTAAATATTGATTAAAAATATTTTCGGGAGTGATCGCTCATATGAAAAAAAAGTCACAAATTGAATGAAGGCTGTCTACTTTTATAAGAAATCCATCAAAAGCTTGTTTCAAGATAATTCAAATTTTTTCATACATACACATATTTATTCTCAGAAATAAATTCTGGTACGTAAATGTAAACAAATGAGTGAGTCTGTTCTAAATTCCAAAAATTTCGGGTACCCGAAACTCTTCGAGAACCCGAACCGCTTTGAGAACCCAAAATTTTCGGGTACCCGAACTTTTTCGAGAATTCGAACCTCTTAGAAAATCCGGAATTTTCTGAGCTCTTGAAACTACACGGCCCGACTCGAGTTCGGCTCAGTTCGAAACTGATCGAGACCAGCTCGGCTCGACTCGAAGTGCTGAAAGCTCGACTCGGCCCAGTCGATTATCGGGTTTCGAGCTTTTTGCACACACCTGGGTGGATTCTAAACCACAAAATAATTTGAGTTTATTATTATTTATTCTTTTATACAGATTTTATGAAGGCAACCTCTCGTGAACAAAATATTTATTTTTTTATTTACTAAATAATTCGTGGACGAAAAAAAAGATTTTTCCTAAAATATTTCTCTGTAGAGCTGCATATACGTTATCTTTAGTTTGGAATTGGTTGTTCATATACTGGAGTCTCAATATTCTGAACTCACTTGAGAGAGAAGCAATCGACTCTCGTCGTCTCGAAAGTTTGTAACTTCGTTGCGGTGTACGCACCATATATAGAGGCAATTATACCGGATATTATGCACATCATACTGACAACGCAGGATACTTCCAGAAACACTTTAAAATATTTGATGCAAAAGAAAATACTCCATTTTGAGAAATTTTCTGTTAAAAAAAAATTATTTTTTCATTAACTTCCAGGAAGAAATCCAGGACGGCGTTCAATCAGATTTTCTATGTTTCTCATACCAAATTTACAGATCAACAAAGCAATAAAAATACTTCTTTTAATCGAAAAAAATGCTTGTTTTACTTTAGTATCAGTTATTGATAAGGGGCAAACTGACAAGAAAGCTAATTTTTCTGCAGCAATTCAAAATGTTTTCATAATTTTAAATACAGCCTTTTCAAAAATATTCTATTATTGTCCAAAATCTCTCATAATAATTGAAAAGAATCGACAACGTCTAAGTGGTTTGAGCAACATCAATTTGAATATTTTTCAGAACTTGACAAAATTTTCTAGTCTATTTTGGAATGTTTGAAAACGACTTCGAATATTTGCAGCACATCAATTTTCGAATTTTCTAGAATTTTCTAGAAGGTTCGGAGGATCAAATTTTCCAGAGTTTTGTTCCTCATTCGAAAATATTTTGCAAGGCATTAAAATATTTGAAGGATTTAATTCTCAAATCTTCTACAATGTTCTCAAATTTTCTCCAGTATTCCTCAATTGTCTTGATATATTACAGTTTCTTTTAAACTATATCATAATTTCTGAATTGTTTCATGATATTCTAGGGCACTTTACGAAGATTTTAAATATTTGCACGACTTCACTTTTGATTTATTCGATTTATATCGCTTTGACGACTATTCTTTCACCTAGACGCTTGCGACCTTGCCTTGGGCTTCCATTCCCTCTTACCACTACAAATCTAAAAATTTTAGCTCTATTCCGTAAGACTACTTCATTATTATCCTTCTTTAGTAGTCATTCTTTGGCATATCCCTTCCCCGTGCAACCAGCCTTCGCCTCTCCAAACCTTATTGCATATCCTCCACACCTTTCCTTCACCCTTTCTTGTCCATATTTCAGTGATTTATTCTCCAAGCTTTCCTCACCAGTTCCTTTGTTTCTTTTTAGCCCTGCAATTGCCTTATGCACCTCTTCTATACTAATCTCATTTTCACTGTCCTCGTCCACTGCTTCCATCTTTTTTCCTGCACCCCTTTCCCTATTTTCTCACCCCCCGCAGTCTGTTGAAATACTCCATCCACTCGTTCATCCCGATTTCCACATTCATGCTCTTCCTTTCCCCTCTTTCCCTGCTATCACTTGCCATTCTCTTCCTTCCTTTCCCGCTTTCTCGACCATGGTCCTTTCCTTCTCCCTTTGTCTTTTTTCACTCAACATTCTCTCATGATTGCTTTTTTTCTTACTGATTTCTCCTTGAGTTTTCCCTTTTCTTCAATTTCTTAAACTCTGCTTCATCCTGTATTTACTTTCCCTGCATTCATCGTCCCACCAACTTCTTCTACCTTCCTTCCTATCCTATATCAGCCTATATCATTGCCCACTTCCATCCAAATCATTAATATTCTTATTCTTGCATCTGCCAGAATGTAATCTACTGGGGTGTCCCCTTTACCTGTGTACGTCTGAAATATTCCAGAATATTCTAGAAATTTTCACGAGGTTATCAGATCTTCGAAAAGAATAATCTGCAGAATTTCGTTATTTTCTAGAAAGTTAGGTGTTAAAAAATTAATGTCTACATATTATTTATTTTGATAGATTATCTAAAAAACGCAAGTGTCACAACTTCTGTTTCTGTCTTTGGACAGATATCAATGTTCAATAAAGTAGTTAATATCTTAAATTTTGATCTTGTATTTTAAGACTTGAAGCTTAGTTTGTAAACAAGTGGGGCCAAGTTTGAATTATTCTGGAGTGTAAGTCTTTCGCATTCAGCTTACGGGATATAATTAAAATTTAATTAGCGCAGAGTTGAACTCCAGCAGCAAGGTTATAATTATCTCTTTCATACTTTTCGTGCATGATATAATAAAAAGTTTTCATGCAACACATTTTACAGTTTTTGTTATTTAATTTTCTAAATATAGAAGGGTATATGTGCCGAAAAAATCCACCTAATCTTTGGACACTAAGCCTAATTCTAAGTCTAACTTTGAACTAATTACCGATCAGAAATATAAAAAGTAAGTTTTTATTGAAACATGATAGGAAATGAAAATACGAAATTCGAAAATCGAATATGAATTCGGAAAAATTGATTTATTTTCTTCATTTTTCTATGGTACAGGGAAAATATCATATTTTACATGAAATATTTCGCCTCGAGTTCATTTGGTCAATTTCAAAAAAATTTTGTATATAACGAACCTAAGCAAAATTTTCTCTGGCAGGTTATGAGCCCAAGCGTGTGACTAACATGTTGAAAATATCGAAAAATTCTCAATACTCAAATCGAAACAATTACATCTGATTCAAACTACTATATCTTTAACTGATAATTCAGAACAAACATTTGCTACTTTCCCAGGCGGAAAATTCGTGCATAGTGGAAAAA
Organism: Melikaiella ostensackeni; assembly: GCA_032362435.1. Lineage (NCBI taxonomy): Eukaryota > Metazoa > Arthropoda > Insecta > Hymenoptera > Cynipidae > Melikaiella > Melikaiella ostensackeni. The sequence goes on along the minus strand of JAUMHM010000005.1, from coordinate 36,559,379 downwards.
ATTGTGTATAATAACTTGAGTCTTTTTCAGACTTGATTTTATATTTCGTTTTATTACCGACATTAAATTCCAGTTTTGCAAAAGCAGAACTCGTCGAAGAGCTTCTTAACGAACTAAGGAAAAAAGGCTCCTTTTTTTTATTATGCGAGAAAGGAAGTTCCAAAGTTTGGAGATGTTCGCGCGTAAAATTAAGTTCAACTCTTCCGCGCGAAATCACCACCGGTATTTCCGACCATCCGGAAAGATAAACCTTACCAGGGACTGCCGGATAGTTCCGCTGAGAGGAACTATCGGTTTCCGACTGTTAGGTCGTTTTTTCTGTCTTTACTCGCCCACGTTCTCCACCTCCGTGTGCGGAAACCAGGAAAAATAGCGTTAGACAACTTGAGTCAACGATGGAGTTTGGAGAAAGAAACTTTTGTATTATTTGTGGGAGAGTGCCTACCCTTTGTTGGGAACTCCTTAAGAAGAGGCAAGTGCGGGTGAATCCAAAGATACTGGCAAAAGTACGGGAGACGTGAGAGCGGGCGAAAGAGTTTATGATCAAATTATACGAAACATGTGGTGAATATGTGCGAAGTGCAGTGAAATTTGAAGATACACCGGCAAGCTGACTTTGAGCTTTGGCCTTTACGGCATTTCAAAGTTGAAGTCTATTACTCCAGAA
>JAUMHM010000005.1:36528161-36545097 GCA_032362435.1 Melikaiella ostensackeni | reverse complement strand
CCGCTTTGAGGCGCAAAGTAGAAAGTACGAAAGTGCAAGGACACCGAAAAGAAGATTACTAGGGTAGATGTAAATAAGACAATTGCAAGGCCGAAAAGAAACAAGGGAACAAGTGAGAATGGATTGAAGAATGAAGTATTGAAATATGGTTAAGAATGGGTGAAAGATAAGATGTGGAGGATTTGCAATAAGATTTGAAAAGGTGAATGGTGGCAGAAGAATGGAAGACAGGGCTGTCTGTGCCGTTGATAAGGAAAGGAGAGGAAAAAAGGTTACAGGAATATAGAGGTATCACACTCATTTCAGTGGGCTCTAAAATTTACGCATAAGTGCTTAGGAAGAGGCTGGGAAGACAGGTGGAAGAAAAGGGAAGTATGCCATACAACCAAGCGGGTTCTAGGAAAGGGACGGGACAGATAACACTTACGTGCTCCATTTTGTAATCAACAGGAGGGTACTATGATAGGCCATGAGAGAGAGAGAGAGAGAAGTAGATTATGTTTTGAGAGAGAGGGTAAAAGATATATTTGTAGAGACTAAGATGAGAGTGAAGATAGAAGAAAAGAAAAAGAAGGAATTCTGGATCGGAATATGACTCAGGCAAGGGCGCATGTTGGGTCATCTTCTGTTTAGTGTCATGTTGGCAGATTTGGAGGATAATATGGAGAGGGAGCGCAAGCGGGGGATAATATTGGGAACGGACAAACTGTATTTATTAGCATACGCAGACGATATAGTTCTAGTAGCAGATGATGAAATAGGGATGAGTCTAATGATCAGAGCATTCGAGGAGTATGTGAGAGAAGGAGATTTAAGAGTGAGTGTGAGTGAGAACATGATGATGGACTTCAGAAATAGAAAGTTATTATATTCCCTCCACCTGTTCAATTCTCAAGATGTTCCAGACCAGTTACGGACAAGTCCCAATGTTTGGTTTCCCGCAAACTTATGCAAAAGCGCGAACTTTTCTTTGGAAATGTGAAATGATGATTGGCCAAAAGTTCATCATGTGACTCGATAGAAGGAAGGGACTCACCTCGGGACCAGCTTCAGATAAGAGAGGATGGATTTGGGATAGTGAAAATTCAATCGAACACGGTACCGATCGGTAGCAAGGATACGGACCCGTATCCGTGACATGAACCTCCAAGTTAATTATCACCAGGAATCCGTCAAATTATTTTGGAAACTATCATTGGGCCTACCTCTCATTCTTTCATGAGGTTTTCTATAAGAGACCTTATTTTGTACGACGATTGGAACGACTGGATGGGCCGATTGCCGTGACTATGGTGTTTTTTGGGCGACAAATCTATCTGGTCACCGTATAACAAGAAAGGTGCCGTATGTTATTTCCTAGAAGGACTGCTCAAATTCATCACCGGAGAAATCTGAGAGAATTCTTTCATTTCTGTACAACTTCGAGTCAATGAAATTTTTGTCATTGCTTGGGGAGATAGAGCACCATGCCGAGTCCGAATTCATCATGTTCGTCTCATCGAAATCATCATAGTTCGTTTCACCGAATATAAGTTTTGCGTAATACATTGTTTCTGCGCTGTAATTTGCTGACATGACTGTTACTCGATCACGCATTTATATTTTCTCTTACAATGTTTTATATCGTCTGAGCGTCTCACATACTTGTTGATCTTGTTTTCAAGCAGTTTCGAAATTGTAATATTACACTATCTTGAAATCGCTTTGGATTAACTTGCTAAAAATATCAAATTTCAGTTTGTGTTCCCATTACTGGTTTTGCGAATAAATGTGGCAAGAACGGGACTCAGACAAGTGTGCATGTTGAATCATCTTCTGTTTAGAATCTTATTAACAGATTTGGAGGAGAATATGTAGAGGAAAGGCAAAGAGGGGACTACATTAGGAACAGACAAACTGTATTCATTAGCATACGCAGACGACGTAGTTTTAGTAGCGGATGATGGAAGAGGGATAAATCTGATGATCCAAGCGTTCGAAGAGTATGTGAGAGAAAAAGATTCAAGAGTGAATGTAAGACTAAGGTGATGTGTCTTAGAAACAAAAAGTGACAATTCGGAGAGAGGAGGAGCATAAGAACGTGAAAAGTCTGCATGAGAGATTTCGGAGATGGGTCATGGCGGTGAGTTGGCGCTGCTCAGGGTATATGCTGAGGGCAGGAATCAAAGGAGCGGAAATGGTGGTCAGGCAACTGAAAAGATCCTGGAATGAAGTGGACTTTGAATGGCAATAGTCAGGGTGAGGAATGGGCGAAAAAGCTTGAGAGTTGAGAGGGAGAGGTGATTGCTCGGTGTAAGGAAGAGCCTAAAGATGACACCTAAAGAAGGAGAGTAATGAAGTAGAGTTGCAGAATAGAGCTACAATTTTGAGATTGGTAGTGGTGAGAAAACACGGAAGCCCAGGGCAAGGTCGCAAGCGTCTAGGAGTAAGAATAATGTTTATGGCGATATATAAGAAATAGTTGATAGGGTAGTATATAAGGAACGAGTATGAACAAAACAAGGAAGAGTCTAGCTCTACTTTCGACCAAGTTATCGTGTTTTAAAGTGATCAGTGATTCTTAGTATCGCTGGCGATAGCCATATAGCTAGTTTCCAACGGTAGTGTAAATTATTTCTGCCGTAACTTTATTCGAATATTTCATTCTCATTACTATAGATAGGCTTATTCATTTAAGTCCCGTAGCACTACGGTCTACACCTATTGTACTATGCCTTTTCATTTAAAAAACGTCGGTAAAACAGAGACTCTACCTCTACAAAAGCAAGAAGAAAAATGGATATTTTAACATAAAATCGATTGGAATCACTGCTATTGTTACGGAGATGAAAGTAAAATAATAGCCTGCGAATTAGTATCAAATATGGGTACGCCTGCTAAATTGGCGTAATTTTAGACTCAAAAATGTAAAAAGGTATGCACATTTCATGAATCAGCAGGGCCGCAGTCAGCATAGATGTCAAAGCGCCGTAATTAATTCCTATCGAATGATTGGTCGATCGTTTTATTTCCACGTTCGTCGGCGCGCATTTAATTAGCGAGTTAATGAATGTGCCCAGTGAAACGAAAAATGACCAGTAAACAACGGCCGCGGCCTCCTCATCGGTATTTGGAAGTCGATGATGGATGTCTCGAATACACGTTATACGTAACACATTTGCGAGAAGCTACCCATTATACAAACAGGCGCATGTTAACACGAATTCATTCAGACGGACACTTATATGAGCTTCGACTGCATCCATATACCGTGGGAATTGCGGATGTCACGTCAGAATTCGGGTCCCTCGATTTATTGGTAATTCCAAATGCAAATATCGTAATTGAATTGCGAAATCGGCGAGACCCTCTGTTTGCACAGCTTCGTTTGTTTTTCTCACTTTTTATATCCATTCCTCTTTTTCCCCCTATTGGAAAATAAGAGATTAAAAGAAGTGAAAAGTTATACATAAGTATGTTCCAGAAATTGCTGAAATTATTTAGAATTTTGTTGAACATCCATATTCCTAAACCAGAGATCACAGCGGTTCAGTAATTTAATTTTAGGTAAAATTGAGGATTTCTTCCGAAAAAAGGGGATTTCATTTATTGTAGAAAACTTTTTATATCATATCGGTCTCTAGTCATTTTCGAGTGATAAGAACTATTTCTTGCTCGCTTTGAAAAATCTGTTAAACGCTTCAGTACAAAGAAAATGAATATTTGAAAAACCTACTTTTTCTGTTTTTGTGTCCTCGGACTTTTAAATCTTTTTATAACGCATTTTTATCAGTTGCAAGCTCTCAGATGTTTATAACATTTTTAGAACTTAGCTGAAAGAAGAATTACAGTGTAAAAGAGAATATTTTAAATTATTGTTCATAAAAGTATCAATATTGTGAAGATACCAATTCTTCCAAATATGCAGTTTGCTAACATGTAAAACCAAGCCATATAAGAATCAGCTCCAAATTAATTATAATTTATTAGAGGGTCCTAGTATGCTACATTTTTCATATTATTCTCAATTTTCCCACCCTTCTCTTTTCCCCTTTTTCTCGTTTTTCACTTCAATGCTAACTGAATAAATAGAACACAATGAAAAAATCCAATGTTTTTGAGTTTAAAAATCCAAAATTATATTTTTGGTTAAGAATTCATCTTTTTTGATCAATAGTTTGATTATTTGGTTGAAATTCAACTTTTTTGTTGAAAATTAATATTTTCAGTCTTAAAGTTCTACTGTTTTGAATAAAATTCATCTTTTTGGCTTGAAAATTCAACAATCTGATTTACATTTTTTTCTTCTCGCGAATAAAAAATCTTTCTTGGACGAAAATTCATCTTTTTGGGTAAAAATGTAATTGTTGGGTTGGATATTCATTGGCTTTGGTTCATGATTCTACTGCTTTGTTAAAAATTCATCTTTTCTGGTTAAAGTATCCACTATTACATTTTTGATTAAAAAATTCGTCTTTTTTAATGAAAATTCAACTACTTGGTTGAAAATTCAACTATTTGGTTCAAAATTCACCCATTTGGTTAAAAATTCTACTCTTATGTTCAGAATTAAAATCTTTTTGGTTAGAACATTCATCTTTATTAATCAAAAATGCAACTAGTTGATTCAGAATTCATCTTTTTTGGTTACAAATTCAACTATTTGTTTGGAAGTTTGATTATTTTGTTGAAAATTCGACAATTTTGTTAAGAAGTCATCCTCTGTGGTTGAAAATTTGCCCTTTTGAGTAGAAAATTCAACATTTTGGTAAAAAATTCTACTATTTGGTTAAAAATGAACTTTTTCGTTTAAAATTCATATTTTCATGTTAAAAATTAGAATGCTTTGTTGAAAATTTGTCTTTTTCAGATAGATCTAACTATTTTTCATTGGAAATTAAAATCTTCTTTGCTTGAAATATCAGTTATTACATTTTTCATTCAGAATTCTTCTTTTTTGGTTGAGGGTTCAACTATTTTGCTGAGGATCCAACTACTTTGCTAAAAATTCAACTACTTGGTTGTGAGTTGAAACACCTTGATAGAAAATCATTTTTCCTTGTTGAAAATTGATCTTCTTGGATGAAAACTTAATTTTTCTACTGAAAAATTCGTTTTTGTTTCTGTTGAAAATTAATCGTTTTAACTGAAAAATTTGACTTATCTATTTTGGTTTAAAATTCATCATTAATAGTTGAAAATTTTACTATTTGATTGAAAATTAACCTTTTTAGTTTAAAATTCATCTTTTGGGTTGGAAATCTGACTATTTGTTTAAGAATTCATCTGTTTTGTTGAAGATGCAATATTTACACTTTATATATTTGGAATATGAAGCGCTTCAAATTGAATATAATTAAATACCCACATTGATTTTAGTTAGAAGAATTGATTCCCCCACTTTTGAGAAATATCGCCTTATTTCCCCTATTTTAAAACATTTTGGCCTGTAAAGCCTGTTACTGATAAAATTTAAAAAATTATTATTTTTTGCTTTTATTTTGAGTGGGGCTAGGCATACAAAAGGTGTATAGTCCAAAATTGGAAACATTTTAGGCCCTGTTCTAAATAAAATTAGCAAAATTAGCAAATAAATTGTTTAGGAAATATTAGAAATTGGTACTTAACATCTAAAAGAATCTCTTTCAAAGCGTCTCGTTTTCTAATGTCTTGAATTTCTGTTTATGTTTCTTAAAAAATGAATCAAAACTTTGGAAAAGGGGAAAATTGGGTCAAAATTTTTGATCTTGGGTGTTTTAGGGGACTTTTTAAATTGAAGGTAGAAAATAGGGGAAAATATTGGATTAGGTAAAAGGGGGGCGCACTGTAATCCCTGCTTAACTTTTTTAAAAATTCTGGAATGGTATTTTTTATTACAGAATTTAATAGAAATTCAATCTACTCATGCTTCCCACCTCTCTTCTAATTTCGTGAAAATTTTCAAGAAATTCCATCCACAGGAATAATGTGTCTCATTTTCATCTCATTTTGCCGAACTGTCTGTTCCGATTGAATGTTTTTTTGATTCAGATGTATGGCAATTCCCATTGCGATCTGAACATGTTTATCTTGCTCATTCGACTGAACTATTGGTTTAATAAGGGGGAAATTATTGGGAGAGCATATGTGTATATTCTAGGGTGGGGGGCTGAAGGTTGATACCAGAGATATGGAAGAGCGATTTGAACTAGTATGGCGTGCAAACTCATGAGCAAGTATATGTAGCAAACTTCAGGACATTCCGCTTAGCAGATAGCAAGCCACCAATGCGGGTCAACATGCAGCATCCGCCCTTGGGTATACATTTCGTGCAGGTTGATACCCTTGTCGGAGGCTAAGTGTATGATCAAACAGACAGGCTATCACAGTTTGTTTGTACGAGGGTGCAGGATTCAAAGTTCCATGTAACGTATCTGCATATTTGTTGATCTCAACTATCACAAGGGGTAAATAAAATCATTGCAGGGTTCGAAACAGGTTTCAGTTACATGGCTAAATTGGATGGGGCTTCGAACTTTCTTCAAATTTGATCCCCATTCTGTGAATATATAATCTATTTATTAATTTCTCAGGGCTTTGAATGAAGTGACAGTCTAGGGGGGCGACTTGATAAGTAAGGTGAATTTTCCGCTTCAGTCAAAACCGACACTTAGTTTGCATTTGGCATAAGTTTGAAGTGAGCGTGTCAGTAGTTTTCGAAAAGATGGAGAAAGAAGAGTTCCGTGGGGTTATGAAATGTTTTTATCTATAAAATTAGACAGCCGCGAAGATCAAAGATCAAAAATTTATTTTTGGATAAAAGAATGTAAACGTGGAGTAACCACAACTGAAAATGAAGCATGTTCCGGATACCCAACTGAGGTCACCGCATCGGAAATAGACGAAAAAATTCATCATATGGTTATGAAAGATCGCCGAATCAAGGCGGTTAAGAAGGAGAGTGTAAAATGGGTGCCGCGATTGTGGACTCCTGATGATAGCGCAACCGAAAAAACCTAGATTGACCACTATACACCCAAGACGAAGCAGTAGTCAAAGCAGTGCATTCGCACGGAATTATTCTTATTGATTACTTAGAGAAAAGAAAAACTATGCCAGGAACGTACTATGCATCATTATTGGACCATTTGGAAGCCGAGCTACAAAAGGCGGCACGACTGGCGCACAAAAGAGTGTTGTTTCATTATGACGACGCACCGGCTCATACCTCCGCAATCGCAGTGTCAAAAATACATGAGCTGGGCTTCGAATCTATTCCACATTCGCCCCATTTTCCAGACTTGGCACCGTGCGACTTCTTTCTGTTCCCCAAGTTGATGACCTGTCTCTCTGGGAAGAGATTCTCGACCAATGAAGAAGTAATCGATGCCGTAAATGCGTCTTTTGAAGACCCCAAGACATCTTTCTTTTCTTAAAGGATGAAAAAACAGGAATGTCGCTGGATTAGGTGTATAGCCTTCGAAGGAGACTCTTTTGAGAAACAAAGGCAATTATTCTTAAAAAACTTCACTTGCTTTTTTACCAGACGTATCAGATGACCCTCGTACTAGAAGTATCAGTATTCTTCGTGAGAAACAGTAAGACCTGTCCAGTTTACGGCAGGGTGGGGTTTGAGGGTGAAGATATTGCTTCTCAAGTCAACTTCAACATTCATGAAGAAAATTTTATCAAATGTTCATATTTATCAATATACGCACATTTTTGAATGCACAAACTTTGACGTGCTATATTCTTAGCGATTTGAAACAAGATCTCATGAAGCTTTGTCCATGAATAATGTAGAGCTGCATTGAAAGATTGGCGCCAGCTATTTTCTATAAAATAATAACTTATTTTGCTGTAAAAAATAACACAGGCTGACAAAAATTAACATTTTTTGGTACCGAAAGACTGGACTAGGTGACCCCGAAGGATTTTAATGTCCTAAAACCGAATTTGTTGTCCAATTTTTTCCTATATGACAGGATTACGAGATATCCTAATCAAAAACTGGAAAAAATCCCGAAACGATTCGTTTTCTCCGAGATATGGCACATTAACCATTACAGTTTCACACTGGAAAAATAGTAAAGGAGGCGAAAAAAGTAAATAAAATCATGTTATTCGATTGATAACGGGTTTGGTGTCTAAAAGTTCTTGAGTTTGCTGAATGCGAATTTGAGATCAGATTTGCAAAATTCAAGATGTCGGATCCAATACGGCGGACTAAAGCTTTAAGAACTTCTTGAATTTGTAAAAGACTTGGTGTCTTGAGGTTTTTGAGACTTCTGAATCCGAATTTAAATTCAGATTTGCAAAATTCATGTTGATGGATCCAATATGGTGGTCCAAAACTTAAAGAATCTCCCAAATTTGTACAAGACTTAGTTTCTTCAACTTCTCAAGATTGCTGAATCCGAATTCGAGCCCACATTTGCAAAATTCGAGATGACGGATCCAATATAGCGGAACAAAATTTTAAGATATGCGGATTAAGCAACTCAGAAAACTTGTAATCGAAGAAAATATAGCTCTGAAAAGAACTGACTTAATACCTCATAAAAAACTTTCGATGAAATATATGTATTAGACACATATTTTAGTATTTTCAAGCAATACAACTATTTATCGAGAAAGGACACCAGTCAGTTAAGCACACGGAAACTATGAGACTGACAAAATCTGAGTGGAATATTTTTTATTTCACACTGAGGCTGAATGCTATGGTACAAAACGGATCCAATATGGCGGAAAAAATGTTTAGGATATACTTCTTTTTTTGTGGAAAAGATATCGTTTTCCATCAAAAGATCTTTTCGATGATTTGCGGCTGTTTTTACTAGAGCGGTTGTTTCTTTTCAAAGACCAGTAGTAATCAGCCATCATTGTCGTATTCCATCTACCTTGGTAGTGCTTTTCCTTTTGGTTTATGTCTTGGTGAAAACGTTCACCCATCTCTTAACTGAATTCTACAAGATTGCCTGGAAAGTGATCCAAATGAGAAAATGAAAAATGTACTCTATAACTCATCAAGCATCCACATTCCTCGAAATCGTTTAGAATAGTAGATACAATTTTTTTCATAATTAGGGTCACGATTGTTACCCAAAAAGTTTTCAGCTACCCCTTTGAAACCTACCCATGCTTTCTTTTCCTAAGTCGTCATTGTTTCAATCAAACTTTTATCTTTTATTACAGCTCTTATGTCAGGATCGACAAATATTCCTTTCTTCACTTTGGCATCAGATAACTTGGGAAATTTTGAATGCATGCATTTAAAACATTGGCCATTCACATCCAACGCCTTGACAAATCGCTTCATTGTGCCAAGTTTTATATGAAGTGGCGGCAACAATATTTTTTTTGGTTCAGCGAAGCTAGCATTTATGATATTTTTTCATTCAATTGCTAATTCAGTTCTAAGTAGCTAATTTTTTTTTGTTTAGTGCTCATGTCATGCACGACCATCCCATTCGCAAAGGAAGCTGGGATTTTTTGTGAATCTTGGTTGCTGACCTAATGGTATATTTATCATTTTAAGATGACCACAAATAAGCAATCATGCTAATAGTACTTTATCTTATCAAGAAGAAGTTTTATCTTTTCATGTGATTCTCTTAACGTAATAGAATGGGCGCGAGGAACAGAGACATATTCATTGCCATTATAAAGTAGAACAGCTTTAAGACTGATCCTAAAAGAATCATTAAAAAGCCGAAAATTAATTGGATTGTATATCCCAGGGATAAATTCATTTCTTATTCCTTGAAAATTATTACAATATATAAGGGATTCTTCCTCTGAGAAATATTTCTGAAATTCTTCTTCTCTCTTTCGATATCTGGAAAATTTAGTTTTAGGAGACAGCGTATTCCTCTCTTTTAGCCTCGATGCTTGTAACTCATCTGAGTTCTTTAGAAATTCTAAGTCACGCACATGATCATTCAGACAATTTTGATCAAATAGTATAGGTTCAAAATCAAGAGAATCAGAAAAATGTCCAAGGTCACTGCCATCAAAGTTTCCAAATGTTATGTCATCAGTATCCGTAATCGCGACTGCATTTTCATCTGAAGTACGAGTTCCGAACTCAGCTGGATTCATCGAGCTTGCACTTGGGTAATCCATTCTATCTTTAAACTTTCCATTATATCGACTAACATCACAAGCACAGAAATAGAAATCATCACAGTGACATGTTGGGTTGCGACAAATTGAAGGTTCGACGACAACTTTTGATCTTGAATCACGTTTATCCCAATTATTTAACATGATTCTGCTTGAATTGCATATGCATCGAGGTACCCATGACTTATGCACAAAGTATTTGAAGAAATTCTTAAGACATGTCCATTTACATATATGTGATCTAACTTCAAAGTTAAAATTGAAATTTGAGCGTATTTTAAGGAATTCAATTTAATTTTTCTACTTGCTTGGAGTTACCTTCCTCATTAACATTGTCGAAAATATTCCATTTCAAAATAGCATAATCATACCTCACGATATACAATACGATTACATGAATAATTGTACTTTAAATAAATTGTAGAGAGAAATGTATGAATAATTTTGCATAACTTATGAATTTTCCTCCAAAAATGAAACTTCTACTGCAACAAGGGTAACCGCCTTCCAGCCTACTCCCACAGCGTCTACACCTTTGACCTAGAAAAAATGGGTGGAGACCCCATGCTGGTTGCAGAACACTGACCTTCGTAACGGTCATTAAAATTCATGACATTTTGACGGCAAAAAAGAAACATAAATAACAAAATGTATTAGAAATGTTTAAATAAAGCCTTTTTATTAATTAATTTTAATAAAGAGTATTGAGCTTCATTGCAAGCTTCTATGACAATCAGAAGCTGAAAAGTAGGCTCAGTTTATCATTGTTTATAGCAGATTAAGTTATCACTTCGTCTGGAAATAGTTGACGCCAATTTTTCAATGCAGCTTCACATTATTGATGGATAATGTTTCAAAAGATCTTATTTTGAATCGCTAAAGATATATCACGTCAAAGTATGTGCATTCAAAAAAGTGTATGAGTTGATAAATATAAACATTTGATAAAATTTTTTTCATGAATGTTGCAGTAAACTTGAAATGGAGTATCTCTTTTTCTCTTGAAAATTTTTGATATAATTGCGTAGTACAATTTTTGATTTGAACTATTTACTGTGTAATCAATATTTTCCTCATTTCAAGACTGAACCTGATCAGGTGTCGCGTGCACTTCGACGCGCTTTGCCAGGGCTTTATGCTCTAATTTTTCCTTTTGATTTTTGTACATCCTTCACTTCATGCATAAGCAATACATGGGAACTGATTTCAAGAATTTGTCCATAACAATAATTTTGTGAAAATTCTGCAACTTTCGCGCGCTCTGTCAGCACTTTCTGCGCCAGAAAATCGCCTGGTAATGCACGAGTTCACTTCCTAACATCATATTCTATATGTACACGAATTTTCATAAATTTGCTACATGACTTCACTTACCTACATAATTTTGCAACTTTGACCGCTTGTCTCCGCCCACCTGGGGCTGACCACCCAGCTACAGTTGCACTTTCATGTTCGTCAACCGAAGTCGAACCTTTCAGGTGAACATTTTGTGTTTGTTTCACCGGGAGAATTGTTATAGCATATGCAATCATTTCCGCTTAGTAAGCTATCATAATAATAACTTTATTAGAATAATATGTTGATGAAGATAATAAGTTGTTTGAAAATAATGAACACTTGCTGAAAATAATAACACAATAATAACTTGGTTGATGCAAATGTGCTAAATGCTATTTAGTTTCATTAAATTGCTTTTACTAAACACAGTAGTACGGACGATGACTATCTGTTTAGTAAAAGCAACTACTCTGCCTCATCGTCTAGTAAAAGGAACTCCTATGCCTCATCGTTCAGTGGAAGTAACTACACTGCCTCATCCCCCCTGCCACCAAACAATTACATTGATGGTGCCAACAGCTACGTTTGTATAGGTCATTAGAGGTATGCCGTACACGTGTGTTGTGCTGAACAGTTGTGGTAGCATCGTATGCGTATAGTATAGGCGCTATAACGTTGTGTGTTATTTTTTATACACGTAAACCTGGTTCTGTGTAAAATTTCAATAATGCGGATGAAAAAGCTCATATCACGCTAGGGTTTTTCGTCGTACGCGCAAGTGTTCGAAGGTAAGTTGTCAGTATAGTTACAATAAATGACGCGCGGTGATGCTGAACAATGCGTTTTACGTAGCCCACGCCTACGACTTCGAGTTTTAATGATAGTGTACAACTTTAGTTTTGGTAGGTAGGTATGCAGTTGAACTGCTTTTCTGAATTTTGGCTTTTTTACTTCGGTTTTTTTAAAGATCCCCCAACTGAGCTTTTTTGACTGATCTTACATTTTGGTGGTAGAAAGAAATTATTTTCAAAAAACCGGAGTGAAAAAGTTGGAATTCGGAAAAGCTGCTTGACTGCATAAATACTTCAATTTCTGAATGTTTTTTTTGATAATATAATGAAATATTTTCCATCTGATTCACAGATAATGAGAATGATGTGTCTACTCTTTATGTGTTGAATTTTGGGGCACTGGGCACAATAATTCCTCCAATAGGGGATGAACTGAAATTCTTGAATAAGCTTGAAGATCTTAAGGAGAAAAGAAAGGTATGTATAAGAAGAAATTTTATCACATTGGTATACTGTGCGCGTATTTTTGTTTAAAATAAATTTTTGGTCCTTGCAGGAGCTTGTGGATGTTTTAGGTGAGGGTGAACTTCCAGTACGTGTGGAAACTCGAGAATTTCCAGAGCATCCACAGTCTCCACCGACTGAAGCGTCTAATACGCCTGCATCAAGGTTTTTTATGCCCGAAAACTCTGTTTTCGAGTACCTTAAATGTCCTCAAGAAGAAAAGGTACTCAATAATTACTTTGAGAATAAGAGTCGACCAACAACAGTTGATGAGTAGAGATTGGATGTGACTCATCAAAATTTTTAGTATTTTGAAAAAATATAAATATATTGTTTACTAACTATATTTTATTTTCGATAATCATTTTTGCAGCATTCAATAATAAATTATGTATCAATTATTAAACAATGATTAATTATCATCAAATAAGGTATAATTAAAAAAATGGATGTTTTCCTAGTCATAATAACTAGACTTCAGTTGAAAATACGATCCACAGAGGTTGCATTTACTTCGCTACAAGTGGATTTTACTAAACAAGTATCGTACATGCGGTCGCTTGAGCCGTAAGCATGCGAACGCCTGCGCAGCAGGCTCTACGTTTCTATAAGTAGTAATCCTTTATATAAAAACACGTAACCTCCATTGGTAGTAATCATGATAGTTGCCATTTTGTAAGTCATAGGGTGACCTCTTTGTTAAGCTTGAAATTAATAGAACTAAAAAAGTAGATTTCTAACTTCATCGATCGCCGATAATTATTTCGAGTTATGTATTTTTACTATTACTTTCAATAACAGCTGTAAGCATCCAAATATATTGAATACATCATATATGTATTAATGAAGTAAAATGAATAATTTTCTTCACAAAATTATCAATCTGTTTAATACGTATAATGTATGTAATTATTCGAACTCCTTCATCGATCGAGGATAATGAAGACGATTATTATTTTTTAATGAATTATTATTATGCGTAATACGTAATTTTGTTCTTCTCATAATAAAGTAAAATTATTCATTAATCGATCTCGTTTATCGATCTCGGATAATTAAGTAAAATGATTAATTTTTTAAAACGAATGATTATTATGCGTAATAGAATAATATTTCGTGATGAATGATTATTATGCGTAATACGTCAACATTATTCACATTTAATTTATATAATTTGTGATTGATTAAGTTGTGATTTTTAATAATATTTAAAATTCATTACGTCAATTCATATCATAAAATTATTAATTTGACATTCATAATTTTAATCGAATATTTAAATGCTTCAATATAAATTCATATATTTTGTTCAAACTTTTATTCTTTTACAGCTAAAAATTACAGAAATCAAAGCATTTCAGATTAAGTTACGGATTAACATTTATGACACTAATTTTGAATATGTACATTCAAGCGCGTTATATCAAGATATTTCAAGTTCATTACGTAAATTTATCTGCATATTATTGATTTGACATTCATAATTTTAATCGAATATTGAAATGCTTCAATATTAATTCATATATTTTGTTAAAAATTAATATTTTCACGACTAAAAAGTACAGAAATCAAAGCGTTTCAAATTGAGTTATTAAAATTTGAATTGAAAAATTTATTTACCATGAATTATAAATAATAATTTCAAAACTGTAAACAAAATTAAATATATCATCAACAATATTTATTAAACAAATATGAGGTTAATATATGAAATGAATATTATCAAATATAAAGTTTAAAAAAAAAAGAATTATATTGTCAAGCATAATTATTCGATTTTAAAATAACTTTTTCCTACACATAAAATTCAAATGATAAATGTTTTTTTTATAAATAATGAAGTTAACGTACATAAAATTATCATTTATTATACTTATAATGGATTATATATATATTAATGTATTTTGGAAATATAAACACATTTCATAACTTGCAATTAATATATTCAAATAACTTATGTGATTTGTATAATATAAGTTTATTTTTTATTTAATATGCTTTCATGGAAATTATATAGTTGTTTTAAATATCTGCGATTTTATAATGAATATTTGATAATGATTTTCCAATAAATATTGATGCCTCAATTATAAATATGGTAATAATATATCGTTCATATTTCAGTCATCATAATTTTTTTTCACATTTTGATATTTACAATTACATCACTATAAATACATGATTAACGATATATCTCATGAATTTAATCATATCTACATTTTATAATTGGAAGATAAATTTTAAACAAAAATTATATTATTCAAAAGTATAATTATGATAATTATTACTAACATTTACTAACGTATTTATCACGATGGTTAAGTTGTTTAATCAATTTTTAAAATCATTCATAGCCTTGGAAATTTTAATAATAGTAATTGTGAATGAAATAATTATACGTTCAACGTTTAATACATTCATCAAACACATTATTTCAAAATACATTTTCAGGAATAATTTCAATAGCAGGAACATTTTTATAAATGAGTAGTCATTCAAAAATAAAATGAATCACTAAATAATAAAAACAAAATTCGCATATAATTCTGAAATTTTAATTTAGATTTCTGCCTATCTTTTTTCGCGGTTATATAAGCGATAAATTGTATACATTTTATTGCTGATACAAGGAAGTGAATTTAAAAAATTAAAAATTTGAAAAATTAAAACCTGGAATCTCCTTTGAAATGAGGAAAAGAACACGATAAAATATTATGTTGTTATAAAATGATAATTAAATAAATTTATGTCAATAATGGTAATAAATTGTAATTTAAGGTTTGATTAATATTTAAAATTGCATTAATTTAATATTGTCAGAAAAAATTAATGAATCTATTTACAATATAAAAAGGAATAATTTTGTATTTTAAATGAAACATTCAAATAATTTTTAATTGACATTTTAATATAATTTTTTTATTTCAGTTTTGTATATTTTAATTATTAATTAAAATTTATAATATATTCATAGCAAAATTAAAATTCATGAGGACAAATTTTAAACAGCTTTAGTTCAATTAAGAGAAATTGAACAATCCTCAGGATTGATAAGCAAGCGGAATATTTTTTTAAATAAAATAAATAATATAATATAGTCTAATATTTATATTTATAATTTCCAATTCATTTGAATATAATTACAACTATACAAGGATGCATAACCATACATTTCAAAGAAGGGTCTGTAAAACCATCATCAAACAGTTCATAGACGATAGGAGACATCACAGATAATGAATACAAATTAGAAGTTAGAATAAATGATTTTGATCAAAAAGATGATTTTAAATTAAGAGAGGGAGTGGAACTGTGTAAAAGAATGTCGACAGGAGCACCTGACGTTAATTTTTAAATAACTAAAAATATGAATTTTTCATTTAAATAATTAATTAAAAATTATTTTAATAATTATATTCAAAATATTAAATTTCAGGAAAAGTATTTTATTCTCCCGTTAATCGAAGGGAAAATATAAAGAAGATAAATAAAATGTTATCTATTCAAATAATGGACAAAAGGACTAAAATGCCAGAAAAATCCAAAATCGCATCTGAGAGACCGTCCAAAATAGCAGTAAAAAAATATAAAATGAATTATATTAAACTATTTCATTAAATTAATATACCTATATATATATATATTCTTTTAGAGAATTTAGGATTACGACTATTAGAGGCTTCAATAGAATTTTTAAACAATACAAAATATGAATTTTTCATTCAAATAATCAAATAAAAATCAATTTCAATAATTATATTTAAAATATTAAATTTCAGGAAAAATATCTTATCCCCCCGTTAATGAAAGGGAAAATATAAAGAAGATTAATGGAACGTTGTCTGTTAAAATAATGGACAAAAGGACTAAAACGCCAGAAAAATAAAAAATCACATCTGAGAGACCGTCCAAAATAGCGGCAAAAAAATATAAAATGAATTATATTCAACTGTTGAATTAAATTTATATACCTATATACATATTTTTTTTTCTTTTAGAGAATTTAGGATTACGACTATTAGAAGGCTTCAACAGAATTTTTAAATAATACAAAATATGAATTTTTCATTCAAATAATCAAATAAGAATCAATTTTAATAATTATATTCAAAACATTAAATTTCAGGAAAAATATCTTATCCCCCCGTTAATGAAAGGGCAAGTATAAAGAAGATAAATGGAATGTTGTCTGTTAAAATAATGGACAAAAGGACTAAAACGCCAGAAAAATCAAAAGGAACATTTGAGAGACCGTCCAAAATAGCGGTAAAGAGAAT
>JAUMHM010000005.1:36505540-36519167 GCA_032362435.1 Melikaiella ostensackeni | reverse complement strand
ACATACATACATGCATACATACATACATACATACATACATACATACATACATACACACACACACACACATACATACATACAAACATACATACATACACACATACATACATATAAACAGTCATACGTGCAGAAAGACAGACACATTCCTAAAAATGTGTTTTTCGGGCTCAGAGGGTCTCAAAACGTGGACATTTGACTGAAACGGGAGGGAGAGGTGGTCAGAGGTCAAATTATACACAAATCTAATACCTTTTCTGATGAGAAAATAAAAATATCCAAGCCATATGAAACCACTCAGAGCGAAGTACTTCTCAGATGTTTTAAACTCAACAAAGGGACGTCAAGAATTGCATTAGAATTCATAATATCACGTACATATTTCTTTTTCTTACATATTTTTACGTTTTTCGTTTCAGATCATGAAAGTTATTCAAAGCACACTTTTTTTAGCTTTACGTTCGTCTAACCCTGAAACTTAAATTGTCATACTAATAATGTAAATCAACATTTAATTTTTTCATGAAGGGCGTAGTAATTACTGGGCTTTGGCCTTTGTAAGTTGCGTATAAATATTCATGACAACAGATGAATTCCGATATGTTCATGAAGGTGAAGTGACGATGGTTTTAGAAGTAAATATTCAAGCGATCTTAGTTGCCAAATAGATTGCGAGGTGAGCATACAAAAATTACTGTTTTTTCTATCTTTCCCTAAAAACTTGTTTCTTACAAGAAAAATGTGAATTAAATTTAAAAATGATGCTTTTAGAGACCAGAAACACATCCATTTTGTGGTACTGATGGTTGCGAGTATACTGGTCTCAAACAATTAAATTGTGCCCACGGGTGTGGAATAAGTTGTTGTGCAGAAAAATATTTCAATTTATCAAGAATAATGTGAAAAAGCTAATAATAACCATTTTCAAACGAGAAATCATCTCCAATTATAATAAGGGGATAAGATGAAATATTTGGTAAACAGATAGATATTTAGCCATGAACTTTTGTTTCTTTACGTGAATATGTATGTGTGCTTACGGCATAATATGTTTAGAGATAGAGATTACACTTATTCAAGAATTAAGAACCATTGTCATGAGATAGATAAGAAAATTTCTTCCATGTTGCCCCATAATTGTCTGAGGTAATAACCAGTGTATTATTAATAATTATTTGAGCAGCCCAATGGAAACACAAAGGATCATGTTCGAATGATGAGAAGAAAGTTGGAAAGCAAGCTCATCATGCATGTGCTACTAATTATCACTGATTGATCATTGCTACAAAACATTCTTTCCGAAGATTTTAGAATTTAAGTTTAGAAAATATATTTTTCTTTTTTTTCTCTTTTGAAGCCAAATATTCAAAAATGTATCTAAAAATATTGTGCAAAGTATATCTTTTGCGTATTCTAGTATGTAAACATCACGCATTAGACGATATTGTCAGTTACGTCACTTTGCGTCGTTAAGTAGAAACCTACAATAAAACACTCGATGAAAATTTAAACATTTTTTGATTTGTCTTCCTGAAATTTTAGTCTATAATATCTGAAGGCTCAGCAGAAATAACTCTGGATAGACAAAAATATTTTTATGATAGATGATAGCACCTTTCATGATAGATAAAAGCATATTTGAAAAAAAAAATACTTTTCTTTAAAACAGATTTTTGTTGATCCAACATTATTTATACCAAGGCTTTAATTATTATAAAGACGAAAAACGAAGTTGTCTATCTTACAACATTTTTTGGTCAAATCATGAAAACCGATTCGATTTGAAGGCATCATGGAAGCAAAAAATCTTCTTGTCAACGAATGTAGAAAACTGTCATTCTGAAAATGTACGAAATTGATGTTTTATGAAAACTGTTTCTTTACGTGAGCAATCAAGTTGCTGCACTTTGACACCAATAATTTCTCAATCTGTGAAAGAAAAATTCATGAATTTAAGACAATGGAATATCCACGGCGTAAAATTTGAAGCAGCCTCAAATAAAAATAAAAATTTTTATTTTAGACATGTTTTTTCAATGAGTGAAGTACTCTGATGGTATCGATCAACAAGGCTCTAAAATTTAGATTTTATCTAAATACATTTACAATTATGC
The DNA here is from genome assembly GCA_032362435.1 of Melikaiella ostensackeni. NCBI lineage: Eukaryota > Metazoa > Arthropoda > Insecta > Hymenoptera > Cynipidae > Melikaiella > Melikaiella ostensackeni. The sequence goes on along the minus strand of JAUMHM010000005.1, from coordinate 36,517,056 downwards.
AATTATTTTATTATTCAAACCAAATAATATAATTAATATGTCAATTTTCCTTAGAATATTCCGTGAAGTGAAGTAGAATATATGTATGAATATTTACATTTTAAATGAGTTAAAAAGTTTCAACACATTTTTTGAACGAGATGCGATGTCTTTGTTACCTCCATAACGTAAAAGCATTAATCCACCGGAACTAATAGTTCGAGAATCTGGAAAGTGATGTTATGTTCGTACAACTTTGAAAACATTTCTCTTACTGAAAACTTTTCATGCATATTTGGAAATCATTGCAAGATTTACGAAATTTAATACACAAAGATGTAAAAAAGAATATTTTCTACTCTGTGAATTTGGATTAATGAGATTTCACTGTTCATGAGTGGAATTCCCTATTTATTTGATTCAGTGACTCATTCCTAGCTATTTGACTCAGGGACATTGCGTTGTAAATTTATGGAAATGCTCACTGATTTAATTCAGTGACTTATTTCTCACTAATTCAAATTTAGAGAGTAAATTTTATATAACAAGAATATCGGGATTCTCAGAGACTTAAAAAGATGTGTTACTCTCGAATTAGTCAAACAATTTGCAGAAATATAAATGCATTGAAAATACTTGAAGAAGCAAGGTAAGAAAGAATACTTGAAATCGTTACAAATTAAAATCAAATTGAATTATAATCAGCAAAATTCCTTTTACTAGGTAAATCATATGTATAAAACACACAAATAAGTGAATAATTTTGATTCACTTCAGTTCAGGCTCAGTTCAAAATTTATGAAAAATCAACTTATGTTTGACAAGAAATATTACCGGAAAATAATTTTGATAGTTATTTTATTTTTAAGCAATAATTGCCACGTTGGTTTCTAAAGTCCTATTCTGGACCAAATTTCAAGCGAGATGCTGGTATCTACAGACAAATTATATCACTTTTCCGTGAAATACAGACTTTTTGTGAACCAAACTTTACTGTAGCCAAAGAAGTTTTACGATCGGCTCGATTTTCTGCGCTCACCGTATAATATATACAAATAAACACTTGAAAACGATAAAAAAATTATCTTGATGATTTACGATTAGTTCTATGAAGAAATGTTCAACGGCAATTTCATTTGTATTTTTAAAAGCACACACACTCTTTCGACATTTTTTCTTAACTTGCGTTGTTGGTCTCGAAAATAAAATAAAAATATTCCAATATCATTTTCCATACTCAAAAAGCAAACTATGCCTCCAACCAAAAAATGTTCGAGGGAAAGCTTATAGGTCTTTGTAAGAGCAAAAACTGTGATATATTAACATTTCCCGTATCTCCCTTTATTTGACTCGAAATTGGAACTTTCTTTTTTTCAGCAAAATTCAAAAAGTTGTTATAACAATCTCATAGGGCTTTCAAAGAACAAGGTTCTTCTTTTTCTGACATGTTCTTATATCGTGCATTATTTGGCTTAAAATTTTCATTTTTCTTTCTTTTTTGAACTTTGTAAATGCTATATGTCTCATAATATTTATTTACCGAAGAAAGTCATAATGATGAATTGCTCGAATTTTCGAGTACTACGAAAAGCCGTACAGACGATTTTCAAATGTTGAAGAAAAGGTCTCATATATTTTGAAAATGCTCTAACTTTTCGAATTTTCATCCAAATTGGCTGGCTAATAAAATAGACCTTCAGTTTTCGACACTGAGAGAGTATACTGAAGGTCAATCCAAAAGACTGATTCTTTCAAAAGTTATCTTGCTGACAGGCAGACATACATACGTACATACAGACATACATACATACAGATATAGAGACAGACATATTCTTTAAAACCTGTTTTTCTGGTTCAGAGGGTCTCAAAACGTGGACATTTGACAAAATCGGGTGAGGGGGTAGGTCGGATATTACACAACTATAATACCTTCTCTGATGAGAATGTAAAAGGCTCCCGAGATTTTGGTTGTTTGGCAATGTCGATTTCCTTGCTTGAATCTTTAAGTGATGTGAAAACAACCCTTGAATTAGTTTCAAACCCGAATGGTATACCTGTAATCAAAATATCTGCCTAGATTTTGCTTTTCAGGAAATTTCGATTTCCTTTCGGGAATCTTTAAGGGACGTAAAGAAACGCTTGAAATGAAGTCAACGAACTTTTCTGGTAGGATCTCTTTCCCGCGTTTATTTCAAGTTATTTTCCGACCCTAATAGTATTATAAAAACAACCACTATAATTTTGGATGTTATGAAATGTTGATTTCCTTGCTTGAATATGCAAGGAATGTATAAACAACCCCTGAAACAAATTCAACGACTTTTCCTGCTTGGAGATCTTCCTCACATTTATTGTGGAGTGATTTCCGATCCTAATAGTATAATCACATAATCTCCCGTGATTTTTGTTGTTATGAAATATTGATTTCCTCATTTGAATGTTTAGGGGATATTTAAGCAAGCCTCAAACATCATATATACAGAAAATCATGAATCTGTCAAGTTGGTGGGTACGAAAATTTGTTTCAGTGGGTCCGATCTACAAAATCTGAGACATCTAGCCAAATCTGACAAATGTTTTTGGGAAGGATAACATTTCAATAATAGGCGAACTTTTCTATCAAAAGACATGTAAAAATTGGAAGTTTGATAATTATTTGAGTAGAAACTGTCCATTTTTTCAAATTTCATCCTGAGTTATGGACCTGCAGGTTCGAAATGAAAAAAGAAATGATAATTATAATTGATTGAAAAAAGCCGTTTTCTGTACATTTGGTGCGGGGTCCTTTTGAATAGCATTCTAGAATAATCAAGAACATTTAAAAATATTCCATAATAATCTTATAACTTCAAGGATATTCTAAGATAACAGAATAAGCTAGATGATTTTGGATAATTCTAGAACATTCTGAGGTATTTTAGAATACTCCAGAACGTTCAAGAGCATTCAAGAAAATTATAGAATTTTCAGGGATGTTCTGAAACTTCTTGGTTCGCAGCATAATCTAGACAAATCCGAAGCAGTTTAAGATATTTCAGCACTTTGAGGAATATTCTAAACATTCTATAAGGTACTCGAAAGTATTCTATAAAATTACAGATTACAGATTTCAGAAAATTACAAAACTTTTCGGAATAATCTAGAGAAGTCTTGAAATCCTATGAGTTTCTCAAATTAATCTGACTATTTCAGAATTGCAGGATGATCTAGAACATTTCGAAACGTTCCGAATCATCCAAAAATATTCCAACGAATCAATTCCATATTATTCACTGAGACGCTGTAAAAAACAAGTGTACATAAATACTGCTACCTGAATCTTTGAGGATGTCATAGTTTTATTTTTTTTCAGGTCCTGTCACAGCTGCCAGCTTGTTGGAGGCAAGTCAACGTGAAGAAGAGACGAGGCTAGAGGTTGATAGGCTTACGGCAGAGATACGGACATTGAAACTGCAGATACTGCAGCTGACAGGTGAGAAGGAAATTATCATTTTTTATTACTGAAAGGAAAGAAACTGTTCGAACTTGGAAAAAAAAGAGATTGCGGATCGAAGGTGAACTGCTTTCTCTCAGTCAGTCTCACTTTCAAGACGAGTTAGCAAAGGGTGTAGATAAGTTAAGCACGGGGGAATCGTAATTACGGAGTCGGTACCTCCATCGGCCGATCGATCTTCCTTAATGTCGTTTACTCATGCCCAGATAAATCTTCTTCTCCCGGATCACGGCCGACGTGGTTTCCTGCTGAAGCTACCAAGGTACAAAAATTACCCACTGAGAAATTAAGACACACTGCCGCATCTGTCTTTATTGATTTTCCTATACTTATTTTTTAATTGAGAAGAGAATACAGCAAAGTCAATTTAGAAGGTTCTTACGAAAATGCAGAACTTCAGGAAAACCTTATTAATGATATAACATTTTAGAAGCTCTTATACAAACTCAAATTTTTTATTTTGTTATGAGAGCTTTTTCGACCTTGAAAATAATGTGTACGGGTGATTGCCAAAAAGTTGACCCCTTTAAGTCCCAGTCATTTTCCACTTTTCCTTTGAATAATTGATTTCTTATAAAAGTATTTGAGTGGAGTACTTATATCGGAGCTAAATGCAGTAAAGTTTCAAAATTTGAGACGGCTTCGTTTAGAAATTCTAAATAAACAATTAGGCAAAGTGGGCCACAGGCGCAAAAAAAAAGGGTTTCGTAGCCTATTAAGTCGTTAATAACGTTGGTCAAATCTCACCCTCCCTCCTCACTTGACCTCTCTCTTATCTCCTCTATCCTATCCTATCCTATCCTATCCTATCCTATCCTATCCTATCCTATCCTATCTTATCCTAGCCTATCTCATCCTATCCTATCCTATCCTATCTTATCCTGTGTAGAACTGAAATTGAAAAATATTCACCCTTCACTTTCTATCATTTTCCTAGTCCCTCGCTCCCTCTCACTTCCCCTCACTACTCACAATCACCCTTTTCTCACCACTCCTCATTTCTTCTCACCCCCTTCTTTCCCCTCAGTTTCCATTACTACCCCTTACTCCCTAACATCTCAGTTCCCCAACCTTCCCTTCCCCTTCCTTCCCCTAATTCCCCCACTTCTCACTATCACTTATTTCAACATCATCACTTCCATTCTCCCTCACTACCCTCCTCTTTCCTTATTTCCTATACCCCTTACTTTCCCTCATTTCCCCTTCTTTATACGGCGGACGAATACCTGAACGAAACCATTAGGCTTCGTGCTCAGGACTACGATACCCTAAAAATTAGTCAAAGTAGTCGGCAGGTGTCTCCAAAAAACGGTTTAGTAGCTTATTAAGTCGTTAATACAAACGCTCAAAACTCACTTCTATAACATTGCAAATTCTATTTTTTAATATCAATTATACAAACAAGATCTTCGACTTAAGCCACCACGGAAGAAAATCGGACTTAAGGAAAAGCCTCCAACTGAGGGGTCTCAGAACCAAATTTCCCTCACTTTTCTTATTTTTTTTATTACTAATCCACTTATATAAAGAAAAAAAACTAGAATATAGCAATTTTTTTTATCAGTATTCTACATGCCAAGAGTTTTAATTTTAGCCACCTTGAAGGAAATAGGACTAATAGAAGAGCAACCAGCATTGGCGTCTCAATAAGCAAATTCTCCTTATTTTTCTTATTCTTTAACCACAGATATAAAAGAAGAAATCTATGACATAGCAAATTATATTTTTTATTTCAAGTTTACGTACAAAGAATTTTTACATATTCACATTCTGCATTCAATTCAACGGCCACTAGCAGCCCTTAGCAGTGGCCAATTACAGCCCTTAGCAATCGTCAATAATAACCTTTAGGAATGATCTACAACAATTTCCAGCAGTGGTTAATAACAGCCCTTAGGAGTGATCAACACCATCCCCCAGCAAAGGAAAAACCACCTTTAGCAAAGGACAACATCAATCTCAAGCAAAACTCAATAACATCCTCTAGCAACGATCAATAAAATGCCTTATCAACAGCTAATAATATCTCCTAGCAAGGGTTAGTGCCAAACCTTAGAAACGATCAGTAACACTCCTCAGCAACGATAAATACAACTCTCTAGCAACGGTCAATAACAGCCCTTCGCAAGGGCTATTAACATCCCCTAGCATCAGACAATAACAACCTTTAGCAATCAACAATATAACTCCCTAGCAACGGATTATAACAACCCTCAGGAAACAACCCGTAGAAACGGTTAATATCCTTCCTTAGAAACGTTCAACAAAAACCCTTATCACTGTCAATGACATTCCCTACCAACGGGCAATAATAATCCTTAGAAACGGTCAATACAACCCCCCAGCAATGGTCAGTAATGATGCTTAACTGCAGATAGTAACAACCCTTAGCAACAAACAATGAAACCCCTTAGCAACCACCAAAACAACTCCTTACGAATGGAAAATAACAAGCCTTAGCAACAGTCAATAACAACCTTCAACAACGGTCAGTAACATCCTTCATCAATGGTCAAAAACAACCTTCAGGAATGGTTCATAACATCCCTTAGCAGTTGTCAATAAGGGCCCTTAGAAATGATTAATACAATTCCTTAGCAACGAACTATAAAAACCCTAAGCAACGGATAATAACAACCCTTAGCAATAGTCAATTACAACCATTAGCAACGGTCGAAAGTAACCCTTAGCAAAGGTCATCAACAACCCTTAGCAACGGTTGCCAAGATACGGTGAACTGACACCCGACCGAAACTATGAGGAATTCAGCTCGGTGCGGAAACCCCTATGGTTTCGGTCGCGTGTCCGTCCATCGTATGAAAAAGGGGAAGTGAGGGTTGATAAAAGGAAGTGAGGAGAAATGAGAGGTGAGGTTTGAGGGAAAGTAAGAGGAACTGAGGTGAATTAATGGAAAATGATGGGAAGTGACGCAAGGAGAGATGAGGGGAAGTGATGGAAAATGATGGAAAGTAAGGGGGAGTGAGGGGAAGTGAGTGGAGTTCTCGAAGTGAGATTTTCCTTCTCAAAATGAGAATACTTTGAGTAGGAAACTGTAACGTAAACATAGCTGCATTCTCATTTTCCGGCGTCTCATTTTTGCTGCAACTCAAAACAAACCCCGAATTTGTGTATTTTTGAGAATTGGCGTTTTTCTGTGAGGCTACGAAACCCTTTCTTGTGGGCGTTTACCGCCTACTTTTTCTAATTTTCCAAATATTAGAGATTAGCAGATGTCACTTACATTGAGATGGAAAAGATAAAATTCAAGAGTAGTGTTTAATTTTTTTAGAGTTGAGGATTTTCAAAATCACTTTAAAGTTTGTCACAAACCTTTTTTCTCTGGTCACGCTGCATTGCCATCTAGAGATAGAAGTTGAAAATAATTATTCAAACTATTCATAATGCGGGCTAAGATTGTTAATTTTATACTTATGAAGATTTTACTTCGGTTCAAAATCGATTCATGAACATAGATTCTAAATAACAGTCGATAATGTGCTCTATTTTACGTAGTATTTTTCATCAAATGTCCGGTAACGCTACATATTAATTTATCATACTATGAAATGAGGGGACATTTTGGAACGCTGAAGTCAAAATCAAATAAACCGTGAAAATATTCATTTTCTTCATATTTTGAAACATTTTTATATGTTCCGCGTATATTTTTAAAAGATCTTAGACATCTTTTTGTTTTATCATAGTCGTATGTCATGTGACGCGACATTTGGCAACGTGAAAAATTTTTATCCATCACAAATAAACTCCTTGATCTCTCAGATTCATAATCAGGTGAAGGGTGCCCACAGGGAGTTAGAAAACTGTAAGCTGTATACATAGATGTTCATTCTGAAACTAATCTAAAAAGTTTGATACATGTAAATAATGTCTCATCCCTCAGGTATTCAAAACTGGGAAGATAAAATCTTCTTATAAAAGCATTCAAGAGAAAATTAATAATTTTTAAGACCATGCCACTTGAGCCCTTCTGTACCCTGCGAGTGTACGCAGATAGTTCCCCGTTGCATTCAATAACTTGAGCTCTTTAAATAGATTAAGTCGCTGATATATTCATTTACTTGGTTCAACTTCTACGAAAACTTTCGTTGAACTCAAACTGTTTGATATTTACTGAGAAACATGTAATATTAAATTGACTTATAAATGCAGTTATGTACTTGCTGAACATTGCTTTTATAACATACATAATCCCTGTTACCAACTCAAAAATGTTAGGTTACTGTATACATCACAGAACGCGCATTACATTCGTGCCGACCTGTCAACTGTCAGGATGTCAGGAAAGAAAATTCCCTCATGTATTTTCACAACATTAACCTCAATATTTAAAAAAATTATCTTAACTCTTTGTATACCCTGAAACTTTGTTTACCAAACATGGGTTTAATATTTTAAATCCAGAAACAAAACCCTTGTTCGCTTCAAATGGCATGAGAATAATGTTTCCAGATTGTGAGTATAGCAGTGAAAACATTTTCAATTTTCCTGTTTTTCTCAAATATAAGTTATAAGTGTGAAGAAAAATCAGTTGCGAAGTGTCAAAAGACACATTTCATTAAAATGAACGTTAAATACGAAAAGCACAGGAAGATAGCTTTCCTAAAAGACATCACTGTAACAGTGTAATAGTTATCTAGTGACAATAAAACATTTTATTGAATAATTTGTTAGATATTCCTTTTCATTATCAGTAAACGCCAAACATCTGTGGACACCTCTCCCTTCCATACCCTCTTGAGATACCCACAACTTAAAAAATATCGTAGGTGGTTTGAAAATTGTTTTGTTTCCGAAAATCTCATTGTCAAAAATGGTCTATTTTTTGGCAACCACCCGTAAATAAAATTGGGAAATTTAACCCGCAGAGAAAAATGTGCTTTGATACAAAAAAATCTTTGCAAGGTTATTAGTTGCAGTGCTTAAAACTGTAAACAATTTTCGAAAGAGGTCCAACCATAAGAAAAACAGCTTTGGCTCATTTAAATTTAAATGGTTACAATTTTAGAAGGGAAGTTTCTCTACCTGAAGACTACTTGCCTTTTGCAATGGAGTTTCGTGGTTATTTCGAATCCAATTTCAAGTTTAAATTCACCTCACAGTTGAAGTCAAAACTTCAAACTTAAATCTAACTAATATCGTTATGTCATCTGCGTAATATTTCTTGCTGTTATGAATGGGTAACTTCGTCTCTTAACTTAAAAAACTAAAGTGTAGATTTATCTTAGAATACCTGCACATCAAAATCCTTTTTCAAGTACCATTAAAATAGAAAGACGTTTTACCTAAATCATTTAAGAACATTAAAGTTTTCAATATAAATATCTTATGATTTTTCTACATCGAATTTGGAATGGAAACTCTCTTTAAAGAATGAAGCAAGTATGTATTAAAAATTGAACAGGTATTTACAGTTACTTTTTCCAGTAATTTTTGATTTTTTGGCTAACTTCCCCATCATCAAAAAGTAAACACTGACGTATCAATGATACATTTGTTGTTATAATTCATAAATAATAAAATGATGATGAGAAGGCTAGAACGGTATTTGCAGGGCAAGATGCTAATTCTAAATGTGGGAAAGTGCAAAATTTCAAAATTCAGTAAAGGAGGCGGGCAGGATGAGGAATGTAAATGGAAATGGAAGGGTGAAGAAGTAGAAAAAGTGAAGGAATTCGTATACCTGGGATTTCTTTTTAAGAAAAATGGAAAAAAGTTTGCGCATGTGAGGAAGAGAGTGAAGAAGACGCCCTTGGTCATGGAACAAGTTTGGAGCATTTGTGAAAAAGTATTGAAGGACGATTTCGAGAGAAGATTGATGATGTTTCAATCACTAAAGGCAAGCGTGAAGTTGAATGGTGTGAAGATTTGGGAATAAAGAGAATACGAAGAGGTGAAAAGGGTGCAGGAGAAATGTCTGAGGTGGACCTTAAGGTTGGGAAAACGCACCTCAGGATACTTGGTTCGGGAAGGAGAAAATAGATTTAAAATGAGGTTTAGCACAGGAGAAAAAGCATGTCAATTTGAAGAGAAAGCGAAGGGAAGTGTGAATCAAGTGCTGGTGAGAGTGTGTAATAGAGGAGAAAAATGACAAGGGAGGTTATGGGTGCACATCGCACCCATAACAGTCAACCCTCATGTCGATTGATGTACCCTTTCTTCATTGTGATGATTACAATTTTTGAAGCATTCACTGTAAAAACAGGAAATCATTTCAGAGCTGATTTCAGGTATTGAATTAAGACTCAGAACAAAATAGTTTTCAGTGGTACTAGAATGATACAACTTGTGGGATCCCCGAGTCATTTGTTCCACATTGAAAGTAACAGAATGAAGTTATCCTATGCAAGAACAGGAGTCTAAAAAAATCATGCCATAAAAAAAGAGGTCTCTAGTTCTTACAGTGTTCCCAGTGAAAAACTGGGATGAAGGTGGTCAGTAGAGGCACCAGCAAACAACCTCGAGACGGAAAGGTGAACATTGTACCCTATGAAAAATAACCCTTAAATCGATTAGCTTACCTCATCTCAGATTATGAAATCAAAAAATAAAACGAATGGTATCAGCTCACTAATTCAAGGGGAGGTGAACGATGTTTCTAGAGTCGATCTGTATATGAATTGTGAGCTGATACCATTCGTTTCATTTTTTGCCTTCAAAAACTGTTTTTAAATGCACTAATAAACTTAAGGGTTGCTTTTGTAGGGTACAATGTACACCTATCCATTCAAGGGTTTATGGTGGTGTCTCTACAGACCGCCCCTATCCCAGTTTTTCACTGGGACCTCTTCAAAAAGTGTAATCATCACAAAAAAGGAAGGGACATTAAGCGACATAATGGTTGATTTTTACGGCTGCAATGTGCGTACATTGTATCACGGAGTGTTCAAGGTGTTTTTGGATCTGAACAAGAATCAAATTCATAACTGAAAACGGATAAATTCCATGTTTTGTGATACTTAGAAATACGGCCAAGTGTACATACTTGGTGCAAGTGCAACCAATGACACCACGACGTTCAAAGGCACACAGGGCTGCAAGGTAGAATGCGATCAAATTTGGGTTTATTGAGTTCGAAAGAAGAATTGACAAGCTTCAATTTAATACACTCTGGGAGGTTCTATGACATCAGGTTTGGTACTCACGGTTAATCAAATGTGACCCAAAACGCTTTTTTGGGGGGTTTCAACCCAATTTTCTCAGAAACCTTACGTGATGGACAACTTTTGAGCCCAGATTTGTATTCAGCAAAAAAAAGTCTATCGAAAACACCTAGTTATTTCCCATATGCACAACCCTTTTATACCAGTGTAATATGCATTGCAATAAAATTCTGAAACTTAGTATCGCTTAATACCAAAAAAGAACGGAATAAAAAGATAGAATGAGATCTCTAAAATGACTCTTCGACTATTCTAAAAAATGTTCCATAAGTAAACCTGTAATCAACTATTGAGAACAATCAAAGCATGCAAAATTAAAATGTATGTAACTGAGGTTATGTCAGAACTTGGTTGTGGATTCAATTTAAAAATAACTTACCAATTTGAAAATATTGCGTTGAAAAATTCGGTATTTATTTTTGGGCAATGAGCGTTGGGAACGGGAATATATTTTCGAAGATCCCATTATTATAAACCAGAAATGATTGAACGTTTGATTACAGAAACAACGCATATTTAGAGTGAATCAAAGAATTCAAGTCATCTCAGAAAGCAAGAGTTCTGAAAGGTACTAAATCAAGTTGAATGTTCTTGAAGCGATCATTTCATACTTATGACGCCAAAAACTTTGAATCCAAGAATCAGCACCACATAGCCAAAAATAATATATTGAAAAATTTGAAATCAAATTAGTGAACAAATTTATTAACTTAAAACTAAAGTATTATAATTTAAGGAAAGCCTAGAATTCACATACCTAAGACTTACACAAGTTTTTGATGAAAGGAGGTGTTTCGGGTTTCAATCGTGTGCAAAACTACGAATCTTGCCGACGTTTCGTGAACTTTGCAGTTCACTTCTTC
>JAUMHM010000005.1:36474673-36495740 GCA_032362435.1 Melikaiella ostensackeni | reverse complement strand
ATAGAAATTGACGAATAAATGAATATTTTTCGAAAAAAATGAAAAGTCACCTTATTTTTTGATCACACCTCGTACATTATGCAGCGAAAGACTACCGAGGCAAGTCTAAAAACGAGAAATCATCTTCGTTTCATGTCAAGTTTAACCGGAAAGATTCATTTTCGTTGCAGCGAATGTTTCACCTGCAATCGATGTCAACTTGATATTTTTCTTCTGTATTAAAAAAAAGGCCACTTCATACGACATTAATTTAAGGTCCCTTTTTCTATCAAGTTTTTAGTATCTCAACAGACTAGCATGCTTTGCCCACTAGCTGCTGGTGACATTTTGTGTCCTGTTTTAAGATAAATTACTCTCCACCTACTCCACGAAACTATATGTCAAATACGTTTCTGTCGACGAAACAAGTGCCCGGCTATATGTACGTAATTTATATTCGTGATTCAATAAGGGACTTCCACATGAAAAAATGCAATATTTCTCGTGTTATTGAAAACCTACATTTGTTTCATTAGGTACATTAATTTTTGGATTAAAAATGGTATCAGAAAGTTATATTCCGGAATGTGTGTGTATACTTTTACTGGACATATATGATATATACTTTTCCAATTTTGAACTAAAAGTAATAATCGCGCAAGATTGGGGTTTAGTTATAGTGAAGAGCACGTCGAGTTTCGTAACTGGAACATTTATACAATCTTGGCGGGGTTTTCTCATCGCATCGTTCCTGAACTCGTTTTCGCTAAAAATCGATATCGCGTGCAGAGCCCACCGCGTTTCTTGGTTTATTTGATGCATTATTTACAGAGTTTAAAAACGCACATTTCTTTCTGGTTTTACGTATTTTTATCGCACATTCTTGTTAGATCAATGACTTCTCATTCGTAGGATAAAAATCGTATTAATCCTACAGTTTTTTCAATTTATAATTTAGGAAGATTTCTGTTTTTTTATTCGTTATTAATCATTCATCGTGAAATAATTAATAATAACTCGCCCTAAATTTATAGTGTTTTGATTTGGTTGAAATCCCCTCGCCCCACAGTGGGCAGAATCCTCAAAATGCGACCACTAGTCTTGAACTAATTAAAATGTAACGAAAAGGCAGTTATTATATGTTTTTGAGGTCGCTGATTCCGAATCCTATATTAAAAATTCAAAATGTCGGATGCACAGGGCTGCCAACAGTCAATTTTGGACAATTTTTCTCAAATCACTTTTTAGGCACTTTTTTTATATAAAATCACTACAGTCACTTTTTAAAATGAAGAGATCACTTTAGTCACTTTTCTTTCAATTGATTAAAACAGAGAACCGACGCCATGGGTTGACCACTATTGAATTCAGGTCTAAACATTTTTCTGAATTTTTTTGAATTACTTTGAATTCTTTGGGATTTCTCTGAAATCCGCTAAACTCAATGAATGTTTTACGGATTTTTAATTTCGTTTATTCACCCTGAAGGCTCTAAATTCACTCCATACTAAATTAATTGAGTGCATTTGTTAAATATTTTTGAATTGTTTCAAATTCACTTGAATTTTTTGAAAATTCATCTTGAATTTTTATGAATTTCATAAAATTCTTCTCATTTCCTTTCAATTCATCTAAATTCACTCGAATTTCATTTAATTCATTGTTTTCTATTTACTTTTAAATTTTCAATTTACTCAAATTCTGTTGAATTCGATCAGAATTTTCTTCACTTCTTCACTCTTTACTCAATTTAATCCTTTTTTTACCTTCATTTCCATGACTTGCTTGCTTCACTGTTTTATCAATCGAAATTTTTTGAGTTTTTTTAATTTGGTCTAATTTACTCGAATTCTTATGAATTTCATCAAAGTCTCTTGAATGCCCTGAAATTCTTCTAAATATACTAATATTTTACTGCAATCAATAGAATTGCTTAGATTTCTTCCAATTCATCTGGATTCTTCTGAATTTAACTTGAATTGTTTTGAATTCAATCTGAATTCTTATGAATTCATCCTGAATTCATTGAAATAGAGCTGGAATTCTAAAAAATTTCATTGAATTCTCTTAATTTCAAAAGAAGATTAGTAACATTATTAATGCACATTAGTCACTTTTAGTCACTTTTTCGGTTAGAACTTGGGTTATAATTAGTCACTTTTCGGCACTTATTCGTTTTAAATAGGTCACTTTTTCACTTTTCTTAAGTAAATTAGACTATGGCAGCCCTGTGGATGCAAAATGGCGGACATATTTAAAAAAAAAGGATTTGCATACAAATTTGTTAGCGGTCGTTTTTTTAGGTCTCTTTTTCGTTTTAAATTCAAATATTCAAAATTATTAATAATTGATTAAATTAGTAATTAATTTAAAGTAATTAATAATCAAATTTGAATATTCGTATTAAAATTCCGTATTAAAAATTCAAGATTCAAAATGACAGATGAAAGATGCTGTGGACATTTTCACAACAAAATGATAGTCTTTGCAGAAGAATTTGTTATCAAAGTTCTTTTAGATCGCTGATTACGAATTTCGTAATGAAAATACGGAATTCAACATGGCTGATGCAAAGTGGCGGACATTTTTATTCCAAAAATCTGTGGTATTTGTATGAAAATCGGTTATCAGATGTTTTTGGATTAGCTGATTATGGACATCATATAAAAAATGCAACATTCAAAATGGCGGAAACAAAATGGCGGACTATTTTTGTTTTAATTATGAATGTTGAATAAATATTTGTCACTTAAGGTTTTCGGGATCGCTGATAACGAATTTTTTAATATAAATACAAAATTCAAATTGACGGACATCGGTTCATTTTACAAAAAACTTGTAGAATCATCGTAAAAGCCTGTTATAAGAGATTTTTCAGTGTCGCTCATATCAAATATTTTGTGAAAATTACCAAATTCAAAATGGCGGTCTTTAGATGAGTAACAAATATTTATGTTTGAATGAAAAGTAGATACGAAGCGATTTTATTTCTGTTAATTCCAATTGTATATAAAACGAGAGGAAAATTATTCATTAAATTAATAAAATGTTTAGCATATTTAAAAATACGTATTGAAATTTTTAAAGGTTAAATTAATATAAAAATTGAAGAATGACTGAATTTTAATATTATGAATTAAGTGCTTCACTTTTACTGAGTGTAAATTCACATTAGCATCATACAAAATTCACAGTCTTGGTAGTGAAAATGTAATTTTTACTTATAAAAATTTTATTATTATAATAACGGTTAGTGCCAGGAATAGAGTAGATTTTGTTTTGTCGCTTTTTGAAAACAGAATGAAAATTTTTTTAAAATTTCATTTGAAGGTTAATTGGACTTTTTTTTAAAACTTATAAAATATTTTCTTAATATGTAATCTGCAAACATATTTTTTAATTAATCGTATGCTACTAATGCATGCGTGGAAATTCAGAAAGTTTGGTTTACCTTACAGAAATATTTCATTTGTTACTAATCCTGCAAGATTTAATAATTTTATTTATGTTAATATCGAGTGTGAAGCTGTTGAAACTGGAAATAGAAAATCTGCCAATACATAACTTTTATAGGGTCGTCTTTGTATAGCTAAAACGTAAATTCCTGGTCGAGGCCCCATTAGATAAAGATAGATTCGACATACCTATACGAAGCATGGAATTCTTTGTTAGAGCTTGACACGGCCCTTATCAGTTTTTTTTAACTAGAAATTCTGATAGGGGCCTTATCAGAACCCAACTTCAAATAGGGACGGGGAAATTTCTGCACGGACAGTAAATCGCACACGCCCGTAATTATTTCAACGCAATGAAACTGTTCTTGAACGAGTCATAAACAGTTGAGTAATGAAATGTGCAGTTAAGAGGATATTCCGTTTATCCAGTGCGATCTTACAGCAGTGCAGAATTAAGCACTTCACACTTGTAATACACACACTCAAGATGAAAGCATAATCCTAATGCACACAATGAAAATAGAGACTGCATTGTTTTATGGAGAGTTTGCGAAAGCAGTTTCGGTGCTGAATGTAGGCTTCAAAGTTCCACACTTTTTTACTTTTTTGATACTTTTTTCAATAAAGGGATGTGAAAAATTGATCGTACTAACAAATTTCAATTTTTAAAAAATAAAAAATAAGAGAAAGGTATGCCTAAACAAACTATTATGTACACTCATCTCTGAAGGCGCGGCGAGCTCGACGGAATTATGCAGTACCGTAGCCACGAAGCCGGCAGTGCCCCAAGCGGATGATTTCGTCATTTCGCTTCAGTTCGCTCTCAGTGTTTTGGTTGGTTTTGGTTATGCCTTCCAAAAAAGTAAAAAAAGGACGCGTTTAACGTTCGAAGAGCAATACGAGATTGTGCAAAGGGTAAAATCAGGTGCCTTAGAACAGCTTATCTCACAGAAATATGGTGTCTGTGAGTGAACGGACAAGAATATGATAGCTGGCGAATCTGAGTTAAAGAGTAAGGTTGAAAGTCATGAATATTTAAAGAAAAAAATCGTTAAAAACAAGTGATAATATGATTCTAAGTACTGCTGTGTTAAAATGGTTTGAACAAGTGAGAGACAGAGGTGATCCAATATCCGGGCCGATCATTAGAACGAAAGCGCTCACTTCAAACGAGAAACTGAACGGTCCTCAAATGTTAAAAAATTATTTTAACGTGTAACACCAAAATTTGTTTCCCATTACAACTAAATATTTTGTTTACCCTTGTCTTAGACAAATTGACTTTTTCCATCAATTAGAACAGGTTTTTTTTAGGTTATGTTCGGGCTTTTAAACATTTTTCAAAGATAAGGTTTATTAAAACCCATGCTCATATTTTTATTTAACTCAATTATTTACATATTTTGTAGAAAAATATATATGTAATTCTGAAAAATATATATTTTTTTGCTTATTATAAATAATGACTTTTTAACTTATAGAGTTACCCATCGGACCAAGATAAAAAATAATAAAATCAGTATTCCGTAAATCAAAAGTATACTTTATTTATCATATTTATAATTTATAAATTATTATAATATTTATAACATATTATAATAATATATATTAATAATATATATATCATAATATTTATAATTAATCATTCTAGTAAAGTATATTTTTTATTTACAGAATAGTGATTTAATTATTTTTAATTTTGCTCAGAATAAATTAATTTTGGTCTAATGGATAAATCTGTAAGTTGAAAAGCCATTATTTATAATAAACAAAAAAAAAAGATTTGTAGCGTTTTAAGCAGCGCGCAAAGAGCGTCTAATTAGACGCTATGCGCGACGCATGCGCAGCATCGTGTGGTGCCTACGTTGGGAGCACTGGTTCATACGGCCCTGACTGTTTACATCGTAGAAATTCTTGGAAGAGCCTCACGATCAATGCAGGTCATACACAAAATCCGACATAAATCCAGAGTTGAGTGTATAACACAAATATTTGGAAGAAAAGCTTCAAACGCGAACTCTAGAACATTCCTTTCTCTGTACAAGTACACGTTTTCAAAAAAATCGGCTTTTAAAAAAAAAAGTCATGGATTGAAATCCTTAATTATTAAATTCTCAGATAAATTATGTAAATATAACATTCTGGACACCTGTTTTTAATGCAAAATTCAGCTGTTGAAAATAGAAGAAAATTCATAATTTAACTGTTGAAAATTCAAATTTGAATTTTCTTCGATTTGCAACAAGTGAAAATAGAACTGCTCAAAATTCAGTTTTCTTTCATTTTTTATAGTTGAATTTTCAGCAGTTGAAAATTCATCAAGAAACTGACTCTTATATTAAAAACAAGTTTTACAAATGCTATATTTCGATATTTTAACATGAGAATTTAATAAACAAACATTTCAATCCATGAATATTTTTCCCAAAAAAGTCAATTTTTCGAAAATGGATCGCCGCTTTTTTTTAAATTTTCAACAGTTAACAATTCATTTTTTTCTGGTTAAAGATTCATTTTAGTTGAATTTTGTCCTTTTGGTTTGAAAATTCATCTCTGTTGATTAGAAATCTTGCTCTTTGGTTGAGAATTCAATGATTTTTTTGAAAATTTGACAATTTTGTTAAAAAGTTTCCGTTTTTTGTATTAGTTGAAGACTTGACTATTTTGTTAGAAAATCAAACTATTTGGTTGTAAATCAACATTTTTGTTGAAAATTTATATTTTCGGGTTGGAAATTCAACTGCTGTTTTGTAGAACATTTTTGGCTTGACATTTCAACAATTTGGTTGAAATTGTTTTTATGTCTTGATTGAATAATCTTTTTTGGCTGAAAATTTAACTCGTTTCTTGAATTTCGTCTTTTTGGTATCAAACTTCATCTCTCTTAGTAAAAATTTCTTCTAATCATCTTTTTTGGTTAAAAATTCAACTAACCGGCTGAAAATTTATCTGATAAGGATTCTGAAAGTGAAAACTTACACCTTTAATTTTCCTGCAAAAGCTACACAGCAATAAACAAATTCTTAAACATCGTAAATTGTCATTTTATTCAAGTAAATTATATAAAATCATGATTTTTGACTATTTAAGATTGCTTTTCGTTGACCTTCAAGCCCAAAGAGTTGAATTTTCAAAGAACAGGTAATTTTCAACCAAGGAAATTGAATTTTCATTCAAATAATTAAATAATCAGAAAAAATATATAAAAAATTAACCACGAAGTTGCATTTACAACCAAATAGTTCATTTTCTAAGCCAAGAAGACGAATTATATAGAAAACAGTTGAATCTCAAAACAAAAGACGAAATTTCAATAAAAAAAGACGAATTTTCAACAAAAGAGATAATTTTCAAGCCAAAAAGTCAAATTTCTTACAAAAAAGTTGACTTTTTAGCTTGAAAACACAACTTTTTTGTTGAAAATTTGTCTTTTTGGGTTAAAAATCCATTTTTTATGGTATGAAAATTATTTTTTTGGTTAAAAATTCAACTTTATTGGTCATTTTTTTTTTTTGTAGAAAATGCAACTTTTCAGGTTCAAATTCAACTATCTTCTAAATTTATCTTCTCGACTTGAAAATTCAGCAATTTGGTTGAAAATTGAACTCTTTTTGATTGAAGTTTAGTTTTTTCCGTTTGAAAATTCAAATATTTGGTTAAAAATTCAACCATTTTGTTGAAAATTCGTCTCTTTTGCTTAAGAGTTCAGCTATTAAGTCATCTTTTTTGGTTGAAAATAACTTTCTTGTTGAAAATAACTTTCTTGTTGAAAATTCAACTTCTAAGGTTGAAAACTCAACAGTCTTCTAAAAAATTCGTCTTCTTGGCTTGAAAGTGCAAGTGTTTGGTTGAGGATTTTTTTGTTGTTGTAAATTCAACTGTTTGTTTAAAAACTGATATTTCTTAGTTGAATGTTACATTCTTTGTTGAAAATTGATCTTCTTCAATTTAAAATAACATTGTTGTTGAAAATTCATCTTTTTGGGTTGAAATTTTATCTTTTATGGTAAAAAGTTTATCTTTTCTGGTTGAAAATTCATGTTTCTTGATTGAAAATGCAACTGTTTTTGGTTGAAGTTTAATCTTTCTTGTTTAAAAATTCGACCATTCGGTTGAAAATTCAGCTGTTAGGTTGAAAATTATTTTTTTTTGTTAAAAATGCAACTATTTGGTTGAAATTTTTTTTTCGAAAATTCGTCTTTCCGGGTTGAAAATTTATCTTTCATGAGACTTTTTGGGGTGTAAATTCAACTTTTTGTTCAAAAATTCAAATGTTTCGTTAAAAATTTGTGTGGTTTACTTGAAAGTTTGACTATTTGAATGTAAATGCAACTGTTAGGTTGGAAATTATTTTTTGTTGAAAATGCAACTATTTGGTTGAAAATTATCTTTTTTGCTGAAAATTCGTCTTTTTTGCTTAAAAATTCAAATGCTTTATTGAAAATTTGTCTCGTTTGTTTGAAAATTCAAATACTTGGTTATAAAAGCAACCGCTTGGTTGAAAATTATTATTTTTTTTTGTAAATTCAACTATGTGGTGAGAATTCATATTTCGGAAATAACCTTTTTTGTACTAATTTCATCTTTCACAGATAGGAAATAATCTTTTTGGTAAAAAATTTATCTTTCTTGTTTGAAAATAACTTTTTTGTTAAAAATGCAACTGCCTTCTGAACAGTTCGTCTTCTTGACTTGAAAATTCATCTGTTTGGTTGTAAACGCAACTTTGAGGTTGAATTTTTTTCTGAACCCTTTCCGTCAATGAAAAAATTGTTACAAATAAGGAGAATGTCATTCAGTCAAGTAACAACATGATTTTCTTTTTTTCAAGTTTAATAACAATTTACGATTTATATAAAATTTTCTATTGCTGCATAGTTTCCAGAGAATAATTGTAGTTGTTCCTAAATTCTAATTTCAAAAACCCTTTTCGTCTGTCAAAAAATTTATTTCGTTCCAAAATAACAAAAAATTCGCCATTATTCGTTATTTTGAGCTTTATTGTTGATGTGCGAACATGGTATATTTTTTTTTTATCTGTAACTTTTTGTGGGAGATCCTGGTACCAAACTTCATACAACTTTTGGACCCCCTCCGAATTCGAAAAAAAAGTTATAATTTTTTTTTCGCTCCCTTTTAACGTGCATGTATACTGTAAATGTTTATGTGTGCACTGTTGCAAACGTTAGATCACAGTGATTCTTAACGAAGCTTCACTCACAAGGAATGATTCCCAGATATCCGCCTCCGATTTGCTTGGTTCTCAGATATGTTTTGATGGACCAAAAAATAAGATATACGGGGTTTTTTACTGTGGCCCGTTTTCATATTTATAGGGTAATTTTCCTTTTGGGGTAGGTTGTAATGTTTTTGGTAATTTCGAGTCAATTCTTCATGAAAAAGTGTTTACATAAATTTTCTGTGCATTTGTTTTTTTTTCTGTCAATTGAATGTATATAAAGCTTTTGCACCAAAATTAAAGGACATTATTTAAATTACGAATGTTCGTGTCTTCAGCGAGACACTTTAAGGGTTGATTTCACCCCGTGAATATAAAAACGGGTCAAAATAAAAAAACCCGTATATTTTATTTTTTGGTCCTCTAAAACATATCTGAGAACGAAGCAAATCGGAGGCGCACACCTGGGAATCATTCCTTGTCAGAGTGCACGGTTATAGACCTCGTTTTTCTCCTCGTGGCAAATGAATCGGATGTTCGCGGAAATGGAATTCGTTTTTATGACTGGTCTAGCACCTATTCTAAATTCAAATCACTTCGCGCTCATGGAACTTTTTTTAAAGATTTTAATTTAGAGATGGAACTTCTATTAACTCTTTCACTTCGAATACATCAGTGTAGTTTAAAAATATAAACTTACAGTAGATGCCAATTGAAAATTTGCATAGTGGTAATTTTTTCCATCTGTAATAACAGAAAAAATTTGGTGACCGATTTCCATTAGTGGAATGTATGTAGGAGCTTCAAATGGGTCATTTTCGAAGCCTTTTTGCCATGTCTCTAACATGATTTTTAGCATTCTCGGCAACTTGTTATTGCAATGTTCTTGATTTTTCAATTTCTTAACGTCATGCTCTAAAACTACAATGTTTTAGCTAAAATTGTAGGTACTTCATGAATTTCCAGCACAGTCCCTTCTTAGCAACACGAGGGTCGTTTGATAAGTTTGGTAAAAAAGAAAGGTCTGCAAAATACGCATTTACAAGATCAATTACTTCTTCATTGGACGAGAATCTTTTTCCATCAAGTCAGATCTTCAAGTTCGGGATCAGAAAGAAGTCGCGCGGAGCCTAATCTGGAAAATACGGTGGATGAGGAAGCAATTTGAAGCCCAGTTCGAGTATTTTTGCTATTGCGATTGCGGAGATGTGAGCCAGTACGTTGTAGTGATGAAACAGCACTTTTTTGTGCGCTAATCTTGGTCGTTTTTTTTTTGTAGATCGGCTTTTTTTTAGCTCTTCTTCAACTAATCAATGAGGATAATTCCTTGGAAGTCCCAAAATACTGTGACAATCACCTTCCCATCTAACAAGACAGTCTTCGTTATCTTTGGCGCACTTTCACCAAGCAGTACCCACTGCTTCAACTGCTGCTTTGTCTCGGATGTATAATGATGGATCCAGGCTTCGTCAACAGTTACGAATCGATGCAAAATGTCTTGCGTATTCTGATTAAACTTCGCCAAACACTGAGCTGAAGTGTCTTTCCGGTTGCGCCTTCGATCGGGAGTCAGCAACTGCGGCAGACTCTCCGTGAACTTCGTCTTACTCGGCTTTGATCCGCGTGGCTGTTAAATTTTCCAAATAGAAATGCTTTATCACTGCACAGAACTCTTCTTTCTGCATTTTTTCGAAAAATTCTGACACGCTCACTTCAAACGTGTTCCAAACGCAAACTAAGCGTCGGTTTTGGCTAATGCTTGGTAGGAGATAGTTTGAAGAGCGCTTTTTCTTGGCGGTGTACTACAAAGTTCATTTTGGGGCCATCTAGCGGCAAATTTTCCTTACTCATCAAACAAACCTCATATTTTCTAACATCTGGCTTATTCTGACACTGAAGTTTTTTTACGGAAGTAAGATTCTAACTACCTTACAAGGAGTTTCTGCTTCATTATTTCACCACTTGAGTACCTCTATATGAATCGAATATATTTTTTTTGCAGAGAAATCATAATGTAACGTCACGTGATGTCACATTCTGATTTTGCGTGTGGTCAAGAGACTCAGTATTCCTATTAATGAGGTGGTCACTGCAAATAGTTACTTATGCAAAGAAGTGATATTAATGATGAAACAACTACTTTCGAATTTCATTTTTGTAACATGAGACCCAAACTGTAGTATTTTTTTGGCTATAGGATGTAAACTAATTCCTGAAAAAGAAAAACGAGTCTCCAATTGGTGATTTCCATTTTCAAATTTAGATTGCTCGAAATAAACAGTATTAGAATGGAACAATTTTAAACTTCAAGCGCCCTGAATTTTAGAGTTTTTCAAGAATTGAAGCATGTAATGCTAACCGGTTCTAAGGACAGTCAACCAAATTTCACAGGCGAAACAGAAAACTTTTCTAGAGGAACAATTTAGAAACGATTGAGTAAATAATATTCTTTGTGTAGGTGGATGGATCAGTTTAATAAGCGTTGTGTGAAAAAATAGATAAAGCTACATGTACATGTAGAATTTAATGGTAATTACAATGAACCTAGCACCGTTTAGCTTTTCCTGATATTATAAATGAAAATAATACATAAATCGTTAAGAAAATCACGTGAAATACACATTATTGTTTATTTCACAAACAAATACCACTATTCAACAGAAAAAAACAGTTTGTTGTTCTGGTACAACATTTTTTAATTTTGATGATAATATCTCCCATCGTTAAATACTTTTCAAAATCCTATAATGATCGTCGAACTGTTAAAAAATAACTGAATGTGTAAGCATACTTCCTTCATTAAGTTTGAATTCTTTGAAATTTTGAAATATTCAAATGAACTGAAATATTAAATTTCAGGGTGAAAAATTGCAAAAGCTAAATTCTTTTAGTGAAATAGGTGTGAAAAAGCGAGAAAGTAGGATTTTTGAAGAAAACGCAATTCGTCAAATAGTGGACTTAGCACCGTTTACCTTTCCCTGCTTCAATTGTAAGCGTAATACTTTGTACAATTTTGTATTGAAACGTTTAAATATGTACGGTTTCAAATTTACTGCGTTAGAGATGAATCAATTTCAAGTTGAAAAATTGAAAATTATCCGAGTTCCAATTCTATCTTATGCCTGCTCTTAAAATTAAAGTATTCAAAATCCAGTTCTAATCGTGGAATTTAAAATCGAAAAATTTCATATTCAAAACCTTAAGGATTTTAATGTTTAGAATGGAAGAATTTTAATCTTGAAGTATTTAAAATGGATTAATTTGAAGCTGAATCTGTTTGAATTGAACAATATTACAATGAACAATGAGAACATTTCAAATTAAACATTTTGAAATTGTATATTACACTTTGAGAAATGTAACCAATAAATAATAAAAAATTCTAAAACATAAGATTGAAACCCTATAAAATTTAAGCAAGCTCCAAATTATAAATTTTTTCTTGGCTAAAGCATTGAACATTTTCAAACTAAAATGTTTGAAATTGAATTACTATCAAATTAAAATTTTTTTAATCTACATAATTTTGAAGTAGATCATTCTAGATTCTAATTGTTCTTAAATAAAAGCAGTAAAAAGTAAACAATTTTATAAGAAAGGTTTCAAAATTCAACAATTTGAATGCACTGTCGTTCTAAAATATTAGAGCTGAATTGAATAATTTGAAGGTAGTGTCTACGTGTACCGAAAACATCCAGCCATTCATACTGAAATTTTGGTACAAATAGTCCTTTTTCCATGTGCCGCTATTTGTACCGAAAAAAATCCGGCTATTCGAATTGCAATTTTGGTTTAATGTAGCCACGGGCCAATTCGACACCCTTTGCTTTTTGAAGCAGAATAATTTTAAATTATTATACTAAACAATCTTGAATGAAAGCATTCAAAATTGGGCAGTTTTCAATTTTGAAAGCATGAAAGTCATGCTTAAACAGCAAGTTCATACTTCTAGAAAATTATTACAAGTGAAATATTCCTCTCATCTAAAATTCTTTTCATTACCATAGTTCTGGTGCATATTTTCTGGGCTTATAAAAGGTTCTGTTAAATATTCTGCAACTCTCTAAAAATTTACAAGTAAACTGCTGCTAAAAATTTGATTTGCATCCTTCTTTGTCATTCCTCATGAGAGTTATCCTTCAATTTTAGGAAAATTGATAAAATTCTGCAGGCCAGAAAATTTTTACAAGGCGATTCGATTGAAACTAGCCTTTTTAAATGATTCAATTTTATTTAAAAAAATGCGAAATTTCAAGATTGATGAAGAAAGCTCAAATGGAAATTTTAAAAATTAGAAATTATATGATAATAATAAGAGCGGAAGGCCTTTACCACTAGAAATGTTCGTTCATTATTAGTAATAAAGCATCAACGCGTTTCGAACTAGATTAATTTTCTTATCAAGATGCATAATATATATAATTAGCGAGGACTAAAAATCTGAAATATAAACATTCTGCTATTATTTAAATTTACAAATAATTTTCTGCAATGTTAACATGATGTATATCTATTTGTGTTTCTATTTTGTAAGAAAGTACAAAATCGAAGATTTATTTACCCGTTTGGAAAGATTATTGCTGAGGTTGCATGCTACTCATAGTTCTAGTGATAAAATTTAGTTTGTGAAAATTAAGATCCACATTAGTAACTTCTCAAATCCATTTGGAAAAAGTTTTTTTTTTGTATAACTTTAAATAAGTGTTTTCAAATGGATTTGAAAAATTCCTTATATTGATCTTGATTTCCCCAAACTTAATGTTATCACTAAAACTATCAGTGAAATGCCACCTCAGCAGTTTATATTTCAGATTTTATGTCTTTGTTGATTTTATATAATTATTATGCATCTTCATGAAGAACCAGATATAGTTCGAAACTCGTTGATGCTTTATTATTAATAATAAACGAACATCTCCACTGGTAAAGGCCTCCAACTCTCATGATTTAATAACCAGTCAGAAGAAAATATTTAAAAATTATGTTTTAATTATTTATTTTGATGAATTATTTATTTAAAATACATTATATAAGAAGAATATGTAAGATGGTATTGTCTTTTTTCTTTTACGTTTGGGAGAAATCAACGAATGTGGAAAATCAAAAGATATACTCCGACGACTTCCAGATCATTAAGAAGTTATAATAAATAAATTTCCAGATAAAACTTGGTGTTACGTTTCGAGCAGTCTGGTCTTATCAACAGGACTTAATAATTACAATTTAGAAAATTCGGCAGAAACTTAATTGGTGCATAGAAGACCAAGTAGAGAAAAGCCAGCGTGAGTGCCGATATTCATGATAAGAGTTCATAAAGAATTAGTCCTCATTTCTGCAAGGAAAGTAATGTAAAAAAAGACTATTTTAAAGATTTTGGTAAAAAATAACATCTAGACTGGAAAAGTATGTAATAATTTGAGAAAATGTTAAGATGGAAAGTGGGGTGGTCCACGCTTCCATCTTGATGTATACATGCATTCATTAATACATCAAGCTGAAAGGAGGACCACTCTCCTTCATAATTTAAAAGTCTTTTTCTACATTACTTCACTTGCAGAACTATGAAATAATTTTTTACGAACTCTTGACATAAATATGAGCACTGTCATTGGCTTTCCTCTACTTGATCTTCTATGCACCAATTAATTTTCTACCGAATCTTCTAAATTGTAATTAATAAGATATATTATTTGATGTTGGGTTGTTTATCAGTGAAGTCAAAAATCAAGTGGTGTTTCGTTCTTGATCTACTGATATTCTCGATTTTATTTGAACGAGATTTTGCTCCCTCTTCAGGTTAACAAAACATATCATGTACACTTACCGATTAGACGCTTACTTCGTAGGGTAAAACGATATTAATATTTCTTGTGAAAGATGAAGTTTAAAGCTCAGAGGCTTGCTAAAATGAGACTATGGTAGATATTACTAAAAAATTTAAGATCAGATATTTTATTTACAGAAATAGTATTCTTGACGATAGAAACATCTTCTTAGGATTTCTTTTTCCATAGTTGTTTTCATGACTTAAAACTTTTTTTCGAAAATAAAAACTTATGATCGTTAACATGCGAGCGCATAACCAATGTAGTGCCTCTTGCACCTTTCCTACAGTTGTTTTTGTTCTTTGATTCTAGTTTTAATGTACCTTTTTGTCTGTCCCATATAAACCAAAGCACATTCATAAGGAGTGCAGTATCTTACATGTGTTTTCAGATCGAAAGAAGTGATATCTTTTTTATTCTAAGAACATTTGAAAATATATTTTTGATATGTAAAAACTACTTTGATTTTGAATTCTTTAAAAATAATAATGAAAGATCTAGTAAGTGGATTAGCAAATGACAAAACAACATTATTGTTATAATCAAAAGCTTGTGAGTTATTAATCTGAATTTGTGCATTAACACCATTTATCTTTTCAACCCTTTTCTTAATGAAGTTATTGATAAATCTGGATGATTATTCTGTTCTAAATTTTCAATGACTTTTGGAATATTATTATCTCTAAATTTTAGATTAGATAGTATGATAGCTCTATCAGTAAGACCGTAAATAACTGATATTTTATCTTTTATAGTAATATTAGAATTAAAATTCACGTACCTGTCTGAATTAGTCTCTTCACAGAATTAATCCGTAATTAGTTTATTATCTTCTCTCATGATAGTAATATCCAAAAAGTTTACTTTGAACTGTTTACAATTTTAATAGTGAACCGGATTCTGAGACGGTACGCATCAAAAACTTCTAATGAATAGTCAGTATTACTCTCAGGCATGCATGTGAAAACATCGTCAAAGTACTTGTAGAAAAATATGTAATCAAAAGGAAGTCTTTTCAATACACCTTGTTCTAGCTTTTCCATAAATAGGTCTGCAATTCCCACAGATAATGGAGAGTCCATGAGTGCACCATGGGTTCGCTTAAAAAATTAATTTTGAAAACAATAGGCATTGTTCACTCAGAACTCTATCAATTCTAGATACCATATTGCTTCACCGGTAATTTGGTGAGTTTTCTCATTTTTTACCAATCAATTTTAATATCTTTTGAAACCAAGTGCTTAGGAATGTTAGCAAAAAGTGACTTTACTCCACGAAAAACCAATCTGTAGTTATTAGGTATGTTGAAAGATTCAATCTTATCAATAAGATCCCAACTATTTTCAGCAAGAGCATTACTTTTATTGATAATTTGTTCAATAGGTGAAGCAACATATTTAGATAGTGAGGTTTATGAATTTAAGGCAAACCGTAGAATTTTTGAACAACTGAGTTGTAGCTTTTTAAACATCTAGCCATGTCCTTATTGATGGAAACATTTTTGTTAATTTTACTAATCATTGAATTAAGATCATTTTTGATACTATTGGTTGGATCCTTTTTGAGTTTTGTGTAAGTGTCTGGGTCTTATAAAAAGGTGTAGCATTAATCTAGATAGTCGTTTTTGTTCATGACCACCGTAGTGTTGCTTTCATCAGCTCTTGTTATAACAATACCTTGATTGTCTGCTATGAATTATTTTGTTTTATTACCAAGAATATCGATTTCTGATTTAATATCATCATTTTAGTTATTATTGAAATTTAACAAAAGTTTATTGATGATATTAGATTTGAGTTCAGTTCCTTTTTCACTAGGAATAAGATTAATTTTCCCTTCAAAATTTGCAGAAGTAATTTCAATAAATTTACATTTGTTTATATTATTGGTACAAAATTTGTTGCCTGAGCATGAAACGTATCCTATATCGTTAGGCATTTATTTATCAAATAAATCTAAAAACCATCTATTATTAGGTTTTTTTCTGTTCATCAAATATTTTAATAGGTTTCTTTCAGCCGTTCTAATTTAGAGATAGAGACTTTAATAAGACGTTCCTCCAAATCATCTATTATCCTTTCTTGATATTCGAAAAATAATGGAATCTGGTCATCTATGGCCCGATGATTAAGCTTTTTCCCAATAAAAAAAATCGTTATCGATTTTATTAATTCTGTAATTAATGTCTGTGATCTCGATCCTTAAAGTTTTGATTTTTCCATACAAAGTTTTCGATAAAGACTAATACCAAGAGGATGGTGAAAAATATGTTTTGGATCTGAATTTATGATATGAGCAGGTAAAAAACCTTGTGATTTGTATCTAAGCAGAAATCTATTTTGATTATTTAATTCAGAAAGTGCGTTTAACTTATGTACCCATGTTTGTAAGTCCTTGATGGTGTCTTCTGTAAAAGTGTTTTTCAGCTTGCTAAAACACCCTGTGCCTTCTTCGCTTTGATGAGAAGAATCCATTGTACAAATCTTACAGTGAATATGTTTTTTGATGTTGGGTTATTGATCAGTGAAGTGAAATATCCAGTGGTGTTTCGTTGTTGATCTACTAATTTTTTCGACTTTATTTAAACGAGCTTTCGCTCCACGACGTGGAGCCCCTTCAGGTTAACGAATTAATATCACCTACTTTAGCTGAAGAACATACAACGTCTCTTATATAGTAAAAGTTTTTCATAGGAAATGTGAGATATTGGAAAATATAAAACATAAGTTGTGCACTTACCGATTAGACGCATACATCGTAGGATAACATAAAAATTGAAATTTCTTATGAAAGATAAAATTTAATGATAAAAAGCATATTGCTTGAGAAGAGATTTTTCTTCGGGCCTCGCGTTCATATTGTAAAATTCATACAAACATTCATTGTGAGCCAGCACACTCTATTGGACGCTAATACTGGAGGAAGAATATAAAATCACGTGAGATTATATCTACGCTTGGCTCGAATTTTCAAGAAACATCTCTTTGAAATTTCTCCTTCAATAGTTGTTTTCATGACTTAAAATTTTTGTTTTTGGAAATAAAAACTTAGGATCGTTAAGATGCGAGTGCAAAACCAATGCAGCGTCTCTTGCATTTTTGCAGTCGTTTTTGTGATCTTTGATTCTAGTTATAATGATGAGACCGGACTGGTGAGTCTGATGATGAGACCACACTGGTCTCGAAATGTAATACTAAGTTTTATCCGCAAATTTATTCGATGAAACTTTTTAATGGTCTGAAATTCGTTGGGGTATATCTTTAAAAAATACAATATAATATTATTCGATCATCAAAATGGAGGGAAGTGTGGTTTCTAAAAGCAATTTCGGGTCTTTCTAATGTTTCCAACAAAGTTTGATGCGATCGATGCTTCTGTGAAATCTGAAACTTGGTATTCTCTCCTAGGTGTCGATGGAACACAGCTGCAGGGCGAAAGGTCTATTATCCTATTGTCTTTAGTCTCTATAATCCGCACGTTGTATACACACTTCAGGGCCGCGAAGTGCCACCTGAAACGGATCAGTTGGTCATATCAAGAGACACTGGGTTTTGGAGGGATTTTGGCTACGGGATGACTTGTCAATACAGGTTAGTCACTAAAATATCTTACCCTGTTTTTGTTGAACATTCCATTTTATCTTCACTTGATCCTTATTATAATGGCTTTCCTATCTACATTGTTAAACGTTCAGTTTTTAATTTGTAAAAAATATAGTTTATTAAAAAACTATGCATTTCTTGATATTTGCAGATCCGATTTTTTGAGGGTTCGAGGTTTCGACGAGGACATCGTTGGCTGGGGTGGAGAGGACGTTACTTTGTATCGAAAGTACGTGAAAAGCAACATCAAGGTCATTCGGGCTACCGACCCGGGGATATTCCATATTTGGCATCCCAAGGTACTTAATTTTTCTTCTTTTTTATTTATAATGTGCCTTCTTAAAGTTTAAATAACTTCCGTTCCTTGACAGCTTTATTAGAAATTTTTTACATTGCTTATTCTTATTTATTATCTAATTTGATGCATATTATTTCCAATCCTTGAAAGTACAACGTGTTGCGGCGAACGAACGAACGAGTGATCGAGTGGTTTGAGCGTACATGCGAGTAAGCGATAGAGAGAGAGAGAGAGAGAGAGAGAGAGAGAGAGAGAGAGAGAGAGAAAGCGCAGCCGCGTCTTACTTTATTTAATTTTACTCAATCTCACTTCATAATTTCAGCTACGTGACTTCCGTTTCCATTTTCTCCTCCTTTCCATTCATGCCTTACATAATCTGTCCCCCACACTCCCTCATTCTTATGCTTCCTCTCCTCGAGCTTTTTTCGCCTCCTTAATCCATTCCTCTTTCAATCCCTCCTCTCGTGAAATTTTCTTAACACTCTCTTACTATCCTCCCCTCTTCCCCTTTCTTTTTAACAACCATCCCATACATCCTCCTATATCTCCTCTACCCATTCACATACTCTACATTTTCCCTCCTTATTTTTCTTCCCGTACATAGACTTCTTCTACTTTATTTCTCAGTCCCTATTTAGCTATTTTGTCCATCCCATTTCTCCATATCCCCTTTCTAGATATTTGGACAATCCTTCTCTTTTTATCACCTTATACTATTTATTGTATCTTGATTACCCTATCTTCTCCTATCTATCTATAACCGGCCTCTCTTATCTCTTTTTCCCAATTCCTCATAGTCTATATTTTCTTCTTCTAATGTCCCTCGATCTCTAAAAAATTCTCTTCTTTCTTCTTCCTATCGCTTCAAGTCTACCATCATCTTACCTTATACTATTTATTGTATCTTGATTACCCTATTTTCTCCGATCTATCTATAACCGGCCTTTCTTATCTCTTTTTCCCAATTCCTCATAGTCTATCTTTCCTCCTTCTAATGTCCCTCGATCTCTAAAAAATTCTCTCCTTTCTCCTTCCTATCGCTTCAAGTCTACCACCGTCTTACCTCATTCTTCCACTTTTTTGTAACACTTTCTCGCTAACTCCTATCCCCTTTCCTCTGTCATTCTTCATTCCTGTTTTCATTCTCCGCTAACATCACTATATCATTCACGTCTATTTAATTCGGTGGAGTTACCTTTTTTTCCTATACTTTTTTCTTCAACCTCTCTGATACTATTATCACATATATTATATTATGCCGGCATCAACGTCTCACCCTATAACCATTAAACTCTTCTCCTTTTCCTTTTTCCTTTTTTCACTATTGGAACAACTATCCCTTCTTTCCATATTTCTAGCCAACTCTTCCCTCTCCATACCCTGTTCCACATTATCGACGTCCACTCCTTCAATTCCTGTCCCCCATATTTTTAAACTTCAATCGGGATTTCATCTTTACATGCTGCGTTTTCCTCTTTCAATGTCACTACTGCTCTCGCTATTTCTTCCATTGTGATACCTTCTTCTTCGACCTTTTTCCTCCCCTCTTTTTATGCTTTCATTATTTTCTTCTCCAGTCCTCCTAACAATTCCATAGAACATTTAATCTGTTCTACATTTTCATCTCTTGATCAACTCTTTTTCTTTCTTTCCCCTCTCTATTTACTACTTCTCATACTCCTCTGCCTCCTCAAACCTTTTATTCTCTTCCTCTTTCTTTCGATGACATAACTCATCATACTCTCTTTTCATTCTTTTGTATTATTCTGCACTGCTCTTCCTGTTTTTTTCATTCTCTTAATTCCTTTCTCACTTCATTATTTTCCTTACATTTCTCACCCTAGCTACCTTCTTTCCCATTGACTGACTCTCTTTCTAACCGTATCCTTTAATATTCGTCTTCCTTTTCCTATCACTATTTCGATCTCTTCGGTCACATTTGCCTCTCCTATTCATACCATCTTCATACTTTTCATAAATTCTTCCATTCCCTCTGTCGAGCATTCACTTTTTTCTACTTTTTTCATTTTATTATTTTCTTTAGCTGTTTTCCCTTTCTCTTTCTTCCCCATCTCTGCTGTTACTATCAATAGAAAATGATCCGTGTCTACGTACTCTCCTATCTCTAGTTTTCTTCTTTTTTCCCTACCTCATCGTCAACATTATCGTAGTCTAATATTGTTTCTCCCTTGTCCCTATACAAGTATACCCTTCTTCCTTATCTCCATTTGTATTCTCGTTTAAGGTCAACTATCCCAACTCCTTCAATCTATTCGGTAATTTCCTTTCCTCTCCATTCACTACTTTGTCTTTGGAATTCCTCTCATTCCCATCCCCTTCCTCTCTATTCTTTCCCTTCTCCTCTTCTTGTTCTTGCACTGGAGTCTCCTCCCATGATTAGTTTCACCCCTTCTTTCTTTTCTCCCATTAACTACCTTAACTCTTTCATTTTTTCCTTCATGTCTCTATTTACGTATACCCCTACTATCTTCCACCCTTCTTCTCCTATTCTTATCTTTTCTTCCATCGAGCATTTTTTTGTTCTTCCAACCTATTCCCATCCTGTTTCTTTCCTATCGTATCTGTCTTTATCCCCATCACCATTCCTTCTACAGATGGAATTACATGGTCCCACTCATTTTATAATTAACGTAAAATTATTAAATGACATCTTTGCTGGTTTTTTGAAAGACATCGTTTTTTTATTGACCCAAAGTATGTAAAATTGT
>JAUMHM010000005.1:36445711-36462830 GCA_032362435.1 Melikaiella ostensackeni | reverse complement strand
GCGACCTTGTGAAGATGTAAGAAATTTACGACATCGTTTTTACAAAATTTCAAATATCGCAAAACGCGAATATTATGATGAGAATGTGCACCTGAAGTTTTGAACGTTCAAATGAACGAAATATTTTTCCCCATTTCTATTCTACCCATAAATATTGTTCAAACTACAATTTAAAATAATGCAATACAAGTTTCTTTCGATAATCTATTACTCCCAATATAAATGAACAAAAACTTTAGCATGTTTCCAGTTTACAAAGTCATCAGTAAAAATTTTGTTCATTTGAACGTTCAAAACTTCAAGCACATGATGAGAATGTATTCCTTAGGGCTGATAGAGCCTTAAGTAAATGAATTTCTTTTTTCATTTGAAATCGGAAACAAATTTAGTAATTTGTACATGAAAAATTCTTAATGCCGAGCGCAAGGCGCGACTATCAAATCGCGTACTATAGGCGCGCTCAAACTTGCGAGCTGCGCGCAAAGCGCGCGATGAAAATGCGCCCGCGTGGCGGGCAGATTTTCTATTTATATAATTCTCTAATGAACTATATAATCATGAGAATTTGAGTTCTCGATTTGTCAATAGCATTTACAATGTTTATAACAGAACAAAAAAATTTCGATTAAAAAGTTGAATACGCCAGTAACTTTATGGTAGAAAACAATAATGTGCAAGAAGGGCCCAAAGTGACCATCATTTAATTTATGGAATTGAATCATATAATCCTATATTAGAATAAATTAATATCTGCGCAAGTTTCAGATTAGGATTCGAGAAATACTAAAAAGGAAATCAGAGAAAATCAATGAGTGTATTCGACCAACCGTCATTTCATATTTTATTTTCAAAATGTGTGTATTTGTGTATGAGGACATAATCATTTAACACTATTAATACTGTTATAATATTAAATTTTCCCTCTTCTCGTTCTGATTAATAGTCTCATGAAGATTATTACATAAAAGGTAACACTGTCGAGTACGCTGATTGAATTCCTTTGATGTCTTGCGCATTGTTACTTTCCACCTTAGACTCACTGACGTATTCAACTCTTTTATATAAAAATTTTTCCCCATCTTATACCTATCAGTAAATTTATTAAAAAATTTTTTTCAAAATACTGTAAGAATGTTCACCGTCCATACATTTACATTTATCCATAATACGATTAAAACAATTTCTCATTTTACTATTTGTAATCATAATTGTAATAAAATTTTTCAATTACGCTAGATAATTTTATTTAAAAAAGTACTTTCGTGACCATATTAGTAACCAATATAATGAAATACATCGATCAGTTATGGTGTGACCAACTATGAATGAATGTTTTTTTAAATTCTGCAAATGGTGTCGAATATAATTAAGAGGTATATTTTACAGAGTAAGGGTTTGGCAAACTAGAAACGGTTGGTTTTTTTGAATTACTGGAAATATTGCTGAATATCATTGATACGTAAATTTCGACAAGTTGGGGTATGGCCAACTATAAATGGATCATTTTTTAAACACTGGAAATGGGGTCAAGTATAATTGAGGGGTATATTTTTCCAAGTTGGGGCATGATCAACTATGAACGGATGATTTTCTTCTCTTTGAGGCGAACGATTTCTTTTGAAACATTTTTTTCTCATCTCGCATTGTTTTACTGGAAAATGGAATTTTTATTCCAGGAAAGAATTTTTTATGGATAAAACCAGAACCATAAGCCAAAAGTGGCTGATTAACGAGCTCGTTCTTTCTTTTTAGACTTTAACAAAGTATGACAAAGCGCAATCTAATGGGGTAATTTTTTCGAAAGTTATCGTGCCTATAGCTTGACACCATTGTAAAAACCAGTTTTCTCATTAGAAAGGATCTAAGTGTGGATATTTAATCTATGTATTTCTAATGTTTATGTAGATCCTATTTAATTATATAAATAAGTTTTAATGAAGAAAATATATTTTCACAAGAGAATACCAGAAAATACAAGAGCTCGTTCTAGATTCTGCCATTATTAGAAAATTTTGTTTTCAGATCTTAGAAATTTTAATAACATTTAATAGAATTCACAATTCTTAGTTAAAATTCGGATAATTTTGCGAAATTCCACAAGTTAAAAATTATGAAGAACATCAATCATAACAACAAGCTTAAAAAATATTTACTACTTGCAGAAAATATATGCTATCACCTTCTATAAGATTAGCAGAAAGTTTTTTCTCTATGCAGATTCATTTCAAAATCATTTCAAGTGAATGCTTCTATAATAAATAAGGATGAAATATATTACCTGGACAAGTAAATGTAATCACATTTTATTATAAACTACTTCCAAGACCACAAATAATTAAATTTGAATAGTTGAATAAGGAAAAAAATTGTATTCAATCAAATTTATCCAAAAAAGCTATCGTATACGTCCCCACAAAAAATAAGTACATAGGTCGCTATATAGGATCCTATATAGGTTCCTTCCAATCAAAATTGATGAAATTTTCAAAATTTTAATAATATTGATACAGGCCTATACTTTTAGTGTATATATGTACTTGGGCAATCTAATAATTAATAAAAGCCACTGAACATCATTTTATTACATTTTTGAAAATATATTTTAAAAACATGTTATTATATAGGTATCTACGTAGGTAGCTACATAGAAACCTATATAGGTTCCGATGTCCCTTCCTTTAGTACGTTCCTGTAGGGGAATGTACAATAGGATCCTGTATAGCGACCTATGTAGGTATTTTCAGTAGGGATCCCACGCAGCATTTGTATAAACTATAATATTAATTAAAAACCATTGACATTTTCAAACACTGTACTGTATATTTTGATTTGATGATTGAGAATTTTCTTTTGCTAAAGCTCCTTCGGCTTTAACGAATACATTCTCATCACGTGTCCAGCGCTTCGCACTCGATTAAAGTACCATATGTCCAAAACGCTAAATTTTCTATATTATCTTGAAATGTATTATAGTAAATTTATGTTATGATTATTTCGGTACCTTTATTTTCCTAATTAATTATTCTTATTGCTTAACAAATTAAATAAGTGTATTTAGTACTATTTAAAAAAATTTTGAACTCGATTTGTTTAAAATTTGTCCCTAATCAACCGTAAAAGAAGTAGTCGAAAGTCTATTTTTGATTAGTGAGTCTTTTTGTATTTAGTTTTTAGTGCATAAAAGACTTCTTTAGAAGTAGACTTTATTTCGATATTAATAATAGTTTTCAAATGGCGTTAGACATTTCATTGTATCTTGTGCCGTTTTTCTATGAATTTTAATTTTTTATCTTTAATAGCATTTTTTCACAATTAAAACGAAAGGCACCCGTCTTATGAAAAATTGGTCTATACCAAATTTCTAGACCGTTTTTCGATCAATACCTTTATAGATTAACATTTTGTTGTATCTTGTGTTGTTTTTCCAAAAATACAAATTTTTCATCTCCAATGTTACTTCTCACGATTAAAACAAAAACTATGCATTTCAATAAATGATGGTATTGAGAAAATTTGTAGATCTTTTTTAGATGAATAATTTTGCTTCACAGGATTTCTTTCATATCTTGTATAGTTTTGCTGGAAAGTGGATTTTTTTTAATTACATATTTTCACGATTCAAACAAGAAATATGCGCCCCACCGAAAGAATATTTTCGAGAAGAAACCTTTTCATTGAGATGAGAATGGGAAAATATTTATAATTACGCTTATTCATTAAATAAAAGATTGAGAAAAGGATCAAATTACGAAAGGTTTCCTAGAATAGGAAAGCTTCTAACAAGAGAAAGTGTTGGAGGTACTTGAACCTAATTGCTATTTACCTTTTCGATTATGCTCAGATTGTCGGGTATAAAGCAATGATATGCGCTAACTTTCTATTAACGGCTGTCTAGACCAGAGGGAAAGAGCAAAAGGGCGAATACAACTGAAAATCAAAGCCTCATCGACCAGATGAAACTTTCCTGCTTGTGAGGTGGATGTACCGTGTCTATATTTCTTCATACCAAGCTTTACGTTTGCGAACGACATAAAGCTCAGTTAATCTCCAAATTGAGACTTCAAAGGAAAGAAGCTCGTCCGACTATGCGTGAAATAAATCCTTGAACCTTGCAAAAGAATCTCCTATTTTCTGACCGCAACTCTGCTCGTTTACGACTCTATACTGGAGTCGGTTGAAAAACTCTCGGGGAGGATCCTCGACTACGATATTGCGGAGTTTACTCTCACCACTCATGTAACGAAAGTCTACATACCATATAGTTAAACTTGGAATTCTTCTGTGAGTCTACGATTATTATATATAACAGGGGGGTTTCGTCCCCCTGCGCGATAGCCGCACCTACCACCATTCAGGTTTTTTTTTGAATGTATAGTGAAGCATCTCAATTATTGTATTTTTTAAATTCTAATTCGATCCAATATTTCGAAAACATTAGTAAGGTATCATGAATGGATCGATTTGAGATAAAGGTAAATATATCACTTAAGATGCCCATTGATGGAAAGACAAAGGGCAATATGCAAGGATGGTAGACATAAATGGAAAAGGGACGCTGTGGGGTCCCTCATGGGATGCTCTAAAGGCCCTCGTCGGAGGCTCTGGAGGCCCTCGCGAGAGACTCTGGATACTCTCGTGGGAGACTTTGGAGAGGATCTCGGCAGGACCTTCTCAGAATTGTTAAAACAGTGGCGACGGCAGCCGCGAAGATCTTTTGACAATGTAGGGTGATAGTCTTCGATGGATTTCTTTGAATTTTAATTTGAAATACTCTGTGCGCATGTCCATTTATGGGAAATTTTATTTTGGATGTTCAAGACAATAAAACATTCAATATGAAATTATAGAAGTAGAATTAAATAATATTGATACAGAGGTTCTAACAAAAAAATGTGTAACAATGAATTGAAAATTAATTTCCATTTATATCAATGACAATGCTCAACCAGCCTTTATTTTTTATTTAGTGACATTTACTTAGTACAGATTTCTTTCACATTTCGCTGTCTTTGAAATCTAAAATAATTGTTAATAATTAATTTTATTATTTAATTATTAATCATTGTATTCTTCATCTCTATATGCTGTGAGCTCATTCAAGCAAACAGGAAGTTTAGAGTTATTGACTAAACGATTATTTGTTTACCAAAGATTTTCCCTTATCCTCTTCTTGTACATATAAGCAAATTTTATTTAAAAATAGTTTTTTTCAGTATTTATCATATTCAAGGTTTTTAATCACATGTTTTTAATCACATACAAAACAAAGTAATAAATTGAAAACCTTGATTTTTTCTAGTGTTCATAACTTTAGTTACACTTTTCACATTAAGAAATATTGTTTTGATATTTTTGAAACCCCGTTTATCGAATAAAGTAAATATAATCAAAAGTTTACTGGAGATTCTTGATGACGCCCGAAGCGATATGTAAACATTCTTTTAGTAGTAGTTTAGGTTTTAGTTTATATAAAACCTCGTATATACGTGTATGTTGATGCGCTGGTGACAAATATAGCAATGAAAATACCCGCAAATTTCATTGTCAAAAAACTGCTTCCTTCAAACTCCTTCCAAGCTTTAATCATCAAAATAACATTTGCAAACATTTTCATGGCAATATTCATAAAAATAGGTAGGAGTGTGTACAAGCACACCCATAACCGCTTTCCAGTAGCCCCTGTTCCCATTTAACAATGTATTTCATGTCCTCTGAGTAATCGTAGATAGAGAAAAAGCGTAAAACAGGTTTCAAACAAAAATTGGAAAACCTGAAATTTTTCTCAAAACAATATAGTTTTTTTTAGAATTCGAATTCAAAATGTCTGAGTTATTGAAATGCTCGGTGACCAACTTTCTTAGTTTCAAATACGCTCTCATGCACCACCAATTGAAAATGTTACCCCAGTTAATTAACTGATTTTGTAAAGTATGGCAAATGGTTAGGCCAACGTTGGGCTTGAAATCTTCCTTATGAGGTCAAAATTGTTTTGTTTTTTTCTATAGGAAAATATTGCAAATCAAGTGCGCTTAAAAGCATTATTACTATTTAAAAAATTCTCATCCTCATACTTTTTCCAGTAACGCTCTTTTAATAAAACTCTACTCCTTAGTATACCCACTTCTATTATTCGAGTGGATCAAGAGGGGGCTATTAGCAAGAAGGTGCGGTTGTATTCGTACTCACTCCTTCATTTTTTTAATCAATATGACCATGAAGATATACCAAATTGTCATTTCTAAGGTGAAATTCGAATAAACTAGAAAAACGTAGTTTTTTGACAATGACATTTGCTGGTATTTCCGTGGCCATATTAGCAATCAACAAACAATTCCCGAACCTCTATCAAAGTCATGTTCGAGAATTTTCAGAAACATTACTTAGGAATTGTGTGTACTTTCCGATAAAATTTGGTGTACCATAAAACGGTATACATAAGAGTCGTTCAAAAATCGCAAAGTTTGAAAAATGCAATATGCGCTTGGAAATTCTTGTTCCTTTTTGAAAAAATGTATCCCCTAAAAAAAATTAATCCCATGTGATAAAATGTTGCACTTCTAGTAATCTACCGCAAGCAAAGTTTAAGTTTAGAAACGTGCATCTCATTTCTCCGAAATCAAAAATTTTCCTATTTTAATCCTATGGGATTTTACGTGCTTTTTCGGCAAGTCTTTATATTGACCAATTTGGCTTAAATTTAGAGAGAATCTTTTTTCTTGGAACCTCGCAAAGTCGGATATCGGGGGGACGGGACGTTCCCTCTATTCGAAATTCAACTTTTTGGACCACCCATCTTGCTAGTTTTTATTACTATTACATTATTCGATACACAAGGATTAAAAAAAAACTATATTTGAACTTGTACTTGAAATATGCTCAATTTTTACCGAAGTCGTGAGCTTGATAGTTTTTTAAAAATGCTTGGGAGTTTATCGTTCCTATAAAATTGAGTAAACAATGAAACTATATACATCTAAAATACCAAGCAAGGTTCCCTAATCTTTTTCGACGTTATTCAAAAGTTTAGATAATCTTTTTAATAGTTTAAAATCAAAAAGAACATGTATTGAGACATTTTTCCTTCAGTTTCTGTTGCAGAAAGCAAAATTGTTCTCAGAAGAAAGTTAAAGATCATAAAGGTGAGTGCTGTAAAATTTTTGAAATCTTAATTGAATTTTACTGTATAGGATTGACCTCCCTTCAGTATATAATGAAACACACTGTTGATAATTAAAAATTAAGGGTACTAATGTGTATTGTATATTGGGAGCGTCCAGAAAATAGAGATTTTCAGTTCGAGCATCTCCGACTATATACGCAATAAATTTATAAAAACGAAATCATTTAAAAAGTCACATACATACATATTATTGCTCTCTCGTGCATATTTTGAGATTTGTTATTATACAATTAGATTATAATCATTCAGAACACGCTTTGTTTTTTTCCTTATACGTTTGTAGCTTCAAATATTGAACATTCATATTCTGACATTGATTTATACTTCATTCCCTTCATATTTTGATACGTTTTTATATGAAATGTTTAACTGAAATCACACACACACACACTGGAAAAAACCAAGTTTTTCAAATTATTACGTTGTTTTCTGGATATGAATGCTAATAATGATAGAAAAATATTTTTATTTTTAACTTCTTTTTCGTTTTTGTATCATAAACATGTGCTATGAAAACTTGAGAATATGTTCAAGTCATATGTTTATGTTTCGCGTTATATACACTACGATTTTAATGAGCCATCTTATCATTGTCTGAAAATCCAGATCCAGTTCCAGACAAGTCGCGTTCTACTTTTTTCATTCTTTAACATGCGGAGAACAGCAATCTTCATGTTTTTACTAAGTAAGTAATATTTATCAAATACACAAATAAATAATGTTGATTCATCTCAATCCAGACTTAATTGAAAATTTCTTATGTTCAAAATATCTGATATTTAACACAAAACGAAGGGCGCGGCATGGTAGAGCCACTTAAGTGACACTTTTTTCCAGATTCGTTTTATTAGCTTGAAAATTCCGTAAGGTTCCACCGCAAATTTAGGTGATAGGATATATTTGACCTTACGCCGGAAGTTTATAATGTGAATCGTGTGGAATTTTGTTCTGTTGAGTTAATATTTTTTATCTTAAGAATAATCTTATCACAAAAATATCGACATTCGAAAACATACATGGTAGTACTAACTATTTTTTATTTATGTATTATCAGCGAAAAATCCAATTTCATCAAAATGGTGACTTAAAATATTATTTTCCTCTTAATAGTCTCCTGTTTGTCACATAACATGTTTTTGTTAGTTTATTGCTGTATTTTATATAAATAAAAGTGTAAACATAAAAACTTGAAAAATAAGTTTACTACGCACTTACGATCTTCTACGCACAGAGAGGAATATTTTGTCGGAATGTTTCAACTTTTTCTATCCCTTTTTAAAAAATTTATAGAACTCCATAAGCTCCCTAAATTACTTTTATTTTTGTTCAAAAAAGCTTCGTTTTCCTGATACTCGGGCGGAGGGGGGAATCTCTTTCTTGAGGGCGCTTGCCACCCGCTTGTCAAATAGATTTTATTCTTGTCACTTATATCGTTTCGCTGTGAAACCTTTCAAATTAATACCAAAAAATAATTTTGATACATTTTATTTTTAAAGCAATGGCAACTTCACTGGCAAACTACTTTGTCTATGCCGACCCATTTGACGATGCCGTTAAATGCAATGTCGACTGCCAAGTGAGTAAAAAACAATTTTCGATTTCTCTTTTTCACATTCAAAACTCAGTTCTTACAAGATACATGCGATATTATTATAAAATTATATAATATACTTTCAGAATAAGACAACAAACAGGAGACTTATATTTTATTACTGTAGCAAATTGTGTTGCACTAACCATATGCCGCAACAATATCATGATTGCTTTGTGGCAAACTGTGCAGGCGGTGATGCCAGTAAGTTGATCAGAAAAATATTTTCATTTATTTATTATACTTTTGAAAATCTAATAATCGAAATTTTTAAACAAGAAATTACCTGCATTTACGAGGAAGGGATAAGATCAAATCTTTAGACAGATATTGTCATAAGATAGTGATAAAAACTTTGCTTCAGCTTTCCCCACAATTGTCTGACATAATAATGAATATTAACAATTATTTCAGAGAGAGCCTTCCCCCATAAACATGATGGACCTTGCACAAAGGAAGAACAAGACCAATGTCTAAAAACAGGAAAAGAGAAGCATTGTGTATAGCGCTTGGACTACGTGGCCGCATCTAATCGTTTCCGTCTTCGTTAAAAATTTTCAGTAAACTTTTTGTATTTATCATTTTTACATTATTCGATACTCCAGGTTTGGAAAATATTTGAAAATTCATGAACTAATATCTAAAACATTCTCAATCTCTACGGAAATCGTGAGCTTGATCATTTTCGAAATTTCTGCGCCGGAGTTTTGTGCATCGTTCCGATAAAATTACACATTTCCTACATTTACTGTTCGAAAAACCGATAGTGCTCTATGAAGAAAATTAAAGAATGATGAAGGTGTGTGCTCTTGAATATTCAAAATCATAATTAATTTTACCTGTAGATTAGAGACATTCCTACGGTATATAATTGAACATACAATGTAGACAATTATCAATTAAAAATACTAATGTATATTGTAGGTATATCGGCAGGTTCTGTAAAATAAAAATTTTCGATGCAAATAGCTCTGAACTACGACTTTGTCCACTTGTACCGAAATTTTGATACATGTAGAGTGTATAGACGATCCCAAATAAATAAAGGAAATATGACTGTTTTTGGATAAACTAAAAGACTGAATGAATTTGATTTTTCAACATTTTAGCATCAATCCAACATCTTTGTCGAGGAGAAAAAAAATACAAGATTTAAAGCGTACTAGAATTTTTCAATACTAGATCAAAAATATCTTCATTTTTACTAATTTTTCCCAAATATTTAGTTAACGCTCAGTAAAGTCTTAACTAGTTAATTTATTTAGGGGGCATTCATTACATAAGTGTTATTGGTGCCTCGGACCCCCTTATCAACGAATGCGAACTGGCGGCAATACCCTCTAACTGCTCCTTGGACCCCCTTATCAACAATTTCGAGCCGGTGGAATTCTGGGACACGCTGTATGGGGACCGGATAAATGGCGGTTTCAGTGTATTTTCAAACAAAATAAGACCTATTTTTCTCTCCATAATTGAGCGTCCCGATCGAATAAATCGCTGAGCTCTCGAAACCGGGCAAAAGTATTGTCCGGTTAACGACGTCACATATTAAAAATGAAAATGAGAAAATCAAAGAATAAAAAGTATCGAACGATAGATCTTGAAAAAATAAAGTGAGGTTCCGCATACAATTCTTCCA
This sequence comes from Melikaiella ostensackeni, assembly GCA_032362435.1. Lineage (NCBI taxonomy): Eukaryota > Metazoa > Arthropoda > Insecta > Hymenoptera > Cynipidae > Melikaiella > Melikaiella ostensackeni. Next base: position 36,452,420 of record JAUMHM010000005.1, on the reverse strand, counting down.
GATTATTCATATTTTCTTAGATAAAAATTAAAAACTCGTTTTCTTTTCGCCGAAAAATTAATGTTTTTCAATTTATGAATTGTCGTTGTTCTCTTAATTTTGAAGGAATGAGTTCTAATCGGTGTCATTTGACTCCGGACACTTCAGCAATGCATACAAGCTCGATAAACATGTAAATATTGAATTGGAAGTTAAAAATATTTTAATTGAAAACAAAAACCATGTTTTTTATCCTTCGGTCGGAAAAAGTGGCGGGGGATGTTTCGAATTTCGAAAAATTTCGAGGACACATTTTCAGATCAAGGAACGATCCAGCCTTGACCGAACATTCATTTAATTGGATCAATAGTTACTGAACAAACCAGTGTTTGAAAAAGCGCTCGGCCGAGTTGCGCGTGGCGCAACAGCGAATTATACAACGCCACTAAAAAAATGAGTGGTTGTCGACGAGCGCCTTCTTGAAAACACGTTTGTTCAATAACTATTGATCCAATCGAATGAATCTTTGATGAAAATTTGTATCGTTCCTTAATCTGAAAATGCGTCCTAAAAATTCTTCGAAATTCGAAACTCCCCCCACCACTTTTTTCGATCGAAGGATGAAAAACATGATTTTTATTTTCAATGAAGATATTATTAACTTCTAATTCAATATTCACATGTTTATCAAGCTTGTATGCATTGCTTAAATGTCGCGAGTAAAATGACACCGATTAGAAGACATATCGTTGAAAATTAAGAAAACAACGGCTATTTATAAATTGAAAAACATTGATTTTCCAGCAAAAGATAAGAGTTTTTAATTTTTATCTAAAAAAATATGAATAATTTGAAAAAATCGTGAGCGGAACCTCACTTTATATTCTCAAGATCTATCGTTGTATACTTTCTTTTTTGATTTTCTCATTTTCATTTTTAATATGTAACGTCGTCAACCGGACAATACATTTGCCCGGTTTCGAGCGCTCGGCGAGTTATTCGATCTGGACGCTCAATTATCTCAATAAGTGTTGAAATATTAATAAGCGAGATGAAGATGTGGGCCTTCATTTAAAATTTCTTTCTCTTTTTCAACTTTATAGTAATTGTGTCATTCAAATAATTTAAATTATTTTTTTAGCAAAATAATGATTAGTTCTGGTTTCAGAACCTTCATATAGGTAAATCTATACTTATTTTTGTTTTTATTCACAATGTGGTTCATAAAACAAGTAACTTTCAGGTTACTTAAAATTTTATTTCAATCTAAAAATAATGGAAATATCGATGACTTTCCTTCTTACAACTAACTTCACTTAATGGTGATAAATTTAGTGTTATCAGATGACGAGGTTATCGAAAAAGATTTTATTATTTTAAAGTATATTTTTACGTGGGAATAACCTAACAAACAAGTGTTTCACAAATAAGATTTACATTTGTTTATTCATATTTTGTTTATGAACTCACCTAAAAATCATGGTTCTTCTAATAATAATCCCGTGTGATTGGTTGACACCGAATTGTTGCACGATATTTTTAGGGATTCTGAATCACTTATCTTGGCTTAAAGGCATCTCACGCTTCGCGTCCAGCCTCTTGACCGTCCTGTTGGGGCACCTGTTGTTCCACCCGAGTCGGGCGTTGGCAGTGCAGTCTTCCTTAAGTAAAGGATTGAATTTCAATCTAGATTTAGGTAACCCATCTTCTCGATGCATCAGGAAGGTAGCTTCTGAATCAAGAGTGCTTAACAGCTTCAAATTAGTGAAGAAAATGCGAGACATTAGGATCCCGAAAAATCACGTCTTCCCATTGCTGGACTTCGTATCACTTTTCACTTATGTGCCGAAAGAAAGGGCAGTCGCGGCGGCTCACAGCAGGTGGGCTCAAGTTCGCGCAAAGACAAAAATTCCTTGGAGTGTATTTGAGGAAGGACTTAGATTGTGTCTTGACAGCACGGTTTTGAATTTTAAGGGTAAAACATACTACCAAAAAAGAGGATAACTTATGGGTTCCCCACTTTCACCAATTTTAGCAGAGGTAGTGATGAATGATTGAGAAGAAAATATTTTACCAACAATAGGATTTCAGGTACCGTTTTTTAAGATATGTAGACGATATTTTAGTAGCGCTACCGGAAGACAAAGTAGAAGACGTTCTGCAAGTTTCAAATTCTAACGATTTTGGCATTAAATTCACACTAGCTCGAAAAGAGAATAGAGCGATGAACTTTGTAGATGTCACTCTTCAAAGGAATGATAGTCAACAAATGAGTTGTTATCGGTACCGAAAACCTACATGGTCCGATAGTTGCCTGAATTTTGATTCAAGCTACGCCCAAACATACAAAAGGTGTGATTTTTAATATGGTAGACAGAGCAATTCTACTTTCCGATAAAAAATTTCATCAGGATAATGTGCCACTAGTAGAGGACACACTTCGTGACAACTTTCACCAGCAAGAATATGTTAGAGAGAACATCAATCTCGGATTAAATATCCTAGCACAAGAAGACCAGCGTAGAATTAATCGAATATTTTCAAATGTGGAGATTTGGTTTTTACTAGTATTTCGTACGCAGAACGGTTATCCGAGCGAATTGCGAGAATCTTTAAGTGTTACGGCATAAGTAAGGCGTTAAGAAACAACTGAGATCTTGCAGCGGTCTTGAGGCCTACGAAAGATAAACTAAATAGATTGGACAATAGCAATATTGTTTACGGCATTTGATGCAAAAGCCAAAATTTTAGAGCGGATTATATCGGTGAAACGAAACGTCCTCTAGGAGTGCGGGTAAAGGAACACAGGAAAGACATAATTAACGAACCCAACAAACAGACCGCACTTATTAAACACAGTATACAGGAAGATCACTTTTTTGATTTTCAAAACGCAAAAATTCTAGCGAATGAGGGCTATTATCGTAAACTTCTGGTGCTTGGAATGTGTCACATTGCTAGTAATGATCTTTGGGCTAATTTGAGAACCGACGTGGAAAATCCTTCAGAAATATAATACCCTGTCATGAAGAGATAAAAAACTTGAGAACACGTGGGCCACTGAACCCCGTGTTCTCAAGTGGCTCGAGTGTCAGGTTACGTGAAGACAGCCTCACGACCACGACCCTTTAAGAAAGTTGAAGTATCTCTCCTCCGATTTTTTTCGGATTTCGAAAGCCGTTAAAGTATAGGACCTCTGAGAATGCTTTTTTCAGTTCTTGACCTGATCTGGTACAGAGCCGTTGTCAAAACGCTCGTGTATACGTCGAAAGCTAACCTTCAAAAATGAGAATGAATTCCTTTTTTCAATTTTACACTCGGTTGCGCCGTCCATCTCAATTTCAACTTCCTTTCAAATATAAACAATTGTGTGATTGGTGCTGTGTAAAGCGTCAGTGAAAATTGCGTTTCTTGAATTACTATTTAACAGTCTCAAAATTCACTTGACCGTCTACAGCGATAAGATGTCATGTCATGTCATGTTACATAATCATAAGAGAGCACATTGTAAGAATATAACATTTCAATTTTCAATAACTAGGACTATTATTAACGAATTTATAAGCAAATATCTATATCAGGCAGTTTTGTGTAGATATTTGTTTTCTCTATAACTATTACATTTGATCTTTATGACAGATACAATTATATAAATACACTCAACTCTCGATGTAGCTTGAGTCTCGGGCGTTGTCTGCTATAACCATGAGGTACTTTCAAAAATTTCTGCAATGTAAACAGTCAGGGTGAAGTGCGTAACCGTGCTGAGCTCGCGCGCCTCTCTCCAGGCCTCTGGGACCTTCCCGCAACACTCATTTCATATTATTTAAAGTGGATTTACAGAATATCTATTTCATACAAGAAGCCATTCTGATATTATTGTTATTAGATTATTAATAATTATTGTTGATATTTATCTCTTCAAAAACAAAAACTTCATTCTGTTCATACTGAGAACTGAGAGGAGGAAATGCCTTTCACATTACAAGACCTGAATTCCGAAATTGTTTTTCATAAAACAGCAATAAAAATGTTAACAACATTTGTTTATTGTTAAAGTATTGGTTTCAAAATGATTAAATATAGATGTAAAGCGCTTTTTATCACGCAGGATGAAATGTACAATGTTACAGAGAAAAAGAATTCTAAACAAGAAGGTCTAACATGGGTATTTGTTTATAAATTTTAATAAGTAAAATACGTATTATATACGTATTTAACCGCCATTAGTGAAGTGAGAAATTATCCCCCCCCCCCTCACAATACCAATTGCTTATACAAATTAACTTGAACATCAAATGACTTGTTCATTCTCTAACTACACGGGCGGAAAAGTTATGCATCGCGCGAAAAATTATGTTTGAGTTTCATTTGCTCTATCTAAATGATATTGCTGAATCTAATATAATACATAGCAAGTTCGTTCATACATTTCTTTCCTCTAACAAAAATTAAGTCTGCAAAGCTGCCCCTTTTGCCACACGTTGAAAATCCTAATAGAAGCAGCTATCTCTGAGAAATCTTTTGTCAAAGGAACAGCACGTCACAAAACACGCCGATTTTGAATCAAAAAAAGTTGCATAGCCTTTTTTCTTTAATTTGAAAAAAAATAGTTTCAAGCTATTACTTATCTCTATTAAATCGCGAAAGGAACATCCTGAAAGAAGCAATCACTTTCAAGATATAGTGTTGTCAATGGCCCGGCGTGTCTCCAGAAACGAAAATATTTCGACACACGAAAATTTGCACTACTTTATTCTCCTTTGATTAAAAAAAACAAACAAGAAAGAACGGATCGGCGAGACGGTCGACGTCTCCAGTGGATGGATAGACTCTGAGATGACTTGCTGGATTGCAACGATGCCAGCATTATCCCTGCTCGCAGGGGTGAGATGGCGCGCCTGCACACTCTGTGGTGCTAGAAACACCCAGAGCTTTCGCACGTTTCTCAACAGAGGTTCAGAAACCGCACAGACAACCTCTTGCAAACAAGATATATACGCAGAATGCTCCCCCAATCGCTGCTAAAACAAGCCGCAGACGAAGAATTGGAAGCGACATTAAGATCAACCGTGGAAATCAGGCATCCCCGAGAGGTGATGGCGATTTCTGAACAAGGAGAAACATCATATTCCGGTCTCTTTCTAAGACCCAAGGTCCGGCTGAAATGGATAGCGCCCTTCGTGAGTATCTCTCGGAGGATTCCGACCTTTCAACCATCACTAGTTCAGTTTATGATGCGACGAGAGCTTTGACCGATTCAAGGCGAAGGGTGAAGCCGACGATAGATCAAAAGACCAAAAGGCGCTTGCATCAACTGAACAAGGAAAAAGGCTGGGCTAGACAGAACGCGTCCCGTATTCAGTGTGTGATTGACTACATAACATCTGGTAAGCCTTTTACGGTAAAGGTCCAAAAATTCGCTCACGAACTTAGGATCCACCATCACACATTGAACAAATCAAAGCTGCTGGTGATCGTGCAGCACATTGTTGACAAAATACGGGTGTCATCTGACGCCTGGAGGAGAATACAGAAGAGAGAGGAATGGGTCCGGGAGAATCAACAGCTTCTCGCTGACCCATTGCGCCTCTTCTGCGATCCCCTTATTTCTGCCAATAATCCGCCTATGTCCAAGGAGGTAGAGATATTTTGGAGAGAAATTCACGAGGCTCAACACCCGTTGCATGAAGACACTGAAAACATCATGCGTTTTGAGGAGATGTGCAACAACCTCTTAACGTCCTAGGAACAATGTACACTAATCCCCGCCGAAGAGGTGGCGCCACCGGATATTGTTCACTACTTCCGGAAGTGGTTGCAGTGGAATGAGTGACGATGGTGGGTTCTGTGATGATCTTCTTCCTTCTACGGGGAGGGGCGGGGCTGGTCGGAATCGCCACCTCCTAGTGGGCGATGCGGATGTCTATCGCCACCTCTTGGTGAACGATGAGAGCCGTACCTGTCACCTCTTGGGAAAGGTGCTTTCCCAAGTGTCGACGTCGGTTCCTGCTCTGTCGACGGTTCAACCCATCCTGCCAATAACTAAAAAGGACTTCCGGTTTGAAGGCGCGTGGTTAGATAGTGATCGGATAGCTGAAGTATCCAACTAAAGTCCGTGTATATCGAGTTAAGGGCTTCCCGTTAGGGCGTCTAGATAGAGTATACACGTAATACTGAGGGAACAAAAGATTCAAAATGTTCGTAGACCTTCGTTTTCGGTCTTCAGCCCTGAAAATGACTGGAGAGGAAATACAGCTTCACTCTAAAAAGAGCGATTTTCAAATATCAGATTTAAATAGGAGATGGAGAGGATACACACAGATGACACGGCGATCCAAAGAACTCGTGGCGAGTCGAAGTGAGAACGCTGGTCGCTGAATGCCGGTTGAGAGCCGAGTGAAATCAGCGGCTGAAACGCGCTCCTTTCATGCCCGATGGTCCGGGGAGCGCGCGACAGCTCACGAGTTGCCCTCCACGTCGGTTTGCATCAATGGCATCATTGCACGTTGATGCTGGTTGCGGGCCGGCCGCCCTGCGTTTGCTCTCCGCATTTCTGCATTGCAAGATTCTCTACAAACAACTTAAAGTCTAAAAATCCTTAGATTTGTTCCTATGATCGAAATATGAAATATAATGAAAAACCTCCAATTATAGTACATATAATATAAGTACATAATATTAATATCTAATATATATATATATATATATATATATATATATGTATAGA
>JAUMHM010000005.1:36408340-36428170 GCA_032362435.1 Melikaiella ostensackeni | reverse complement strand
AGTTGAAAATTGAACTATTTGGATCAAAATCCAAGCCTTTTGTTTCGGTAAAAAATTCACCTTGTTGCTCCAACAAATCATCTTTTTGTTTAAAATTTCGTTTTTTTGGTTGGAAATTAATCTGTATGGCTAAAAATGTCAATGTACCACTTTTGAAACACGTTTATATTTTTTAATTGAAAATTGAACTATTTGGTTGCAAATTTATGTATGTTGCTACAAATTCGTCGGTTTTTATAGAAAATTAATCTTCATGCTCGAGAATCCACCTTTTTTGTTTAAAATTAAACTATTTTGTTGAAAATTCGTTTTGTTTGTAGTTGAAAATTATTCAATTGAAAATTCATTTATTTTTTTTAAACATCTTCTTTTCTGACAGAGTTATTAATATTTTTGCTTGAAAATTCATTTTTTTTTGGTTTGAAATCGAACTGTTGTGTTCAAAATAGGTTCGTTTTAGATGAAAATAAATTTTTTAACTGCAAATTCAACTATTCCATTTTTAATTATAAATGTATCTTTTTTAGTTGAAAAGTGAACTGCGTTTTTCAAAATTTATGTACTTTGTTAGAAATACCTTGTTTTTGGTAGAAAATTGATCTTCTTTCCTCGAAATTTATTTCTATTTTTTGGTTGAAAATTCATTTTTTTAAACTGAAAATTGAACTGTTCGATTTTTGACTGTAAGGTCATAATTTCTTGTTGGACATTCAACGCTTTGTTTGAAAATTTATGTATTTTATTAAAAATTATAATTTTTTGTACAAAATAAATCTTTTTGGTTGAAACATGTTTATAAATAATAGTAATTGTTTTTCTTTTTTTCGAAATGTACATTATTAAACACTTTTCTTCTGATTAACATGTATAAATAAAAATTATATTGCAGAAACCATATCAAGATTTTGGCGCCTAATCATCATGGCGACGAAAGTTAACTGAGATTTTCATTACAACCAATCAGACTCGCGTTTACAAGAGAATATTAGAGTTACCACGAAAAAGGTATATGATTAGCTAATCAGAACCAAAATGTCCGTGGTGGAACGCGTTGTAATTTAATCATGATTAAACCTCGATTAAAAAATAATCATGATTAGCTAATCATGTATTTAATCAGAGTTGGTGAAACCGGCCCTTAAGTTAGGCTTATAATTATTGACATGGTTTTGAATTTGTAAAGGATTTTGAAGACTTTGAAATCCGTAGAAGGGAGAGAGTATAATGAATACATACAGACATCAAGAAATTAATTTCAAAAACATCGGGCTTAAAATTTATTGGGAAAGTGGGTAACATATTTTTCTCAATCAATGAATTTCGATTTCCCCACGAAAGGAGAAGAACGTAACACCTCTTCTATGCATCGAAATGAAAAACAATATAATTGAATTCCGGAGGAAGTGAATCCATTGCATCTGCAAAATTGAAATTTCAGCGATGAATTTTACCGCAATTTTTTTTATCCTGAATTCTACTGAATATTTAGATTGACGTTCCTTGATTACGTTAAAACCTCTATATTTCAAGCTATGAATGGTGTCAACGTCAAAAAAACGAGTCTCGTAATTCCAGATTTATGCTTGTAATGAATTCATGAATAAAATCTGTTTTAAAAACCAAAAGGCAAAAAATCATAATTCACATTGCAATAAAAGAGAACCGCGATGACTTTATTTCGCAGGTTACGCTGTTTTGAATTTTTCAAGTCTGCATGACAGGGCACTTTTTGCGTTTCCCTTGAAAAGTCAAATCAGAGAAAAATACGTGTATGGAGGGCATGTGTGCCTTTCAAGACTCAGTGTACGTGAAATGTGAAAGGAGGGAAGGAACGAATGGGAAATATGCACCATGCATGAAATCACAACCCAGTCCTCGGAAAATTTTTCCTTCAAATATAAATAGGGAAAACTAACGTCTATTCGAAAAAGAAATTACACAGCAGACGAATATTTGCATTGACATGAAATTCATTTCTCGTGAAAAGAAATTATTGAAGGGAAAGTTGAGAGAAAAAAAAAACACATTTTAGGCCAGGAAAATATTACATGAAAGTAACTCACTCGAAAATTTTTAATTTAACTCCATTTTAAGTAGAAAAGCATTACTTTAGATTTTAGAGAATTACAATAATATTGTAGCTAATACATTCGAAATTTCTCTAACTGGTATTAAAGAGGGCTCATGTTCAGTACAAGTCTTTTGGCAAATATTCACACAGATAAAAAAATTTTCTGGGAAGAAAATGGGTCTTGCTTTAAGATAAAAAAACTTAAATTATGCTTTAATTTGATAATTTAGACTTATGTATTATTTAATGGTAAGATAAGAAAAATTAGTTGTAGCAAAAGTAAGGGGTTGGTAGGGGGAGATAGGATCGATTAGAATCACCTTTAAGCAACTATATATAAGGAATTTCCCATAAATTTTTTTCTCAACTACTTGTTTTTCTTATTTTAGAAGAACAATGATTTCAATGGAAAACTGAATTGAAAAATTAGGTAATTGAGGAATTTATACCAATAAAAATTGTTTTAATTTCTTTTACCTATCATCATTTTGAAAATGTGGCATAAGCAATGAAAGTTGGATGAAGTTGAACATCTTAAGTACTATACTGAAAAGGCTACGAAACCCCTTTTTTAGGCGCATTTCGCCTACTTTTTTTATTTGCAAAAAACTTAGACTAAAAAAAAAGAAAAATGACTTATACTAAAGGAGTTAGTGGAAAAGTTCAACATGCTTATACAATTCACTTTTTCCTATGATCGTGTTGCTGGAAAACTTGGTACACTGTATTTGAGATCCTCTTGACCTAATTACCCGGGGCTCGTCTAGAATGGTACGTGAGGTAAGAGAGCCACTTCTAATTTGAAGCAGAATTATTTTTATATCACACACTCTTATTTTTGGATGATTTTGCTTTTATATTCATAAATTTTATCAATCTATTAAAAGTATAGAAATAATTCATTAATATATGTTTTAGCTGATTGCTTCATATTTGTATTAGTGCATGAAAAAAAAAATTTTTAGTGTGCATTGAAGGAAAAAAGAAACAGAAAACCAAAGGTGAAAATAAGTTACTATAATCTTATTAATTATAATATATAATATGAAAACACTTTTTTTGCATCTATATTTGTATTCATTTTCATAATTAATCCATCAGTCTGAAGACCAAGTAATTAATGAACATGAAAATTCAATTTGAGCTCAAAGTGTTGTGTGGCAGGGCACAAGGTCTGCATTCCGATTATTCAAATTGAAATAACAGCAAATGAGACAGAGGAAGTTGAAAATAAGGGTATGCAAAAAATGTTGTACGAAATTTAGGATATTTAAAAACAGGACTTGAAATTATTACAGCATCATTCTACTAGATCATGAATTTACACTGAACAGTTCTTTTTAACTTCCAAATACATCATTTTTTATGCGTTTCAATGCGAAATTAAATTTTTCAATCTGGATGAAATAAAGCTATTTTCATATAGATTTTTATATATAGTTGCTGCTGATATATCCGCCAACCGCCTGGGAATAATAATTTGACACAATAGATTGACATTAAACAACAGTTTTAATTGTTATGAACAATTCTTATTAACAAATCCATTTGTTTGGAATTTGTGAACAAAGAATTTTTCCTCAGCACAGTCATTTCTTGTCGTCTCATGATAGGATTGACACTTTTGTTGACGAAAGGCATGCCCTCGGAAAAATTCCAGGCGATGAATGGAGACTGGCTTTTTGAAATGATACAGATGCAAATAATCTTAGGGAAAGAGAATTGCGGGATACAATGCGTAAGAATAGTTGTGAGATTAGAAAGGTAGAAAATGGACTCGAACGTTGGTCAGGAGTAGATAGTAAATCACATGGTAACCAAAAAGTCGACCTGATTATGAATGTGAGAGCAAAACAGCATACTAGAGCGTATTACGAGTAGAGATACCTCCTGGGACTCGTTAAATGATATTATAGGTACTTGCGATCCCAGGGAAAGAATCATTCTACTCAAGGATATGAATGACTGGACTGGTGTGCAACGCGAAGGTACCGTTAGGGTACTTGGTCATTTCGGACATCCAAAAACGTGCAGATTGTAATGTAAATTTTCAAGCACCATATCGTAAATAAAAACTGCAATAAATTCATTGTGAAATTACCATACAAGTATTGTATTTCAAGTGTACAATGTCTTATTGTATTTTAATTGTTTTGTATTTGTGTTGTAATTTCCAAATGTCTTTTTCTTTAAATATAGTTTAAACATTTCATGAATTGTTACCTTAGTAACTTGAATGAAATAATCGTGAAGTACCATTTGCGTAATATGATGATTGTAACAAGAATCATCGTTAGTGGCCAAATTATTGAGAAATTGAATAAATTACATACCCAACCTGAAAAAAATTTCTCAAATACGAAATTTTCACCTGTAGAATGCGTTTCTGGGTATTGTTTACCTATATGTTACACTTAATACTTGATTTATGTATGATCAAACGTGTACAAAACATGTATTGTAGAATTACATAACGTTTTTGCATCTGAGGTGTGTGATACTGTGGCTGTATGAAGAAAGACTGGTGATGCTTGGTAAAATGATGAACTCCGTGTGACTGTTAATGAAAAAAAGCAAGTTTACTTAAGCAAAATTAATATTAAAGGTCTTAGCAATAAGGAGAGGACTAGACAAGAAAATGATTACAGGGAATTAAACAGAAGAGCAAAGATACTAGTCAAAGAAAGCAATGATAAAATCAAAGCTTAAGAAGATGAAAAAATCCAAAACGATTTTGAAAGAAATGAGAAAGTATTTTGGAAATAGGGTATAAAGATTAGCAAAGGAAGTACTAGCACTGAGGTAGTCGGAATTAAGAATGCTGGTGTTGAAATGGTTTGCGATACGGACAAAGTTAAAGACTGTGTGACTGATTTTTTCAAGAAATTATACGCAGGTCAAGCTATGGAGCATAACAACAGTGATACTTAAGAGGATACGTTAAACAATCCCGTTGTAAATACTGAAATAAGAATCGATATCCGTGATATTACATCCGCAAATAAGAAACTGAAGAATGGTAAGCCTGCTGGTGTAGATGGTATTACCGCTAAAATGCTTAACAGCGGTGGCGGCTATTTGCGTGGCTGAGCGAATTTATGAATATGTGTGCTAAGAACGGTGAAGTTCCAAGTGACTGAAGAAAGGAGATTATCCTTCCAATCTACAAGGGAGAGGCTGCTAAAGATGACCCTACTAATTGTAGAGTGATTAGCCTACTAAGTAACGTGAATGAAATATTTACCAAAATACTTATTGTTAAAGTCATGGAAATAACAAAAGAAAGAATCTGGAAAGTCCAGTGTGGATTTATGCCCTGGAGATCTTGTAAGGATTGAATATTTAGCTTGAGACACACCATAGAAAAAAGTTTGAGAGTAAACAAAAAGTGTTCTGTGCACACGGTGTCCCTGAATGAAAAATGAGTTGAACAAAAATGTCAAAAAAACGGATTAAGGGGTATTGTTTGTCACAGTTCTGATAACCGAAAATTATAAAAATTAAAATCGTAGCTGATCCCTTTTTAAAAATAATTCATTGAAAAGAAATTTTCTCATATTTGCGGGTTACTAATTTTCTCGAAAATACAGGGTAATCTGTAAATTAATATAAATATATTGTCTTTAAAGTACACTTGGTACTGAAGCTGAAAAGAGTATTGTTTCGAACAAGAAAGATATACAAGTAAACCTTGGCAAGCTGAATATTCCTGTACAGAAACCACGGAGGATCCTGCATATGTTCCTGTATAGGTTCGCGCACACGAACCTATGCAGGTAATCCTGAAGACTCCTGCGCAGGAATTCGGCGAAGGAAACTGTGCATGATCCTGCATGGAAACCTGCACTAACAAAGGAACCTTTGAAAAGATCCTGTTCAGGTTCCTTTGCGAAGTAAATTGAGGCACGGGTTCCTGTACAGAAACGCGAACAGAGTATTTCACAGAGAGCAATCCGGAAAGATTATGTCATTTACAGCTCTAAAGCTGCATTCCCTTTATTCCCGTGAAGATCAAACTCACTAGCAAGAAATCCAGGTCCCTAGCGCACCCTAGTAGATCAGTTCTTATGCATCTTCATGTACGGGGTCCTCAAGAAGTTCTTGTACCTGAACCCGCGTCTCAATTCACTTCGTGAAGGAACCAGTGCAGGATCTCTCAATGGTCACTCTGCATACAGGTTCCCTTACAGGATCATATGCAGTTTTCTTCGCCAAATTCCTGCATAGAAATCTTCAGGATTACCTGTAAAGGTTCATGTGCGCGAACCCGTGAAGGAACATGTGCAGGATCCTCCAAGGTTCCTGTGCAGGAGTTTCTAGCTGCATGTTTTCATTTTTACGTGTGCGTGGAACAACATTCTACAACTGCTTCAAGTTAATTAATTTTATACTGTCTGTTGTTCATCAAAATATTGATTTTATACTATTCCCAATACTTAAGAAATTCTTGATGAAGAGCCTCGCTTGGCTGTTCCGACCAAAACCCTAAACCTTCTTCATCTCCTAAATTTCTAGGCTATGCTTCTAAGTGTTTCGATGGGCTGTTGACTTTTGAATTTAACGTATGAAATTATTTTATGGACGTGCTTATAACGTTAAGTAATGTTCGGAGTAGTGCGTAGTGAGCAGTTGGTGTAGACAGTGCTGAAATATCTCGCTCAGCGTCAGTTAAGGAAGAATTAGTGTAGCACAGTTATGCTCAAGGTGAAGAGTAAGTTGAAATAACGTGAATAACCGCTAAAATTCTTAAGGGCGGTGGCGAATATTTGTTTGTGTGGCTGAGCAAATTTATGAATATGTGTGCTGTAAACGGCGAAGTTCCAAATGATTGGAGAGAGGCGATTATCCTCCCACTCTAAAGGGGAAAGGGTGATGAAGGTGACTGCACTAATTATAGAGTGATTAATCTAAGTGCCATGGGTGAAACATTTACCAAAATACTTATTGGGAAGGTCTTTGGAATATGTAAAGAAAGGATCTTGAAAGTGCAGTGTGATTTTATGCCAGGCAGATGATATGCAAATCAGATATTTAGCTTGAGGCAGATCATGGAAAAAAGTTTGAGAGTAAACAAACGACTTTTCTGTTCATTTGTCGATCTGGAAAAAGCTTTCGATGAGGTGAATAGATCTAAACTTCAGGAAATCATAGAAGAGTATGGAGTGAATGGTTGGCTTCTAAAAGTAATGAAAGCAATATATAATGGTAGTCAAGCGAGTGTAAGAGTGAATAGTCAACTGAGCGATTGGTTCGGTATTAAGCAGAGTATTAGGCAAGGCTGATTTATGCCCTCCTAGATGTTCAATATATACATGAATAAATGTTTTAGAATGGCTCCCTTAGACAAAAAAGGTGTTGATATCGGTATAGTAAAAGTAAGTGGACTGGCGTTCGCAGATGATAAGATTGATACGGCAGAATCTGTCGATGATTTGCAGAGAATGTTGAGCAGACTGGATGCCTGCATTAATAGCATGGATTATGGTGTAATAGTAAGGAGACCAAACGACAACGCGCGTGCGAATGAGAAGTCCACCTCAAATTTTCAGACATACTCGTATTTTGGTTGTCGATGTAAGCTGAATTGTAAAGGCGCCTTGTCTTGAGTGGAATATCTACAGGAGAAATGCGAGAGAAATTTTCGATTTGTGTTTGTTAGCGGTGAAGCATATGAATAATCCACCAATAAAAAACCTCTCGCTGATGTTCCACTTGAAACGAGACTAACCCTTACAATAAATTTAGTTTACGTCCTCCACCTTACCTATGTTCGTAAAAATTGCGACCAAATTTCTGTCACACAGTTTGGTTTCCCTACTGTTATTCCATGCTACGGGTCTTAAGATCAACGTAAATAAAACAAAAATTCTTGTATTCGAAAGAAGGGGTGGAAAAACAGTATGCAACGTTACCTTCATCGAAGAGAAGATAAAACAAGTTGATAACTTTCTGTATCTTGGAAGTTCATTTACTCCTGACGGAAAGATAGATGCAGAGATATCCAGAAGATTAATCGAGGATAGAAAGATTATCGGCAGTGTATGAGCCATTAATAGAAGTAAAAATGTAATGGATGAAGTTAGAATTGCAATATATTGTTCTGTGATTGCACTCACTGTGCTGTATGCTAGCAAAACCTGAACTTATCGAGAAAAGGATAGGAGTAAAGTTAACCTGGTTGGCATGCAATTCCTACAGAGTATGTGTGGTAAAACGGTGATGGGCAAAGTCAGTAATGAGTGGCTTCTCCAAAAATGTGGCGTAGAAGGAACATTGATTGAAAAGAGTGGAAGATATTTGCTGAGATGGTTCGGTCATGTTGAGAGAATGAATAAAGGTTTTTTAACGAAGCAGGTGTATTCAGGTAAGGTGCATGGTAGCGTACTCAGGGGTAGACCGAAGAAAAAATGGTTGGAGTGTCTAGATAAGACTCTGAAGCGGAGAGATATAAAGAGTCGTAGAAACACAAGACCTTGCATGAAAAGATGTATGGATATAGAGAACCAAAGATGTATGCAAGGATAGCGATATACGAAGGACGATTGTATATAAGAAGAAGAGAGACGTCTGAAATAAAAGATTTTGGACACTTGAGGACCCTCGTGATGAGTTTTGCTTAGTGAATGTGGTTGGTATGAAGAGTATGAATCTTCCTATAGGTTTATCAGTCAGTTTGAGTGTTTGTGTGTGAATCGTGATGTATGATGGCTCTGTGAAGCTCCTCACCTGGAGTGCTTGCTAGAGAGATTGATCAGCTACCCGTGTCGGGGCTGTGTTGTGAAAAGAGTTTGTCGTTTGAATGCGCGACACGCGACTTCTAGATGTATCCAAAGCCTACCCCTCCTCATACACATCCCAATAATGTGTTTTTTATATTTCTGAAACCCAAAAAAAGATTAACAAAATTTTCTGTTCAAAAATCAGTCTAGATTTGCCAGTTGCCCACCGGCTGCTTCATACTTTTCTAAATAAAAAATCGGTACGAAGCTAATGGAAAAAATTCTACTGAACTGGAAAATTGTTTGTGATGTATAAGAAAGGAAAAGCAATCAAAAACATTACGAATAATAATGTATTTTAGGTGTTCTCGAATGAAAATGAAGCTTAAGGACTGTAAGTAATTTGAAAACACGCCCACACAGTTCCAAGGATGCTTTCCGTTAATGTCATCTCTAACCATAACAGTAACCGTCTCGGCGTCTTCAGGAACCGTCTGGCCGAGTGGTAGCGATATAATGGTCCTTATGAGTGCACTTGCAATAAAAGGAAAGTGTTCCAATGATGCTCTTATTCACATCAGAAACGTTTTTTTCCAAATAATAATAATAATATGAATAAAAATGAATAATAAAACAACAAATTATACTTATAAGTAATTATTTCTAAACATCCAACTATTATAAAAAGAAAAGAAAAATTGAATGTTACCTTCAGAGGCCAATTTTGAATATTACTTTTATCTTTAATTAGCTTCTGAAAATTAAATTTCTAAAGGAAACGTGTTGCACCTGAAGACAAAATACAGTTGAACGAAAATAGTTTTGCTTGATTGAAATTTGTAGGTACGAGTTTAATTACCCGCCAAAGAGTTAAAATAGGAATCGCAGTTCGCGAAGTATAAAATAGGGTTATCTCAGACTACTAGGTTGGCCAACATGCGTTTTATGAAGTCGTATATCATGAAATTACCTAGAAACACGTATATCATGCTGCAATTTGTTATCCTCCGAGACTATATAATAACGCCGCCCATAATTTGGTAATGCTTATAAATAAAGCGATTTCCCGACCCTAATTTAGTTTACATCCCGTGCACTACTTAGGGCGTAGAGTTGGAACTCTAAAATCGATAACACATCGACTTGTCGGCCAGAAATTTAATTCTTTCCAATCGTAAGATAAATCTTTCACATAGTTTAAATCTGAATATTTATTTGTATGAATTTCATAATAGTATTATGATCATGTCTACTTTTTATATTTTCACAAAAATCGTCCCACTCGGTTATCTTTGCAAATATGCTAATGCAAAGATTCATAACTTCGTGAACAATTTTTTTCTCTCTAATTGGTAAAATACTAGTTGCCCCTGTTTCACTTCTTAAAATTTATTGCCTGATTCGAACTAAATGATATAATAATTAGTAATAAGAGTGCATAGTTTTAATTGAAAGAAAATCATTAAAGCATTAATTAGTTTTTATTTATGAATGCTATAATAAATTTCAAGAAAAATTTTTAAATGGGGAACATGATTTGACGCCTTTGCTTTTTAATAGTATTTTATATACAGTTGTGACGGATTCATCTCATAGTGACGCCTTCTGATATACTAGAATCACTCAAATTCAAAAGTGCACTGTTTCACTTGAAAAGAAGATCTTTCGAAGTCAACCTAAAAAGTGTTTTAGTAATGGCCTCACCTGAAGTTTAATTCGATTTATTGTACATTATTTACTATCCAATTGAATCCTATCTTTTATCTGGCAAAGTAATGAAATTTTGTGTTTCGAATGAATATTTGTTTGATAATTAAGATCGCTAATTACCTTTAATTATGAATATTATGCAGCTGCAGAAATTTCATGGCGACTAACCCAACTGGCCGCGCACCGATCGTATTGCATCACTAACTTAATTTCTAGTAATGGAAAATTGATTTGAAAAAAGAGTGTTCGTCCAACGTTATAATACAGTAAACCTGGCATTAAGAAATTGGTGTTGGGAAAAAAATGACCGAAGCTATTTTATTTCATAAATCGTTAGTGGGACATGTGAATAGCACGAAACCAAGTTTTCGGGATCCCCCTCCTGGGGGAATTTGAAAAAAGTCAAAAGGTTTTTGGCTTTGATTTTCCGTGAAAACGATAGGTCGTAGTGGAACATTTTCCCAACAAAAATTGTAGAGGACTCTATTATCTACAAATTATCGAACATAGTCGCTGCGCTACAACCAAAAATTCACAAAATAGAGGGCACCAAAGTGATCAGAAATTTGTTTTTGCTTTTTTTCAACCCGGAAAAAATATATTTTCACCGTCAAAAGGACTGAAAAATTGTAGAGCAGAAAAAAACCTTCAAAAACAATGACGAATTTTTTTTCTCGCGATGCACGGTTTTTAAGATACGGCGTTTGGAATTTCTAATATCAGGTTATATTCTTGAGAAGTACAGTAAATTTGTCTTTTTTTTGTGAAAAAAAATACCCACAGCTATTTCATTCCATAAATCGTTACCGGAGCATCTGAATAACCTAAAACCAAAAAGTCGGACTCCCCTCCCCCTTATGCGTTTTGATACAACTAAAAATGTTTTTGGATTTGATTTTCCGTGAAAACGGCATGTTGCAGAGAACAAATTTTCAAGCAAAAAATGTAGAGCACAGTATTATATACAAATCATTTCATGGAGTCGCAGCGCATCAACCACAAATGCACGAAATAGATGGCGGCAAAGTTGCCAAAAATCAGTTTTTGCTCTTTTTCAACGGGAAAAAATTTTTTTACCGTCGCGGTAATTCAAAAGTTGTGAAGCAGGAAAAAACCTTTTTAATTGAGGTGAATGTACGAAATAGCTAATTTTTTGAAATAATTTATTATGAATGTAATATCACAAGTTTATACTTTGTAATTTTGAATAGACCCGCTTTCTGATGAACTCACTACGTTTATGCAAAAAAACTTCATTAAAAGTAAATGTGTCGATTACTTAATTTCACGAAAGAAATAAAAATGAATATCACGAATTTTTCAATTTTTCGATTTTTCCTATATTGAGAAAATAACTTGATATTAGAAATTAAATACGCCGTATTCCGAAACAGTGCATCGTAGAAAAAAATATATTCATCCTAAAGGTTTTTTCCTGCTCTACAACTTTTGAAT
Organism: Melikaiella ostensackeni; assembly: GCA_032362435.1. Classification (NCBI taxonomy): domain Eukaryota; kingdom Metazoa; phylum Arthropoda; class Insecta; order Hymenoptera; family Cynipidae; genus Melikaiella; species Melikaiella ostensackeni. The sequence continues at coordinate 36,416,215 of JAUMHM010000005.1, read as the reverse complement.
TACCGCGATGGTAAAAAAAATTTTTTTTCCTGTTGGAAAAAGAACAAAAACTGATTTTTGGCAACTTTCACGCCTCTATTTCATGCATTTGTGGTTGAAACTCAGCGACTGCATCAGATAATTTGTAGATAACGCTGTCCTCCACATTTTTTCTTATTTTTTCTCTGTAACATGGCGTTCTCACGGAAAACCAAATCCAAAAACATTTTGTGTTTCATCGAAATGCATGAGGGGGGGTCCGACTTTTTGGTTTTAGGTTACTCAAATGCCCGGTCACGATTTAGGGAATAAAATAGCTGAGGATATTTTTCTCACAAAAAAAAGACAAATTTACTCTACTTCTCAAGAATATAACCTGATATTATAAATTCGAAGCGCCGTATCTTGAAAACCATGCAACGCAAGAAAAAAATTTTGTCATTGTTTTTAAAGGTTTTTTCCTGCTCTACAATTTTTCAATCCCTTCGACCGTAAAAATATTTTTTTTTTCGGGTTGAGAAAGAGCAAAAACTTATTTCTGGCAACTTTGGCACCCTTTATTTTATGCATTTTTGGTTTTAGCGCAGCGACTACATGAGAAAATTTGTAGAGAATAAAGTTCTCTATAATCTTTGTTTGGAAAAATTGTTCTCTACCACCTACCGTTCTCACGGAAAATCAAATCCAAAATTTTTTTTACTTTTTACAAGACGCCCAATGAGGGGGGTCCCGAAAACTTGGTTTCGTGCTATTTACATGCCCCACTAACGATTTATGAAATAAAATAGCTTCGGTCATTTTTTCCCTACAAAAATTACAAATTTACTGTACTATTATTTGTGCGCCTGCTCAAAAAATCAATAATAATAATAATAATCCACAAGCCTACGTACGCAGCTAATAAATTCCGTTCACAGTGTGGAATTGAACTCGCAGAAATGCTTTTGTTTTTTATTACTGTTTCTAAAATTTTCTTTTTCATGTCATAAAACAGAATAACAATTTATCTCCGGTAGACATTTCCATAATAAATGTCATGTTAGCATTTTTGATAAAAAATGTCATTTTGAGATTTCTATAATAAAAAATTTAAATTTGGAGTGGGTTCTTTAACCTTCTCAGTTTATTATATGAAAAAGTCAGAAGGCTTTCAAATATTATGAACGTTGTATGACTTTCCTCTTTTTAATATTTCAAAACTGTATTCTTTAAAAATAATTATATTTCATACTTAAGAAAATAACTGAAACCAATGCTTAGTTAAATAGTAAATTTTAACCTGAAATTTGGAAATTTTTACATTCTTTTTCACATAAGTACAATATTGTTAGACTTTGTCATTCTGAATCCTGAAACTTTCAATAAGTCCGTAAAAAATGTCGCTCCGAAAATTTGAACAAAATTGTGTAATAAAAAGACATGCCTCATATTTCTTAAAGTACCCTATCTAATGAATATTGTGAAAAGCGTTACTTTTGAAAATGTGGAAGTAAGATATAAGAATGTAGAATTAATGTCAAATAAGAAGTTTAATTCTTTATTGGAAGCACTTCAACGAATGTGTATTAACAATAATTTTATAATTTTCAAACTCCTGAAACTATTATTTATTCACTCTCAAAAACCGCCTTCAAAGTAGTGAAATGAGAGTTTTGCAATATACTGAAGTTAACTAATTTTTTCTGACCATTTCTTCCCCTAGATCATCACTAATCAATGTGCAATATATTTGCATCACTTTTTAAAATGAAGTTTCGATTATTTAAGAAAATGTCTAATTGGCAAACAATGTATTTTATTCAAAAAATTGCAAAATGATGTAATTTTCTAATCGGACAAGTTTTAGAATCAATACAAAGAAACAATTTATTTTAAATAACATGTTTTTCTAATAAATTAAAAATCTTATTGAGTTGAAACGTATCTTGTGAGCCGAGAGTTCTAGTGGAACGTGGGTTTTCTCTATTTGATTATTTATTCGATATTTCACTAACATTCGTTAACTTTTTAAACAGTTTTTTTTGTCTAAACAATTGATTTTCAGCAAGAAGTTATAAAATTATGACAGTTTGGAAATGGAATGAGTTTTCTGATCAATGCATTTATTATAACAATTCTGTAATTGTTTAAACAACCATGAAGTGTGTGCATGTACGTTGAAAGCTGAGAATATTAGAAAAATGTGTTTTTTTCGCTATTTGATTTATTTCATTATTCATTGAATATGTTACTAATATTTATTTGCTTAAAAAAAATTAGGTTGTTTAACAAGTTGTAAAGTGGGAAAATGATGGAATTTTATATATTGTACAAGTTAATTGAAAAACAGTGTTGAAAGCTCGGTTGAAAGTAAACGAAGGTGGATTCTATGTCATGCCATCACAGTAATTTTAGTCAATTGATGAGATTAGACTGTAACTTGGGAGATTTAAAAATACAAGCCTACATTTTCGTTCATGAAATTTGCGAACTCCAGTGACATAAAACAATTAAAAATTCATTTAATTGATTTAATCAGATTTCAAAGGATTTTTTATGATTCAGATGTCTTGAGAATGGTTAATATTCACTTAAATTATAGTATTCGTTTTAAAGTCTAAGGATGGGCTGAGCATACGATGAACGCGTCACTTTTGCTACATAAGCCAATATTTGAGAATTAAGAAAATTTTGCGTACTTATTTAATAAAACTGTGCTGCTGTCAAATTTTATGAAATTTTAATTGAAATCCTATTTAAGTAGTCATAAAACGGTATGAGTTTCTCAAGTTCAAATAATATTAAAAATACACGTGTCTGAAGAAACTATGTCAACGACATTCTTTCATTTTATTTTTTTTATTCAATAAATTTATAAGTGATGTATACACGAATAAGATTAATATTATTCGTTCAATTTAATTAACTGGATATTTGTTGTAGATTGATTTAAAGGCTGAAAATTTTCTTTCTAATTTTAAAGAGTCCACATAAAAAAAATATATATATTCTTTCAAAGCTGAACCAAAGTACAAAATTTAAGGACATTTATTCAAATTATTGACGGTTCCGATACTGGCCCCTGTTTATTCGTCACTGTTACACTAACTCTCCAAGATATTTTTTATCACAAAATTGGATGAAAACGCTTCTGACAGTTGACAATTACACCAAAAGTTGTGAATAGAGTTGTAACTGTTAATGTAGTATAGTCAATTTAGTTTTTAACTTTTTGCAGCTTTACTATCCACTTACGAAAAAAAGTGTTGGGTTTTTTGTGATTCTTTTATCGAAATTTGTCTTCCCCGTAGAGAAAACCACCTTATTTTTCAGTAATAGTAAAATAAACATGAAGGCTTTATTTAATACGAAAGTCATTCTTTATTATTATAAACTAATGCAGTTAAACACTTTGGAATGTCTTCTTATTCTCTGTAGGGTGGTCTTCCCTATAGAAAAATTTTCATACAAAAATCAGTAGAAGCCTATAATAATTATTCTCGTAAAATATTTCCGTAATGGATTGAAAAACATTCACATGTAACATTCTGATCCTACTTCGGATCACAAACAATATTATAGATTAGTTTTATATTTTTTTGAATTGAATTAATGATTTAGAGAATCGCGTATTGCAAATAATAATTTCAAATCCCGTTCTGAGATTGAGCCTAGTGGATATTCGTCGATTTCTTCTAAGAGCATATCTTCAACCACGCCGCTTTTAATGTTCATCAAATTTATAGCCTATGATATTCCACAATTTGGAATTCATAGCTGTCAAAACGTCAAAATTAGAAAATTTCATCTTTTTTTCTAAAATGAAGAGTGTTATATTTGGGTAATAGAAATTTGGCAAATTCAAAATGAAACTTTAAAGATTATAGACGTTTTACCAACAAAATGGGAACGACTGAGAGTGAACAATTTCTAATTAGATATCCTTAAAGCTGAAAAGTTCAATTTCAAATCTATAAAACTACAAAAAGGTTTTAAATTTGCGGCAGCATATCAAAATTAAAAATATCGAAATGGAACATTCAAAATTACCTAATTAATATTGATACATATTTGAAATTTCACTGTGTATTGTAACTTCAAGTCGTAATCGTGCACAATTGGAAAATTCCTACAAAGCATTAAGAGCTGAATATTTTTGAGGTTTATTTTCAATTTCACAAATTGAAAAACTACCAAATTAATTTGAAAACAAAAAATTTGCTTCAACAATAAAACCATTCAAGAACCAAGCATTCAAAATCGAATTATTTTGAATTTGATAATTGATCTGAATTGAACATTTCAAACTCAATGCCTATGAAATAATTTTTTTTAAGTGATTAGATTGTGAATTTTAGAATTCTATTCACAGTAATGATGTTTTATATTTGTATAATACTAATGGGCAGCGCAACGTTCTCCGTGCAATGTAGTGCACGTATAAAACTGCTAGTATTATAATAAGACAAATGAATTGGAATAAAAGAATATAAGCGTAATTTTCCGTCTATAATGTTTCTATTTGCAAGAATAGTAAATAATTTTTATATGTCATTCATATTTCTGTTTCCTTCGATCTGGCGATTATGCGGTGACTTTGGTGATGGAGGCCAACGCAGACTAGACGCTATATCAAGATACATTTTTTCTGCAATATGTCCATCTATACAATGAGCAAAATGTAGCTCTGTACATATTTTACTTTTATCATTAATAATAATTTTGGTGGTAGGGAATGTTATACGATTTCTTGGGCCTGGTGTGGGAGGATGACTGCTTTTGTCTTGTGAATGAAGTTTAGGATAGACGGGTCTTATGGGAGGCCCATCCATTCGGGGAGGTGGACGAACATTAGAACCTTCTTCATTATCCATCTGTACACTCAATTCTGTAAGCAGAAAATGGGGACTTATGAAGTTTTTGTGCTATAATAAAGTCGCTGTTAGCAATTTCAACAAGCTGGGATAATTAATTAATATATTTCTCAAACAAGTGCAAGCACAATCATAGCGCCGCAACTAAAAAAAACACATAAGCACACAAACACAAGCACACAAGCACGAAGCAATACAACAATTGACCAATTAAAGGTTTATGCGCTAAAAGTGATATTATCAAAATTTTTGAATCTTTCTCTATAAGGATTTGTTCTAATTCCTGAAGCCAATAATACAAGCATTGTATTATAAACAAAAATATATTTTCATATCTGAGGCACTGAAACTCAATGAACTTGAAATTTCTTACTTTTGAGCGCTCTCTAAATCTGAATTAGTCAAATGATGGCCGACTTTTTGCTTCGCAATTAAAATTATTTAATACTTGTTAGTCAAGTTTAAATAATCGAAGCTTCGACACGAATAACGTTGGATCAACAAAAATATTTTCATTTAAGGCTATGTTTATAGTATGATAAGAAATTCAAGGATTCTCTGTTCTATGTAGTAGAATATTGCGAAGAAACAATTCTGTCATATAACAAACTATTTAAACAATGATTCAAGCAAAACAGATTTTTGTTGATACAACGCTATCTCCGCCAAGGCTTAAATTGTCAGTAGTCAAATATACCGAAAGATTAGTGAAAATAATTCAACTATTTTTTTTAGTCAAATAACATAATCTACCATTTTTTGATTAATTACAATTTTCTCAAAAAATACCTTCTGTAGATTTCTAATATTTTTTGCTGAATGATTATAAATTTTCAAATTTGCACAATTCGCCCATTTCAAGTTCCACCTCAGAAAAAAACTAGACAAGCACTTATTTTCGTCATAGGTTAAACCAATTTCATGAAAATTTATCTTTGAAATTACCCGAACAAAATTTTCAAAACATTTAATATCTCCGATATCTCCCTAAAAGAGCCCCAATATTTTTAGCGAAGGTTAGGGCAATTTCTACACGGTACATTGAAATGTCAATTTTTTCAGATATCTTTTAATTTAGAATCAGTGACTGACTTTTTGCTTTTCAATTAGTCATTTTTAACTGACAAGATTTAGATTTAGAGAGATACGGAGCGAACATGTAATATTTCTTATTAATATCAATATTATATTATATTAAACCACATTACACTTACGAATAGAATTGAGAAGAACCACTAATTTGAGAAATAGAACTCCAATAATAATCTTCATTTCTTTAAGATAAAGTCACTGAATGAGAACTAAAATCAATGATCAACAAATTTTCGCAAAATGCTCACGACTCTATATATACTGACTACTTTATGTATACTGATTTCTCAACTATAGTTAAGCATTAAACGTATGAGATAAGAATAAAAGGAGGGACATTCTCAAGGTCTGATGTCGGATGTCATAATCTTATAATTCACTATGAGCTTTGATTGCATCATATGTAGAACATTGAAAGTTAAAAAAATTGACGCAAAATTTACTTCACAGGTTTCTGAAGAATTCTTTGCAGAAGAAGTCTAATTAATAGATCTTAGAATCGCACAATTAGCTCCAAAAAATATAAAATAAAATATTGAAATTAAAAAATTCATCTCATCATATGCTGAAAGCAGTTATAATGAATTATTTGAAATAGATTGAATTATTATGAAATTTTTTCATTTTTCAATCATTTTCACTCATTTTTTAACAATTTTCAACATGCGGGCGCACTTGCAGCCGAAACCAATCGATCGATTTCGATAAAACTGAGCATAAATGTAATAAATAACATGTACATATGCTGCTTTTTTTAGAGGAAAGTGATAAATCAACATACCATGTAGATGGATTTGAATTTTTCCGGAATTTTACTATTTTGAATAAGCAGAGGCGCCGACAGCCAAAACTAATCGATCGATTTATTTTTTCATACAAAACTACCGTTGACTAAATAATATACCTATTTATATAATATACCATCGTGGTTAGGAAATATTATGAATTAAAGATTGTGTTGATTCATAGTTAACCCAAAGCTTTTACCCAGTACCGTTGTAAAATCTTGGAAAATAATAAGCATATTGAAATTGAAATTTCAAAATTTGTCATCTTCGGTTGCTTCAAAAGCCTATAATTCACCATTTATCTATCTGAATTCGACCAAAAAGAGATCTAAGCAATAAATTTCAATTCATGAATATTCATTTTTATTGCATACATGTAAAAATAAATTCAAAACAATATATCTTAATCATTCTTGGTTTTCATTTTGGCAGTCATTCATAATATTGATTACCTACTCATATTGCTGATTCAATATTGCTGTTTGGTTAAATCTTCAGGAGAGAATCACCTGCTTAAAACAGTGGGTACCGGGAAGTGATGGGAAGTAACTAGTTACTTTTTTTTGGTAATGATAGTGGTAACGAAATTACTTTTGTAGGTGACTAACAAATTGGTAGTAGTTACATTTTTTCAGTAACAGTAACTATAAAAACCGTTACATTTTTAGTTACTTTCGAAATGTGTTTCACAAGTCGTTTTTTCGACAATCAATCAATTTTATTGCTTTTCCAACTATTTTCTTATTTTCACTATTTAAATTGTGTCGGCAGATAGCTATGGAGATTTATAGCCCAATATAGGAAAATTGAAATTTTTTTCCACCCTGTGATTCAAAATTTTCTAAAATCTATAAAAACACTTAGAAAAAAATTAAAAAATGATTTCAGAGTTAAATATTCATTTGTCTTTGGTTGATAATTAACTCTTTTAACCGGAAATTTAACTATCGCAGGTATTTTATTTATTATTCTAGTTGAAAATTGATCCTTTTTGTTCAAAAGTTTTATTATTTGTTTATTTAGTTAGATGTGAGTTGTTGACTATGGTGATGAATTAATAGAGTTTTTCGATCTTAATTGACAGTTTTTTTTTTGATCTACTAGTCAATAATGATGTATAAAACGTATTTTATTTAGCTTTCGTCCCACGACGCAGGACCTCT
>JAUMHM010000005.1:36375245-36386380 GCA_032362435.1 Melikaiella ostensackeni | reverse complement strand
AAGCGTGACGTAATACTTGAACGGCCCCTTACCTTCCAAATTTCGGGGCTGTACGACCCTCAGTACGACAGTAACCTTTGTTCAAAGTTGACCGCCTACCTGAGCTCCGCCGGAATTATGTAGAGTGTGAAAGTGAAACAGCACGTCAACGTGAAGTTTCTTGTGAAACTTGGAAAATCTGCTACAGTAATATCCAAAAAAAACAATATATTTCCTAGAATGGCCCTTTTTCTACCTTCCAGGTTGAAAGGGGCCTACGAGAAACGAGGTTAGGGTGTGATCTTACTCAACCATAGGTCTTGACAAACACACTACCCCTTGGCCTCTAGAATGCCTCTTTCTGCATTTTCTTTTATAACCCGTAGTTTTTTTCAAGTTTGGATATTGAAAATGACCTTTGTGGGTATTTCTATGGCTATATTTGTAATCAGTGCATCTATATACATCATTACATTATTTTTCACTAATTTTCCATTGATTCTGGAAATTTTCATAAAAATCAAACAATTATTTATCGATATATCCAATGCAGGTAGAAAAATCAACTTTTGATGTAACATTTATATGGTTGTACTGGGCTGTGATTGAGAGATGTGAATCTTCTTGTACCTATGTTACTCTCGCTATCTTTAAGTAAATTTAAACAATAAAATCAAGTAGATAGGTAAATTCCATTCAAAGTTATGGTGGAGCGTTAATAAGAACGTCAATGGAAAATCAATTTTCTTTGTGACATATTCGAGGTTGTACTTCGCTGTGATTGACAGTCGCGAATCTTCATGTGCCTACGTCACTCCGACTATCATTGCCTACACTTAAAAAAAATCATGCCGATACGTCAATCCTGTCCAAAGTGATGGTGAAACATAAAAAATGACATGAAAAAAAATTAAAACATATAAGTCACTTTTTACTGTGTGTTTTCGACTGAAAATGCACTTAAATTAAGGTATAACAAAAACAAGCTGTAACAAGAACTAGTCTTTTCGTCTGTGTGTCTTTATTAGAGTGATTTAAAAAAAAAATTTCATTTGCATACTCAGATTAAATTAATTTGTACCTCATTTCACCGAAAAAACTAGTATTTCTAGATAAATACTGATACGAGAACTAACTAGGTTTTCCATAAACTTAACAAAAAACTAATGATTATTCAATTGTACTTTCATTTCCGTCTAGTCAACAAATTCAAGAAAAGTAAAAATCGTAAATACATGGAAAAAATTTGTTCCAAGAAAGACGATCTTTTAAGGCAAATGGGCCTAGTTTAGAGGCAAAAGATGGTTCAAATTTATAGCTTTGATTCATAAAGTAGGCGTAATTTGAGGTGCTAAAGAAAGAAAAATATATGAGGAACGAACTTTTTTTGAACCGACAAATGTTCTGTTGAAATAACCAAAATTTTGTTGAGGCAGAACAAAATTTGGTTTGACAAATCTCAGTAAAACTTTTTTCTTGATTCAAGAACACAATTTTCTCAGCGTAGTGCTATAATTTCAAATTTTGAAGGAAAATTGTAGAATATTCTATTCCAAAAAATTGTAGAACATACAATAATATACAACGAGTTTAGAAAGCCAATTTCAAGGTCAATTTTTTTCAATATCCATTTAAGTTTTTTTTTTAAGTATCCGCTGAGAATTCCCTTTCCATCGAAACCTCGACTTTCACGCTTCTCCGAAGTCTCGTGGTTTGATTTACGAGAATATTTTCGGCACATAAGCGGGCAGGGTGCTGAAAAATGTATTTAATAAACCGTAAAACGTCGTTCCATCGAGGATTCGTGCCGAATTGACGTCAATGTGCGCGCACTATGCGATCAATTGCGGAGTGACTTTTCTATTTTCACTTCTGCAAATAAAATATCACCAGAACAATTTCATTTTCGATATTACCAAACTTAAATATTCCTTTCATATCTTGATTGGAAAATACCTCAAAGTAATTGAATACTTTATTCATAAACGGGAAAATGTTTCCAAATGTAATTATGGTTTAATGGAATTCACAGCCGTTAATTCTGGATAAGTATCTGTTTTTGTCAATTGTGTATCAATTATCAATCGAAAGATTACACCAAGACAAAAGTTATGTTAAAATTAAAAATATTGTTCCTTCGACTTTGTTTTTCTGATTTGAAGTGAAGGCAACTTTAAAAGAAGTAAAAATTGTTGGGTTTTAAATAATGAATTTTTTCCCCTTTTTGAGACAAAGAAATGATTCGTTTGATACTATTTGTTCATTGTAAAGAAATATGTTTTTCATTCGAATATAGTACTGGCTACAATTTAAGAAATAGTTTGTTTAATCTCATTATTTTATACCAAGAAAATTATTATTTTTCAAAATCAAATAAAAATTTTTTCATGTACCCTCGAAATCTGAATTAGTGAAAGTTCACTAATTATTAGTGAAATTTCGCTCATTCGATTCAAGAAAACTGAGCCACTAAGGCTTATTAGAAAATTAATAATTTCATTAGTCGAAATATTCACTATAATTAGATAGCGAAAAACTACAGTTTGCTTTGTGAAAATATATGAATTTAATTCGGACTGTATATTAATTAAAGTATTGTTATGAAAATGGAAAAAATGACAGTACCTAGAAAAGTTTAATAAATATACGCAATTGTGTAACATGTTTAGCTTCATACAAAAAGTCAGAAGGCCGTAGAACTCTAAATACGTGAATAAAAGGAAGGCGATATTGTGAAACTTGTAAATAGGCTGCGTAACTTCCATCAACATATCGTATTTACAAGTTACTGTTTCAAAATGGAAAAACAAGAATTATCTGCACACTTAATCTACTTCGCCTTACTTTACTTTCGTTGAAAAAAATTCCTTTATTACACGCATCCAGAAAAACACTAAGAATTCGATAAAACACAACTGCAAGCACTTGACAAACGTCGCGTACAACATTTTATATCGGAAACAATCGACAACAAAAGTTCACTAATTGATAAGTAACTGAAATCACTAAAGATTTAGTTAATATTTTCACGAATTTACTTAACTTGAATGAACTTGTGATTTTGTTACTATTCCAAAAGTAAAATGCTAAAATGTTACTACTTTATTATTCAAACACTTAATTACTATTAACGGATTGACTTTTTGCTACTAGAAAATTTTTATTTTAATATATTTTTGTTTAGCCATCATTTACATAAAACAATCAGTGATGTGTATGATTCGAAATTAATCGACTATCATCCGTTTCTACTCAGCTGAGAATTGAGTCGTAAGTCCAATTATTATCGAGCCTGACTCAGCACATGTGTCGCAAGTCCAATTATCGAGTCTGACTCAAGCTGTGATAGAATCGAAAAAATCCGATTCGACTCACCGCGTGAGTCGCAAGTCCAATTATTATCGAGTCTGACTCAAGCTGTGATAGAATCGAAAAAATCCGATTCGACTCACCGCGTGAGTCGAGAGTCCAATTATCGAGTCTGAATCAAGCTGTGATAGAATCGAAAAAATCCGATTTGACTCAGCGCGTGAGTCGTGAGTCGAATTTTCGACACCGACTCAAGCTCTGATCGAATCGAAAAAATCCCATTTAACTCAGTACGTGATTCGTGGGTCCAATTTTTGACACCGAATCAAGCTGTGATTGAATAGAAAAAATTCGATTAGATTCACCGCGTGAGTCGAGAGTCGAATTATCGAGTCTGACTCTAGCTATGGTCGAATCGGAAAAATCCCATTCGACTCACCGCGTGTGTCGTGAGTCAAATTTTCGTCACCGACTCAAGCTGTGATCGAATCGAAAAAATCCGAGTCGACTCAGCACGTGAGTCGTAAGTCTAATTTTCGACACGTAGTCAGGCTATGATTGAATAGAAAAAATCCGATTCGACTCACCGAGTGTGTCGTGAGACTAATTATCGAGCCTGACTCAAGCTGTGATTGAATCGAAAAAATCCGATTCGTCTCAGCGCGTAATTCATGGGTTCATCAGTTCAGTTCAGAGATCAGATAGGAAAAATCCGATTCGACTCAGCGCGTGAGTCGTGAGTCTAATTTTTGACACCGACTCGAGTTTAGATTGAGTCAAATTTTTCAAAACTGACTCCAGGATTGAGTATAGTATTATTTATTTTATACTATTATATTATAGCACTTTGCTGGGCTTGATGCAGCTAAATTCACTAAATTGGTTTCTTAAAAGCTGCTCAACTAATTGAACGCATCTGTATATCATAATTAAATTTATTGATTAGTGTTGAATAAGAAGTAATAATGGAAAATACTGTTAATTAATTGAGCAATTTGCATGCAATCCCTTGGAGTAAAAAAATTAATAATGAGTAAAAACTGATGAAAAATAATTTTGGGAAATGAAAATTATTTTTATATTCTTATTAATTATTATTATTATTGTATTTATCTGAGAATTTGAATGAAGAAATGAAGCATTAGTGAATAAGAATAAATTTCTATTTGCCAAATAAGAGTTACAAAAATAAGTAGTCAATAGGATTGTTTTGAAACAAAAATTCTCAGTTTTTTTCTATTCTTATAATTTAAGAATTGAGATCTCAAAATAGATAACTGTTTTGACCACAGAGAAACAAATTTTTATGATTTCTCATTTTTTTTATTTTATTATAAAAGCAGTATATCTTTAAATATAGCCACTGATTGGTAAAAGGCTAGAAGCGATTCAATAACTTAAGGTCATTGTAATATTTAAAATATTATTAATTTGTTTCTCAGTTTTCTCATAAATAAAGTATTTACCCAACCACAATGCTTATTCGACAATCTCAAGAGCAGCTAATATATTTTTGAAAGGTTCTACTGCGGCAAATCTTGCAACAACTCAATTCAATATGTAAAAGTTTTATTCAATGTAAATTGACAGTGACTCATTATATAGTTGTTTATTCGATGAATTTTGATAAAAATAATTCTTTTTGAATTTGTTGAATAAACGAATTATTTTTAACAGAATGCGACGAGTAGAATTGTACATAATGCTTTAAACAACGCAAAATTAGCCATTGTTTCTTGAAACTGAATAGAAATTGAGATATGTCATAAAAAGTTTTAAGATAACACCAAATGTCAGGGGCGAATAAATAGCCCCAAATTCTATTTTCCATAATATTTGTCTTTCCTCAAATTATTTGGCAGAATAAAAATTTTCTACAATTTGCTTAATTACCAATACAGTCTATTTTTATTTTTCCGAATTACTTTTTGCGCCAATTTTTATTCTTCCGAATTATCACTTGTCACAATTTCCATAATTCTGCATTACCATTTGACATAATTTTCAGATTACCAAATTAGAATTTGACATAAAATTTATAATACGAAATTACTATTTAACATAATTTTTATTTTTTCGAAACACTATGTGACATAATTTTCAGGCTACGTCTATACCTACGCGAAACCTTCAAAATTTTTCAAATTTCATTGGACGAACTGGAAAGGCGTTTGGTTTTTCCACCATCCCCAGACCGTTGCCAGTATTACGCCATATTTATTTTCACGTAACTTTAGACCCTCCGTAATTTTTATTCTTCGGAATAAGCTCATAACCTATAATTCATTGAAACGGAACGTCAACTGTCAATCCCCATCTCATCGAAACTGAATGTGAGTAACGTAAATTTCATTCTTCCTAAAATAAAAATTCTGTTAAACAGTAGTTCGATATTATAAAAATTATGTCAAATTGTAATTCGGTATAACAAAAATTATGTCAAATGGCAATTCGGAAATATAAAAATTACGACAAATGGTAGTTCGGAAAAATAAGAATGGTGACAAATTATAGATCAGAAAAATAAAAAATATGTTAAAAAGTAATTCGGTATTATAAAAATTATGAAAAATGGTAAGTCGGAAGAATGATAATTAGCACATAAAGTAATTCGAAAATATAAAAATTAGGTAAATTGGCAATTAGGCTAAATAAAAATAATAGCAAGTTGCTATTCGGTCAAATGATTTTAGGTACAATAAATAATAGGAAAAATTTAATTCGTGGAATATTCATGTGCCTCTTAATGTCAAGTAACTATTGTTAGAAAAATAATTTTGACTAAAATCTTATTTTCTCTTAAAAACATATTGCTGCCTTTTTTAAAATGCACTGAAATTGATTTCGGTTATATTTTTTCTGCTTTTATAAATCGTTTTTCAGTTTGAGCTTATATCAATATGACGATCGTAGCTTGAGTCGGTCCGGAAAGTTCGACTCATGAGTCGAATAGGATTTTTTCGATTCGAACACAGGTTGAGTCGGTGTTGAAAATTCGACTCATGACTCACGCGTTAAGTCGAATCGGATTTCTTCAATTCAGTCACAGCTTCAGTTGGTGTCGAAAATTTGACTCAAGCCGAGATGTCGGTTCTAAGTCGAATCGAATTATTTTGCTCATCACTAAAAACTATCAATAAATTGATAATAATCTATTTATCTAGAGCTACGTAGTTGATATCATCAAACTTGCAAATTAGGATAGCACTGCATACCTCCAATTTTTTTGTAATAACTTTTACAAATTTTGAGCATCTATAACTAATTATTATTAGTTTAATTCGTTATACTTCTGTGTGGCTACCGCGTCGAATAAGTAATTATGAATTTAAAATTTGCTGATTGACAATTATTTCAATAAAAATTGAAAAAGTTAAGAAAATTCAGAAAAAGTAAGGACAAGGTAATGCGTTACACTTTCTTTCCAATAAAAATCATACATATTTTGAAAAAGTCACGGTATCTTGTTGTATTGTGACAAATCATAAAAAGCTAATAAAAAGGTCATAATTCAAACACTCACACATTTCTAAAAACTGCTGGAAAAACTGCTAATTTCATGAACATCCTTCGAACAATATTTAAACAAAACCTTAAGTTTAGTCTCTCTATTTAAAAATATTCTTAAGGTCGACACGAAATCTACTTTCTTATGAACTTTTTCATGTACCAAAAATAGAACACAAGAAACCTTACAAATCAAAAATAGACTTACAACTACCTCCCTTCCGGCTCATTAGAGACAAACGTATAACGAAAGGAAAAGTTTTGTGTTTATAAACGCCTCAGAATCAAAGTTCAGTATTATTTCTTGGCAAGAAATTTATACAAAACTTATTCTTTAAAATCAATTTTTTTTAGCTTTTTATTCCCAAAAGCTAGTATGGGTCCAATTTATGTAATAATAAAATTCTACTTTGTGATTAATGCTTCAGATAGAAATAATAAAAGCTTTGTATATTTAAGTTGATCGTTGTGTTAAGCGAAGTAATTTGATCATCAAGGCAAAAAAATCGTTCTTTAATTTGAATAAATTTTTGGTTGAATATAACAAAATACTTCTTTCATAGAAAAAATATTTTTGCGAAAACAACAAAATGTATCTTCAATTTAAATAAAAATATAACCCAATAGTTCTTTAAATGAAACAATCTTCTCTTTGAATGCATGGCAATGCTTAAAGTACCCCGCATGTTTCTTTTTGAAATTGGGTTTCGATTAAATTGGCCCAATTTGATATATGGGTGGTTCTCCAGAAACAGGGCACTTCTGACTAGATTACTTTTTTTCGAGAGAAGTATTTCAAATTATTATTTTGTTTCATTGTTACAGTTCGCTGACTCAAAAAAGAGTAGTTCTGAAAAAACTCGAGCTCAAATGTTATGTTTAGGCTTTTATTTTCAAGAATGTTGAAAATTATCATCATAATATTCTAATACTTCTGGATGCACCGAGAAGTCTGAAGGGTAACTTTAGCTTAAAATGTCGTTGATAGCCCCCTGATTATGAATATCTGGGGTGCTTTTTCCAAAAGTTGGTCATTAATAGTTTTAACAAGTTTTTTTGACAAATATATTATTTATTAAAAAAACAGATTCTGTAAGGTATTTTTCAGAAGGTTTGAACCACGACAAGATTGTTTTCTGTTTCCTTTTTTTTGTACAGTTAACAGTTCCCAAGTTATAGCGTTATGAGCAATTAAATTTGCACTAAAATTGACATACGTGTAGGTGCATATTTCAGCACCTATTAGATCGAGAAGTTTCGTAAAACTTAATCGTTCTTATTTTTTAAA
Source organism: Melikaiella ostensackeni (assembly GCA_032362435.1). Taxonomy (NCBI): domain Eukaryota; kingdom Metazoa; phylum Arthropoda; class Insecta; order Hymenoptera; family Cynipidae; genus Melikaiella; species Melikaiella ostensackeni. The sequence goes on along the minus strand of JAUMHM010000005.1, from coordinate 36,378,297 downwards.
TTTAATTATAACCGCAAACTCCGAGTCCGGCTTGATATATTTGACGGCCGGAGTTTACGGTGTGTGGAGTTTACAAACCATAGAAAAACGCAAACTATGTCCCCAAAACTGAATGAATTATATACTCCTTTGAAGAATATATTTATATCTATCTCCTTCAAAAAGTTATTACGTTGATGTTGACTTATTTGCTAAAAAGTGAGCGATTGAACAACAGCCGGAGCTTACACATAATAAAGATACGCGAAACCTTATGTTGGTTTATATTGTTTTGAATGAAAATATCACTTTTACTTTGAAATCATACGTGGATGTAAAACGTGAATCTATTTATACAAGATTTAGGGTTTCGTTAACAAAAAAACTTAACAGAATTGCCGGAATGTCATGCAAATGTAAGCTCCGGCCACCAAACAAAATTTTTGGAGAAACTGTTTCAACGATTTTTTAATTACATATACACATGTTAAATTGATAACGTCCATTGTGGAATCATAGTTTTTCAGATAAGCTCTTGAAAGGTAATGTTCAAAATATGCATTATATTAATCTTATTTATAATAAACTTTCCTGTATTGAGATTGACTTAATAAATTTGTACAGGGCAATATATTGTATTTCGTTTGTGATGCAAGTAGGTGTGACCAAGTAGAATAAATCTTTCAAGTTTCAGAATGATTGAAAATGTTTTCTCAAATTTATTACGCAGGAGCGAAAGCAATTTCTTTGTGGAGAATTACCAATGTGTTCTAGAACTACAAAGTATATCAAATTGAGCCAATTTAACCGAAACCATGTTTCCATAAAGAACGTGCGGATTCCTTTCTTTGGTTAGAAGAAATTTCATTAAATCGAAGAAGCTTTTTACTGTGCGTATAAAAATTTTACGCAATTTGCTCCAGAATAAGACATCCACTTTAAATATTTTCATCATTGAGTTACGATGATTATTTATAGGAATATGATTAGGATTATACTTGTGAATATGCATTGCAAAAGAATTGAGTAATCTTCAACCAGCTCGACTGAAAGAAAGTACAGATGATGGTAGACATTCAAGACAAGAAAAATGTTTAATTAGTACACCATCCCCATCTTTGTAATGGATAATGACTTGCTACTGGTTCAGTGAACGTTAATTGGATAACAAGGGCTTGGTGAGCCTTAGCATCGTGCCTTCGAGACCAAAGGCTCGTCTTCTATTAATTCTCTCCAGAGATTTCGCTCCCTTTAATATGGTTTCTTTCAGAACTTCGTTGCGGGAATTCACTTAAATTAGCTGTTTCTATTTATAAAATGGTAGTTGTATATGAACAGAAAAGTTGTTACTTGTGGAACTTAGCTTGTTAAGTCTTTCACAAGAATTGGAAGGAAGTTATATTTTGTACAGTTTATTCATGAATACTTAATAATATGCGAAAAGACAGTTTTCAATGTTCTTTTTTCGAATTATTATTCTTTCAAGAAAGTTTTTCGATTTTACTTTCTTATTTGTCACAATCTTTCTCTAATCAATGTTTAGAAATGTTCTTTAGTATTTCAAAATATTAATTCTAGAATACAGGATGAAGCTTTACGCATTTTCTAGAATGTTCTAGAAAATTTTGAAATATTCTAAAATATTCTATAACGAGCATAATATTCGCGCGTTATAGCTCGCGTACAACATTGCTCTATCACTTAATATAATAAGATTAAATAAGATGGATAACAGAATTCAAAAATAAGTATTTTAGTATTTATTATATATTTTATCAAATCGCCCACTGAAGAAATGATTCTGCGGGCCAATTAGTTTAGTAACACACATTTTCTAGAAGCAACGTTTCCTTTTTTAATGTGACATTCAAATTTTTTTAAAAGTCCTCGGGTCAACAGGAAATCTTTTGGAAATTTTGAATTTCGGATTGGGAGAAAATGTAAATTTTTCTGAGGTTGGCCTATAACTTACAAGGGGAACCTACACACTTTGGAATTTTGTTTGGATTCATGCTCTTCCAAGTAAGAGGTCATTACCAAACTTGTAATAAGCTAAAGTAATAAGATGCGCTTTTCAGTCATTCTCGAGGAAAACAACTTTTAAACAACCCACGCACGATACATAGACTGCAATTTTTTTTTCAATTGCAATTAACTATTAGGTTTATGTAAATCAAGCCGAAGGATTTATTTTAACCATTATTTTCATAGAAAAAATTGGTTTTTGAGAATTTTCTATGAAAAAACTTCTCTTGGCGTGAAAGTGGTAATGGCTGAAAAAACTAATTCTTTAAACGAAAAAAATGTTCTCAAATTAATTTTCCGGCTCGATTTACATGAATTTAATAGTCAACTGCAATCAAAAAATTTTTATTGAAAATAAATTCAGGCAGCAGGAATCGAGCCCACACTTTCCGATTACAAACTCGGAACGCTACCGCCTAATCTAACTGGGACTTAAAAGACACTTGCATCGCGCTTTATGTGGCATGCGTAGATTCTTTCAAAGCCGTTTTTCTTAAGAATGGCTGAAAAGCGCATCTTATTACTTTAGCATATTACAAGTTTGTTAATGACCTTCTATTGGAAGGAGTACGAATCGAAACAAAATTCCAAAGAGTGTACGTTCCCATTGATAGTAGAGCTTTCTCCCTAATTATTTTTTCTCTTTGAAAGTAATTCTTTAGATTAACCTAGTTCCAACTTTTGCTTTTGGAGGAATTTCAACTTCTTATGACCAACAGGAAAAGTTTTATGAAATTTTGAATTTCAGAGTTGAGAAAAAACATTCCAATTTTCCTATATGACTATGGAAACTAACTTTCCCTTTCATTTTGAAAGTGATTCTTTAGATTAACTAATTTCTATTCCCAACTTCTGAAAGAATTACAACTCAGGGCCAACAGGAAAAGTTTCAGAAAATGTTCATTTTCGGGATTGAGAAAAAGTTTTCAATTTTCCCATAATGGGCTGTAAATCTCTACGGATCTGGAAATGATTTTTTTCTTCCTTCAAAAAGTGTTCAAAAGTGTTTGATTCCAGAAGTATTGATATAATATAATAATAACAGTAA
>JAUMHM010000005.1:36356413-36366643 GCA_032362435.1 Melikaiella ostensackeni | reverse complement strand
TTTTTTTTGAGACGATCGGGCAATACTTTTACGCGTTTTCGAGCGTCGGGCTGGTTATTGCATCCGGCGGCTCAATTACGACTGGACCGCATGCCGCATAGGGGAAACCAGTACGAGGTGAATACCAGTACGAACTTTGAAAAACGTTAGTCTTCCAGCATTGTGAGAGCAATTAAAACCAAATTACTCTTCTTCCATCCTCATTATTGCCTAAATTAGATTTGCAAGCTATTCAATTTAGAGTTCGCTTTCCTTACGATTCTGAGCTAAATAAATACCTATAGGGGAAACCAGTACGAAGTGAATACCAGTACGAACTGAATAAAGGGGAAGAAGTGACTGGATTTTAATGAAAAAGTTATGTAGTATTTTTTTATGAGTGACAGTATTGAAAATGAGTTTTATAATCAGCCTTTTTATCACTCACTTGCTATTTTTGAATTAAAAAATTTACCGGCCGGCAGTTCCATTTTCACGTTTTGCCGGACGACAATTAGGACCAGGCCGCGTGCCCATGTCGAAACTTCCGGTTCGTCCTTTCCACGAAGAGAAGATCTATTGTCTCCTCGGAAAATTCGAAAAACCCTAGTTTTGCGGCACTGCAAGAGCAATTAAATCCGAATTACTATTCTTCCATCCCTTATTATTGCCTAAATTAGATTTTTAAGCCATTCTAATTCAAAGTTCGCTTTTCTCACTATTAAAAGCTAAATAAATACCTATAGGGGAAATCAGTACGAGGTGAATAACAGTATGAACTGAATAATGGAAAAAGGGACTGGGTTTTAAATGAAAAGCTCTGTAGTAGTATTCGAAGAAGTTTCCTATACTTTTTTAAAATGAAAAATCATTAAGTTTCGACAAATACTTGAACTACGTGAATCTAAAGAAACACTCTTTGAAGGTGAAGAAAAAAATAATTTCCAGAGCCATAGAGATTTATAGCCCAATATAGAAAAATCAGAAGTCTTCTCCCAGCCTGAAATTCAAAATTTTCTAAAATATTCCTTGTTGGTCTTAGGAAGTTATAAATCTTCCAAAAGTGTAGAATCACTTCAAGAAGAAAAACTAATTTTTATAGTTACATATTCGTGTTTTTTTTTTTTTGTCAAAAATTAGTTTCTTTTTGCTGAAAGTTTAACCATTTAAGTTGAAACTTGAAAATTCATCTTTTTTCGTTAACAGTTTTAATATTTCGTTGAAAATTTAATTATTTTGTTGAAAATTCAACAATTTAGTTAACATTTTTTACAGTTTTGACGGGAAACTTTTTCTTGCTTGAAACTTCAACTCTTCTGTTGAAAATTCGTCCTGACAGTTTTGAAATTCATCTCTTTTGGTAGAAATTTCACCTTTTTCAGTTAATAATGCAACTGTTTGGTTGGAAATTAATCCGTTTGGTTGTGCATTCAACTATTTTATTTTTGAAAATTCACCTTTTTGGTTGAATTCAGCTGCTTTCGATTTGAAATTAACATCTTTTTCGGTTAAAATATCATTAGTTACATTTTTCGTTGAGAATTTATCTTTTTTACTTAAAATTCAACTACCTGGTTGAAAGTTGAACTACTTTGTACAAAATTCATTTTTTGGATGAAGATTCGTCTCTTCGGTAGAAAATTTATCTATTTAGTTGAAAAATCCGTTTTTTTGCGTGGAAAATTAATATTTTTAACTGAAAATTCAACTATTCCGTTTTTAGCTAAAAATGTATTTTTTTGTTGTTGAAAATTTGCCTTTTCTTGTTTCTCCACGTAAATGCGAACTCACTTAATATAATCCAGTAAGAAAATCCAACTATTTTTGGTTGAAAGTTAATTGTTTTTTTTTTAAATTTCATTATAGTTTTTCATAATTTTTTTCATTTTTTATTTCATCATAGTTGAAAAATTGTTTTTTTTTGGTTTAAAGTTAATTTTTTTACTTATAATTTAACTATTCTATTTTTGGTAGAAAATTGACACTATCAACTAAAAATTGTTCTTTTTTAGTTTTTTTTCTTTGAATTCAACTATCTGGTTGAAATTTTAACTACTTTGTTGAAAATTCATCTTCCTTTTTGTTAAAATTAATTTTTTTAACTGAAAATTCAACTATATCATTTTTGGTTGAAAAAATTTTTTTTTGTTGAACATTTTTTATTTGAAAATTCATCTTTTTCTCATCTTCCCACTCATATGCGAACTGAATTAATAGAACATAATAAGAAAATCCTACTATTTTTATGTTAAAGTCCATTCTCTAATTTTTTTTGGCTGAAAAATCTACAATTATGTTTTTTGTCAAGAATTTATTTTTTTGATTAAAAGTTTTTCATTTGGTTGAAAATTTGATTCTTGTGTAAACAAGTCATCCTTTTTGATTAAAAGTTATCTGTCTTAGTTACACATGTAACTATTTGGTAAAAATATCGTCTTTTTGGTAGAAAATTAATCATCTTGATTTAAATTCATCTCTTTGTTTACAACTTGAACTATTTTGTTAAAAATGGGTCTTTTTTTGGCTCAAGACTCATTTTTTCAAATTTCAAAAGCTCATTTTTATTCGTTGAAAATTGATCTTTCAAACTGAAAATGTAACTATTCCATTTTTTGTTTAATATATATACTTTTTTAGTTAAAAATTCATCTATTTGGTTGAAAATTCATGCATTTTATTGAAAATTTGTCTTTCTGGTTAAACCATAATCTTTTTAGTTGAAAATTCATCTTTTTGTCCGAAAAGTCTACTGTCTTATCGAAAAGTCGTTTTTTTGGGTTGAAAGTCAACTATTTTGGTAAAAGCTTCAACAGCGTCGTTGAAAATGAACTTTTTTGTCAAAAATTCATATTTTTGGATCGGATATTCGACTGTTTTGTGAAAAATTCCATCTGGATAAAATTGAAGCCCTTAAAAATCTGAAGTGTTTGAAAAATATAAAGTATAGGATAAATGGCTGATATAATTCATGTAATGACATTGTTATTTTTAAAATAAATTTTTCTGCTTCAATTTGGTATGTAATATTTTTTAACCACCTGTTCATCATTTATCAATATTATGACTGCAAAACTTCCACTATCAACCTCGAACTTGTGTGTCCTACTGCAGGGCAAATAAAGTGAAATAAAATAATTTCTATTTAGAACATTTTCAAAGTAAAAAATATTCAGTTTTGAATACAATATTTGTAATACTTTCTCGGATTTGTTCAATTTTTACGACTTTAAATTGAAAATTATGCAATTTGTAGGCTTTAAATTTTAAGTGCCTTCAGCTATTCGAGTTGGTTTAGTTTTTTCAAGGCTTCAAATTCAACTTCTTAGTGATCAATTTGACACTAGAGTTCAATCTATAAAAAAAGAAAGGAGAAACTTCGGCGCACTCTCGAAGTTTACACCGCGTATAACAAAAAAAATAATTAAAAACGCCCTCTAATTTTATCCACTTGTAAGGGTTAAATTTTCACGTTCAAGCTTTGATTTGACACTTCAAGTAATTTCTTGAATGCTCGTTAGTATTATATCAATTTTAGAAAAAAGCCAAAAAAGTGTTTTTTTTTAAATATTTCAACCCCATTGGCATTCAATTTATTTCAAAAACAGTAAATACCAGAGTGATTTTTTTTAGTTATGTTCTGCATCAAAAAATGGGTGAAACCACACATAATTTGTTTAATATCTTCAACTATTTAGGTAAGTGTAACTATTTCTTATAAAACCATATTTTTTCTAGTTTTTTTTTCACCGTATTTGTGATTACCTTCAGAATTGTTAGTGCTATTAGAAAATTAAGCTTCTCATAAAATTTGTAATTGGAAAACGCATCGTAATCGTATGTATAACTTTTTATTCAATTTTGCACGAAGATTACAAACTTTTCATAGAAGTATTGAGTTGCAAATTTTTCTTAGATAAGAGTTATTGGAAACAAATGAAGGACAGATTCAAATTCAGAGTAAAAAAATACTTGGAAATAATGATTATATCATTCCGCAGATACATAGGTCACATTTTGTTGATGAGTGTTATTTGTTTGAAGTGATAACCGTATGAGTTCATGGGATTAATCAACCGTGCGAATCAAGATTATTTTGATTTTGGATAAAAAATGACACGTGTATAATATGAAGATTCTTATATTCAAATATTTATATATAATTAGATACGAAGAGTCTAGGCACACCGAAAATATTTGGTCTACGCTCACCGAATTTCGGTGAATAGCCTTGCAGTTTCAAAAATGAATATAAACTAAAAATAAACTATATATATATAAACTATATATACTAATAAAGTTTAAATAGACAATAAATATATATATATATATATATTTATATGTAAATATACAATAAATAAATTTAAAAGAATAGACAATAAAGTTTCCCTAGGCTCACCGAAAATATGTGTTCTGCGCTCACTTTATTTTGGAGAACCTAGAAACAGTTAATTTTATGTTGTATCGTACCTTCATTAAAGCTTATATTTAATTTGTTTATAGATTTATTAATAAGGGATTATGAACGAAATTCTTTTTGCATGAAAATCAAGACATTCTTCGAAGAATTTGTCATGAAATTGGTAAAATTCCGTACAGAATTTCAAAATCGATACGACCTGATATTGTTTACAGAATTCTTGATACGATTCCTTACAAAATTTTCTATAAAATCTCTCGACATAGTATTTTGTTCTTATTTTATACGATCTTTCTAGAAAAAACAATTTTTTATCAGGAAAAGCTTGGAATTACCCACATTTTTAAATAAAAAAAACATATTCTTGTTATTCTAAAGAAAAGTAATAATAAATTAAAGGATGTGGCATACGTGCATTCATCTCTTAAAAGTAGGTCAGGTGCGAAGCAATGATTTGGACTTTGCAGATAAAAGTACAAGGTTTATCATGATTACAGTTCGTTAACGGATTATTGATTATATCATTATGACACAATATTTTAGATATGCTATTTTAAAGAAGTATGCAACTCGTGGGGTATATAAAACTCAGAGGCATTCTGCAAAAGTCACCAGTTAATTGTAAAGTTTTCGACTGACTACGATTACTACAACCATACAATATGGGGATCATTGTAGCTGCTCTTCTTTGTGCTTTCGTAGCCATCAGCAATGCTGGTAAGTAATTAAAACCTTTAAAAAATGATTTATTTATTTTTATATAATATCGTCCTAATACAAATTCTCGGGAAAAATTTAATTTTATTTCAATTTTTGTGCGGCCCAATTAGCTATTAACATGTAATTCATAAAGAGAAAAATTTCCTTTGTATTCAAAAATGAAACAGAAAATAAAATAATACTCAAATTCTGAGGTTGATTGATTCATTAAATCGAACATAACAATAAATTCGCTCATTTGGTCTTAACATTAAAAATGTAATTTAAGGACTAAGTAATTTACTTTTCCTTCAAAAATAAAAAATATCCAAGCAAATTTCATAAGGTTTCTGAAAAAAAAAATTATTTTATCTAACACAAGAAGTTTTGCATTATTCATTTCTGCGCATGCAGAGTTTCCTATTAGCTATTCAAATTAAAAAATTAATTTTTAACTGAAATTGAGTATAAGATAAAAAAAGGAAAATATTATTGTAGAATCAGTATTAAGGTGTGCATATCTTCGATTTATCACTCGCCCTTAAGTGGACGTACTACATCACGTTTTAACTATGAGAGATTCTAGTACCATAAACTCGTTATTATTTAATTGGCATAATTATTCTTTGGAAAATAAGCTCATTAGAATATGATTAAAATTTATATTTTTTAAATTAATTTGCGTACAAGCCAAAATATTTTTGATTTTTTAAATATGAAGCTTCGAAAATGAGTATGATTCTTTTAAAATTCGTTAAATCTTTTAGACACAGTACGTTGAAACCTAATTAATTAACAAATAACTAAGAGAAGACATTTTTTCAAAACTCAAGTATCTTCAAAAATTCAAATAAAGTAAGTGGCCAAATGGGAGTCACACACCAAATGTGTCTCAAATTAGATTATATAATGATGATTAACAAGAATTCATTTAAATTTGATAATGTATGTGACGGAGAAACATTCTTGATTAGACTCAATTTTTCAAATTATTGATAATTTTATTATTATTTCTTATTATTTATTCTTTATTTGTTACAATTATATTCTAGAGAAATAACCACAAGTTTTCTACGACATGGAAAAAATATCTGAGCTAATTCAAAGAATTGTATGTTAATTTAAAAGAATTGGGACACCGCATGTTTTTCTGTTGACTTTACACAAATTCAATTTTATAGAAGATATTTAATTCTTTAGTTGTTCAAAATTTTCAGTTTCATCACTATTGGATAACATTCTATTCTGCACTGAAAAAATAGGTTGTAGGTTCTACTACTTTGGTTTGTACAATATACCGCTGCTACTGTATTGGATGGCACAACCATTTTTCTTGTTGTTGTTACTACTCGGCTAGTTGCAGTAACAATGCGGACAGTAACAAAAAAATGGTAGTACCAACTAATAAAGTAGGAGTGGCATATGTTACAAGCCTAAGTAGTTGGACCTGCTACATATTTTTTCAGTGTAAAGACAGATTAAGAATATAACAGAGCTTTGTGAAATCAATAATGTATCATAGTGAAAAAGTGATGTGACATATCCCCAGTTATTTTCAACACAACTCTAAAATTCCTGTAGATACTAGTTAAGATCTACTTAGAGTGTCATCAAAATCTACCATCATTTGTTTATTAGTGATAATTGATTAACTATGTTTTTACAGATGTGTTGCCGTTATCTGTCAAAGATAACCAGATACTGATTGGTGGTGAACCAGGAAGTCTCTCTGGTATGAGTCTTTTCTGGAGCAACAACGGCTGGGGTGGTGAAAAATACTACAACAAAAAAGTGATAGAATGGTTGAAGAAGGACTGGAAAGCCACGGTGGTACGCGCTGCTATGGGAGTTGAAGAAGGTGGTGGCTATTTACAGGATCCCAAAAGCAACAAAGCAAAATTGATGGCCGCGGTTGATGCTGCGATTGAATTAGATATGTATGTCATCATCGATTGGCACGCTCATTTTGCTCACCAACACCTGGATGAGGCTGTTGAATTCTTCGAAGAAATGGCAAGAACTTATGTTGGTAAAAACAACGTCATGTATGAACTCTGGAACGAGCCAAAGAATGATGTCACATGGCAGGGCGTCGTGAAGCCTTATGCTGAAACTATAATTAAGACAATTCGAGCTATTGATAAAACAAACCTGATTTTAGTTGGGTCACCTACGTGGTCCCAGGATGTTGACCAGGCTGCTGCTGACCCAATCACTGGTTACGAAAATATTGCATATACTCTACATTTCTACGCAGGAACTCATGGTCAAGGTTTGAGGGACAAGGCAACTAATGCACTTAGCAAAAATGTTGCTGTGTTCGTGTCCGAATGGGGATCCGTTAATGCAGATGGCAATGGTGCTGTTAATGCAAAGGAAACCAATTCATGGGTTGAATTTATGAAAGCTAATAACCTCAGCAACTGCAACTGGAGCCTCAATGATAAGCAGGAAGGTGCTTCTGCTCTGAGACCTGGAGCGAGTCCTGATGGAGGATGGACTGAATCGGATCTCACCGAGTCAGGAAAATTCGTACGGGAAATGATCATGAACTGGTCTAAGTGAATTTAGTTTTCTGAGGAAGAATAATTAGTTAGTGTGTATGATGTTTGTTAAATAGATTTTAAATTTCAATAAAGAAACAAACGCTTTTATTTGATCTTTCATTTAGGAGCCTACTCGGAGGAATCACAGTATTTCCACTATTCCCTTATGTTTCCCCTTTTGTTGAAATTCCCACTTTTCCTATCTAAAAAATACGATTTTACCAAACATCTCAAAAATATCGGACACATTGTTGTTGAAAACTTGATTGGCTTTTGAATGATTTTTGAAACTGATCCATCTATTACATTTGAAATTTGAAAATAATATCCGCTGCTCACTTCCAATTTGTTTACAACTGTTAATTTGATTTGTTATCGTCATGATGGCAAAATAGTTTGATAAAAGAATCAAACTCAATTCAATTAAATAAAAACAATTATTCATTGCCGTTAATTTTACAATGTCGAGGGGTTGATCATTCGAATTTTGAGTATGCACCAGATATTAAGATTTCAAAGATTTCTAAAGATTTCACAAAACTTCATAAGATTTCTAAAGATATCTTTGGCCTTAAAAAGTATTAACAAATTTCAATGTTTCCAAAGTATTTCGAAATATTTCAAAGGATTTTTCAATTATTCATGCAATTTCAACAAACTTCAAGAGATTTCGAGAAATTCCAGAGAATTTCAAGGGATTTTAGACCAATTAAAGAGACTACAATGAGTGTTATAGGATTTCAATGGATGTAAAAAGATTTTAAACGATTGTAAATACTTTTCAGATACTGAAAAGACTTGTCAAAAATTTCAAAGATTTTCACAGAACATCTATGAATTCCAATCATTTTAAAAAGATTTCAAGAGATTGAGAGAGGTTTTAACGATTTTGTAAAAGTTTTTTATTTCAGAATATTGTAAGCGATTTCAAGAGATTTCTAAAGACCCCGAAAGGTTTTAAACAATTTTAAAGATTGTCAAAATATTTAAAAATATTTCAAGGGATTTCACAAGATTTCAAGTTATTTCCAAAGATTTCGAGGGGTTTCACATGATTTCTAGTGATTCCTAAACATGCAAAAGAATTTCAGAGGATTACTAGAGATTGCAAAATATTTTAAAATGTATCAAGGAAACTGAGGATTTCAACAGGTTAAAAAAATTGTGAGGAATCGCAAATGATTTCAAAGGATTTCAAACAAATTTATGAAATTTTACAGGCTTCAAAATTTTTTAATTAATCATGACGCATTCAAAGTTTTTTGAAGTTTTCCATAGTATTTGGAAATATTTTAATGGATTTGATGGGGTTCCAGAGAAATTTATACGATTTTGTAAGCTTTCAGAAGATTTCAAGGCATTATAAGAAACTTGGAATATGGAAATATTTTTCTTGTCACTTACCCATTTTTTCAATAAAAATCTAGGGTAAAAATATCGTTTGTAAGCACGTTCATCACATTGGTAGCCACTCAAAGAATATTTCCATAATTAAAATTTCTTATCTTGCATTGAAATCTCCTTAAGGTCATGAAAGGCTATATAATTCTCTAAAATCCCATGAAACCCCTTAGAATAATTTCAAATTCTTTGAAAAACTTCAAAATTTTTTCAAATGCATCTTAATCGAAAAATGTTTATAGCCCGTGAAATCCCTAGAAATCCTCTGAAATTCCTTAAAATGTTTAGAAATTACTGGAGATCCTGTAAAGCCCGTTGAAATATTCGGAAATTACTTAAAATCTTATGAAATTCCTTGAAATGTTTAAAAATACCTCGGCTTGAAATGTTTTAGAATTACTTGAAATTCTTTCATGAGTACTGTGAATTGTTTCGAAATATTTTAAAATACTTCGAAAATCCCTCAGATCTTTTCAAATACTTTGCGATTCTTAAAAATTGTTTGAAATCCATTGAAACTTCTAAAAGATTTGTGATGTGCCTTGAAATATTTTGAATCCCATTAAAAACGTTTTAAAACTTTTAAACTCTCTCAAAGTCCCTTAAGATCCTACAGCATTTCTATAATCTCTTAAATTTGTCTGAAATCTATTGAAATCCTTCGAAATTACTCGAAATCTCTTGAAATCTGTTGAAATCACTTGAAATATTTCGAAATTCTTTAATGGCAGTAATCATTGAAAAAATCGTTTGACATTTTTAGAAATATAACATTTCTTATGAAAAGATTGTTTCTTCTTTTCAACATGTAAAAAAAAGTTCAATCTTTCTCCTATTCGTACCCTTCTTTTGTGCCAAAAAATACCCTTTTTCCCTTTTATGAGCTTCCTTCGCGCTGTGATCCCTGTACTCAACATAGCACATACAATTTGTAGATGTCTATAAAATAAAACTTATTTTGCAGTCAACAGTGAACAATTATTGAAGATTTCAAATAATTCACGGATTTAGAAAAAATTTTTCAAACGAATAAGATTTCCCTCCTAATGAACACTTTAAAAGGAAAGTAATTTCCTTGCCAATAAAAGCTAACCATTATTTTTTATTTATTTTTTATTATACCATTAAGCCAAATCCCTTTCGGGGTAAGCGTAACTCGTTCGGTTCTGGTCTCGTTTCACTACTGGG
>JAUMHM010000005.1:36332947-36349985 GCA_032362435.1 Melikaiella ostensackeni | reverse complement strand
GAAACTTTCGATTATATTTAAAAAAACAAGTTTATGAGCCTTCAGAAAATTTATAAGGGCTACTTGGATCTTTAAAAACTGCTACTTGGGTACTTGTAGAAAAAATCTCAGAGACTTAACTGGGCCTGAGAATATTTAGAGAATTTTCAGTGAATTTGTATCGTTAGGGAGTCTACGAGAAAATTGAGTACCTCATCTTACCCCCTATGCCCATTTTGCCCCACGCTATCCTACCAAAATATCGACAAATTATGTATTTTCTGCAATCATGAATAACAATGTACATTCTTTCTCGAGTCCAGTACAAAGTCCCTCTCCAGAATTGATAATAATATTATCTAGCGACGTTTTGACAAAAAGGAAGTACATTGTGGTGTGAATAATGTGCAGGTGAGCCGCGACGAGGACCAGGGGGCAGCATTGGCCTCTGGCTACCATTGTACACTTTCATGTCGTCATATCCGCTCGTATTATTTTGCCTGGCTGTGTCGGCATTTCTCCCTCTCGAACTAATAAAGTGCCTTGAACTCATGCACGTGGAAAAAAAAGGCAGGAATTTTAAAAATATACTCTATTGCACCACTGGATTTATGATGACCAACGATAAAGCAAAAGAGCGTGAGAGATGGAAGACTGATTGTTCTGCTCTTATTCGCTTCTCCTTTCATCGATATTATATTTCAATTGCCAGAAAAAAAACTGAGTGATGAAAAGTTGAAAAGTTGAACAGGGCTTAGTTATGATTCATGGGAAAAAATATATTACATTCTATAGACAGATTTCGAGGCGCATGAATATTCCACAAATTCTATTCTTCCTAATATTAACAATATTTTTACATAAGATCACTTGACCGAATAGCAACTTTATATAATTTTTATTCATCCTAATGGCCAGCTTACCTAATTTTTATTTTTCCGAATTACCGTTCGTCATAACTGTTATATTTCCAAATTACTATTTGCCGTAAGTTTTATTTATCCAAAGTACCATTTTTCATAATTTTCATATTTCTGAATTACCATTCGACATAATTTTTATTTTACCAAATTATAATTTGATATAATTTTTATAATACCGAATCATTAGCTTAATCAGAATGCCGAGCGCCATTTTAGGGAGAATGAAATTTATGTTACATGCAGTTTCGTTGACATGAGAATTATGACAGATAGCATTTCATTTAAATGAATTTTAGGTAATGTGCTTACTAGGAAAAATGAAAATTACATCACGTAGTGTTTCGGAAAAATGAAAATTATGTTAAATAGTAATTCGGTATTATAAAAATTATGACAAATGGTAAATAGTATTTCGGTAAAGTAGAATTGTGTCAAATGGTAAGTCGGAAGTGTAAGAATTATGACAAATGGTAATTCCGAAGCATAAAAATTAATTTAGAAGAACGAAAATTAGCTAACTTGTCCACGAGGATGAATAAAAATTATAGAAAATTTCTATCAGGAAAATTAATTTTGGTTAAATAAATATTAGAGAAAATAAAATGGGAACATTCATGCGCCTCACCGATTTCATATGAAATCGGGCAGTCTGACCATGCACGGTGAGTATCGACTGACCAACCCAAAAGGACTTGCATGTCCCGGTTTTCTTCTGATTATATTTCTGAGATGTTCCACGATCATTCTGAAATCAAAAGGAAAAAAAGTTCTGGGATATAGAAAAAATTGAAAGGAAACAAAATTATTCCCCCCAAAAAGATTTAAAAATTTTGTCAAGACCATTTTTTGGTAAGACGCAAGGTTCTCGTTTCAATCGTGAAAAATGTTATTTTAAATACAAAATTTCTATTTTCTAGCAAAATTATGCAGAGTACAAAAACTATTAGAAGACATTTTTTTATCTAAAAAATATCTACAATTTTTTTTTCTTTTCAAAAAGATCCACAAATTTTCTTCAGACTATTTTTTTGATGAGACGGATAGTTTTCTATTAATCATGAAAATTATTTTTGAATATAAAAAATTCCACTTTCAAAGAAGATTATACGAGAGAGAAAAAAATGTTCAGGAGCACAATTGTTCATGTTAAAACGATTTTCTGTTTTAATCGTGAAAAAAGTTAATAAAAATAAAAAATTCCACTTTTCAGCAAAATTATACGAGATACGAAAAAAATGTTGGAAGGCAAAATTTTTCATCTCAAAAAGATGCACAAATTTTTTTCAGACTATTTTTTTGATGAGACGCATAGTTTTCTATTAATCATGAAAATTATTTTTGAAAATAAAAAATTCCACATTCAAGAAAGATTATACGAGAGAGAAAAAAATGTTCAGAAGCACAATTGCTCATCTTAGAACGATTTTTTATTTCAATCGTGAAAAAAGTTATTAAAAATAAAAAATTCCACTTTCCAGCAAAACTATATTAGATACGAAAAAAATGTCAAAAAGCAAAATTGTTTACCTCAAAACGATCTATAAAAGTGCTCAAAATGGTTTTCTTGATGAGACGCATAGTTTTTGTTTTAATCATAAAAAATGTTATTAAAATAAGAAATTTCTTTTTACAGCAAAACTATAGGAGATACAGAAAAATGTTCTAAATCCAACTTATTCATCTTAAAACCATGAACCAATTGGTTTGAGAAAATTTTCTTAATGAGACGCATAAATTTTGTTTTGGTCATGAGAAATGTTATTGAAAATAAGGAATTCCAGTTTATAGCAAAACTATACGAGAAACGAAAAAAAATGTTGATAAGAAAAATTATTCACCTTGAAGAGATTACAAATTTGCTTGAAAATATGTTTTTGATAAGCCGCATCGTTTCTGTTTTAATTATGAAAAATGTTATTAAAAATAAAAAATTTGACTTTCCAGCAAAATTATACGAGACACGAAAAAAAAACATTAAGAAGCAAAATCGCTCATCTCAAAACGATCTATTAATTTAATTAAGATTATTTTACTGATAAGTTATAATACATACTTAAAATATGGCAATATGTCAGAAAATAGCTACTAATAGTTCACTGGCCACAAATTCTAAAAGAAAAATACAAACAAATATTTTTTTACCCCAAAATACTCGTAAAATCCTATTTCTCTCTCTGAGACCCCATGAAATCCCTGAAAATAATTTTAAATACTTTACATTAAAATCTTTTCAAATATTTGGCAATCCCTAGACATACTCTGAAATTCTTAAAATGTTAAAAAAAACACTTAAAATCCTGTGAAATCACTCGAAATCTTTAGAAATAACTTGAAACCTTGTAGAATTCCTTGAAATGGATTGAAATACTTCGGCAATCCTTAAAATCTTTTTAAATTCTTCAGGGTCTCAAGAAACCTCTTGAAATCTCTTGAAATCTTTTGAAACCACTTGAAACTTTGAGGAGTTTTGTAATATGCCTTGAAATATTTCGAGATCCATTGAAAACTTTCACAAAATCACTAAAATCTCTCAAAATCCCTAGGAGTCTTCTAAAATCAGTTTAAATCCATAAAGATCCTATGAAATACCTTAAAATCCTCTCGTAGGCCATGAAATCCCGGAAGTTTCTCGGAAATCCCTTTATATATTCTTTAATCGCCTGAAATATTAATAAAATCTGCGAAATCTTCAGAAATGTTTGGAAATTACTTGCAATCCTTTTGTAAATGTTGTTAAGATCTCTTGAAATATATTGAAATACTTCGAAAATCCCTAACATCTTTTAAAACACTTTGCAATTCCTGAAAATTCTTTGCAATCTATTGAAACATTTAGATTTTTTGTGATACCTCTCCAAATATTTTGAAACCCATTGCAAACTTCTACAAAATCGTTAAAATCTTTCTAAATCACTGATAGACTTTTAAAATTAGTTTAGGTCCATAAAAATCCAGTGAAATCCCTTAAAATCCCTTCGTATGCCATGAAATCTTAAAAGATTCTTGAGAATCTCTTGAAATATTCTTGAATCACATGAAATTCTTATAAAATCTGTGAAATCCCTGGAAATATTTTGAAGTGGCTTACAATCTTTTTGGAAATTCTATTAAAATCTCTTGAAATATTTCGAAACAGTTCGAAAATTTCTAAAATCTTTCAAAATATTTCGCAATTCCTAAAAATTCTTTGAAATGCATCGAAACCTTTAAAAGTTTTGTCATATTCCCTGAAACATTTGGAAACCTGTTAAAAAACGCTTTAAATCTTTTAAAAACTCTCAAAATCTCTTGAAATCTTCTTAAATTGATTAAAATTCTTTAAAAATCCTTTAAATCTTTTGCAATTCCTTACACTCTCTATAAATTATTTGAAATCGCTTGAAATCTTCTTAAATACCTTGAAATCCCATAACATTCTTTATAGTCTCCTAAATTGGTCTAAAATAATATTCCTCGAAATCTCTTGAAATCTATTAAAATCACTTGAAATAATTAAAAATTCCTTTAAAATATTTCGAAATACTTCGGAAACGTTGCAATTCTTCTAAACTTTTCAAAATTGAAAAATATTTTCTGACATCTTGTGAAATATTGTGAAATCTTTGAAATATTAATATCTGGTGTACACTCAAAATTCGAATGATCGCCACCATAAAGATCAAAAATTAAATTAAAAGTTCGTTAACAAATTGAAAATCAGCAGCAGTTTCAAGACATTCAAAAGCCAATCAGGTTTTCAACAACAATGGGTGCGGGATTTTCGAGACATTTCGTTACACCACTTTTTTCAGAAAGATAAAATAAAAAGTTTTTTTTATATGAAGGAATAGTTTAGCAGGAACGAAACTCACAGAATATCTCTTCCATACTATAATGAATCTAAAAAAAATCAAGAAAAAATTAAAGGTGGCCTTTTCATAAAATTGACTGTTTAGTTTCATCGAAATATGTACGTCATTTTAGCAATTTTTGAAAGTTTCAAGTTTTTTGAAGGATTTAAAAGATTGTAGATAGCACTACAAGCTGCCGCAAAGGAAATTAAATTATGTCAATTTGTTCCCTAGATATAACATTTTAGAAAAAATATTCGTTAATTTTCTCATGATTCACGTAAATATTCAAGTAGCCCTAAGTCCGCGAAAAATATGTTTTGATAAAGAAGAAAAAACATCTGTCTTACATTTTGCCTTAAAAAACAATATATTTAAGCCCCTCACAATTCCGTGACATTTCCAGGGTCAAATTGCTCTATTTCGTATGAAATCGGTCTAAATACTACGAATTAATCTGACATGAGAGTGAATGTAAATTTATTTCATAAATCAGTCGCTATTTTTATTTGAAGCACTTTTGTTCAGAGACTTCTATGTAAATTTACACTTACTTTATACCTAATTTTGTAATTTTTTATTTCTAGATTCACTTACACTTTTCTATTTTCTGATCTATTTTGAGTTTTTGCTCTGCTTTTTGAATATTCAATCTACCCAGAACATAAATTGTCCTCCCTTTGGTGACTTTCTCTTCACGGTCGCTGTTTTACATTTGAATGAATGTTTGTTTCAATTAAATGCGAACTTGCCTTCTTTTTGTATGAAAACTAGAAAACTGCATTTGTGGGCCAATGATTTCACTTTTCTGAATATTGGCAACGATTTTTTTACTTTCTATTTCAAATCTTTATGTTATAATATTAAATATAATCACTACTCGCAATAATAAATTACTCTTTTAAACATCATCACGATAGTGAGGTTACCGCTCCTGAAAACTGCCCTACGAAGACTTTATGCCGCAGTTTTGATACACACTATGAACTGCGCATCAAAACTGCGGTATAAAATTTTTTCAAAACAGTTGTGAAAATGAACCATATAAAGTGACACTTTAAGGAACGAAAAAAAGTGTCGAGAAGCGACTTTTTCATGCCTATGCCGGGAAGAATATGTTTAAGGCTTCTACTTGAAAATATGCTCGAATTCACAGAATCTTCTGAACATTTTGTCTGAATAGTTCAGAATGTTTTTTTAATATCTTGTAGGTAGTAGAATTTTGCAAACAAAGTTTCACAATTATTAGCTGTAAGCCTCTATATTTTTTACCTAGATGAAGCAAATATCGAATCCAGAAATCCAGAATGAAGGGTGCGCACAGTGGGCTAAGAGACACCGAAAACTGGCCAAAATTCAATATTTCGTTAAACTTGTATGAAACTTGGCATAACAGGATTTGTTATGGCGCTGATTTCAATTTTGGCTTTAAAAGTTACAAATTAAAAATAATGGATCCAATATGGCTACCAAAATTTTGAAATTTCCACAGATTTGTCTAAAACTTGGTGCGAGGGGGTTTATAAGGTCGATCATTTCGATTTTGACATCAAAACTTACAAATTCAAAATGGCGGATCAAAATAGCGGCTAAACTTTTAAAATTTTCACATATTTTCCTATAAATTGGTACAAGGGTGTTTTTGAGATCGCTTATTTCGACTTTGACGTCAAGAGCTACAAGTTTAGAATGGCGGATCCAATAAAGGAGCCGGAATTTCCAAATTTGCACAGATTTTCCTAAAACTTGGTAAAAGGGGGTTATTGGAACCCCTGACTGAGCATTTGACGTTAAAAGCTATTATTTCAAAAGTTCTAGGAACCAGGATTTACTACGTGTAGGTTGCAGTGCAGTCTGATCTTTTTTTTTTTTTTGAAAAACTTAATTTTTCGATTTTAAGAGGTAAAATTTTGTTTCGTACTGTTTTATACCAGAGAAAAAATTAGAACAGATAAATATTATCATTCGAATTGTCTGAAGACATTTTTTCATTTTAAAAATGTTATCGGCTTATAAGCAGAAGTTTTTAGTGTTAAAAAACATATGGATATGAGTACATTCCTGGCGTTTCTGCTTAAAATAATTATATCGAGTACAAGAAAAAAGAAAAGAAGAAATCCATAATGAAATCGAAAATAAAGTTTTTCAAAAAAAATGAAGTAAGCTTAAAAATTATTAAGGGCTTTTGTTGCAATTTTCCGAGGATCAATTTTGCATATTTAACCTTTTTCCATATCTCACTTCGCTGTAGAGAAAAACGTTTAACTTCGTTTAGCGGAAAATAAACGGTTTTCAACGAAGGAGCAGACTCCCTGTGAACTTCGTCTAACTCGGCTTTGATCTGCGCGGTCCTCCATTTTTTTTATTAAAAATGTTTTATCACTACACGAAACTCCTTCTTCTGCATTTTTTCGAAAAGTACAGACACGCTCATTTCAAACGTATGCAAAACGAAAACTAAGCGTCGCACAGTGGGAAAAAATGACTTATTTGGTTCAAAATAACGCACATCCCACAAATATTAGCTGATTTGGACAAAAAAAAATTTTTAAAAAGCTGATAAAATTTCTGAGAGAGTTGTGGAGCCCAATTTTTAAATTAGGTTTTCAATTTTTTTTTAAATAAACAAATATGACGAAAAAATGGCCATTTTTTCTATTTGACTATTTTCTATTTTTTTGTATTATATATTTTTTATTTAAATTATTTATTTTTTATATTTATATAATATATTTTATATATATTTTTCTATTTTCTAGAAAATTTAATTTATAATGAACAAAAAAATTTATTATAAGCAAATTATTTGTTGAAAGAATGTTTTCTACTATTTTCCGTAATTTTACGTTTTCTTAAGTTATATTGCTAGGAATATGGATAAAAACAATATAATGATGCAGAAATTTCTTCTTGAGATTATTATTGTGAATATTATAAACAACTTTAATAAACAAATGCATTAATCAGGAATTTTTCGATAGAAAAATTTGTTTCTTTCGATGGCAGTGTTTCAAATTAGGAACTTTATGATAATTTTAGCAAAATTCATAGTTTGTTGATGAATCTTATGATTTTTTGAAACAAAATTAATAAACAAATACATTATTTGGGCATTTGTCGGCCGAAAAATTAGTTTTTTTCAATGCCAGTCCTTTCATTTGAGAACTTCATGACAATTTTAGCAACATTTACTATCATTTGATAAGTTTTATGATTTTTTAAAATAAATTTAATAAACAAATGCATTAATCAGGCATTTTTCCACAAAAAAATTCGTTTCTTTCGATGTCAATTTTTCAAATTAGGAACTTTATGATAATTTTAGTGAAATTCATAATTTTTTTATCAATCTCATGATTTTTTTAAACAAATTTAATAAAAACATGCATTAATCAGGCATTTGTCGACAGAAAAAATCATTTTTTTCGATGTCAAATTTTTAATTAGGAGCTTCATGATAATTTCAGTAAGATTCATAATTTTTTGATCAATTTTATGGTTTTTTTAAACAAATTAAATGAACAAATGCATTGTTGAGGCATCTGTCGACGGAAAGTTTCTTTTTTTTTCGATGTCAGACTTTTAAATTGGAATCTCCGTAATGAATTCAGCAAAATTTATGATTAGTTGATGAATTTTATGATTTTTTAAAACAAATTTAACAAAAAAATGCATTATTCGGGCATCTGTTAACGGAAAAATTCGTTTTTTTCAATGTCAGTCTTTTTAATTGGAAACTTCATGACAAAAATTCATAATTAGTTGATAAATTTTATATTTTTTAAAACTCAAATTCAACAAGCAAATGCATTAAATGGGCATATGTCGATGGAAAAATTGTTTCTTTTCGATGTCAGTCTTTTTAATTGGAACTGACATCGGAAAAAAACGAATTTTTTCGTCCACAGATGTCCGAATAATGCATTTGCTTGTTAAATTTGTTTTAAAAAATCATCAAATTCATCAACTCATCATGAATGTTGCTGAATTTATTATAAAGATCTGAATTAAAAAGTCTGACATCGAAAAAAAGAGAATTTTCCCGTCGACAGATGCCCCAATAAGGCATTTGTTCATTAAATTTGAAAAAAAAAATTATAAAATTGATCAAAAAATTATGAATTTTGCTGAAATTATCATGAAGTTCTAATTTAAAAAGTCAACATCGAGAAAAACGAATTTTTCTGACAACAAAATTCTGCTTCATGCATTTCTTTATTAAATTTGCTTTAAAAAAATCATAAAATTTATTAAATGGTTATAAATGTTACTGGAATTGTCATAAAGCTACCAACTAAAAGGACTAGCATTGAAAAAAAACGATTTTTTCCGCCGACAAATACCCGAATAATGCATTTCTTTGAAAAAATCATAAGATTAATCAACACATTATGAATTTTGCCAAAATTATCATGAAGTTTCTAATTTAAAAGATCGACATCGGAGAAAAAAAATTTTTCTGTCGAAAAATGTCTAATTAATGCATTTGTTTATCAAATTTTGTTTATAATATTAACAATAATAATCTCAAAAAGAAACCTCTTCATCTTTATATTGTTTTTATTCAAATTTCTTGCAATATAACTTGCAAAAACTTAAAATTATGGAAAATCGTAGAAAAAATTCTTTCAACAAATAATTTGTTCATAAAAAATTTTTTATTTCATTATATAATATTGAAACATCTTCAACTAATGTTACTCCATGAAACTTAGGAGATTTCAACAATTTTCCTGTTATTGACGTACACCGGGAACGTCAAATAGAAAAAATGGCTATTTTTCTCGTCATATTTATTCATTTACAAAAAAATTGAAATTCAATTTGAAAATCAGATTCAACAAGTCTTTCAGAAATCTTATCGGCTTCTTTCTCAATTTTTTGTTATTGAAATCGGTCAATATTTGCGGGCTTTACGTTATTTTGAACCAAAAAAGTCATTTTTTTCCCACTGTGCGTCGGTTTTGACTGAAGCTTGGTAGAGGTTAGTTTGAAGAGTGCTATTTCTTGGACATATACTATAAAGTTCATTTTGGCGCCATCTAGCGAGAAATTTACCTTACTTATCCAGAGACCCTCGTATCTTTGTCAAATGTCAAAGGTGGCAAAAGATGGCAAATAATCTGACTGTTAACGTCATAAATGAACCTTGTAGAATCATGAAACTTCAGATATGAGGGAAACATCAGGGAACTTTTGATTCAAAGAATGTCTATGTTAATTTTCAAAATGCATGAGCATAAAGTGAGAGAATTCGAACCCAAGCTAATATTAGTGTTTCTCATTTACATCATATTAATTTATGACCACTCAGATGAGAAAAAAAACGTAACATTTGAATTCATAATCTAATGAACAAGTTTTTTGATCCGATTTCTTAAAAAACTGAAATAAAAAGAATACATTTCTTTAATTCATAGCGTCCTAGAATCAAAAGAACTTGTTAAAAAATCATGAAATTCGCAAGAAGTTGCTTCAAACCATCTACTTTATGAAAAATAAGTCTTTCACCAAAAACTTTCAAGTTGGATTTTGGCCACTTTTCAGTGTTTCTCAGCCCACTGTGGTGCGCCGCTTTTCCTCAAATGCGCCGCGTAGCCCCAGTTTAAGGTATGCAACTAAAATTTGAATATGAATAATAAAACAGCTCCTAAAAGAAAACGAGAAAGTGTGGAACTATTCGTAATAAAAAAAGTATGGTTCGAGTGTCGTCGTAATGAAGCAAGAATATTCGCAAGATTACCTTTAAACGGAAGTTGGAAGTTTCAAGTCTCTTCGTAAGGTCTCTTCGTAAGGTTGAGCAATGAAAAGGGTATATAAAGATAAAAAAGAAACAACATTTAAGAATAGACGATTTTCTGCCTCTTTTCATGTGGGGAATTGCCTTTTTAAAAGAAGCCTGGCTTTTCCGACCGTTGTCGCGAAGAACGCTTGTGCATGTACTCAGGCTGCTAAATTACCCGATAACAGAAAAGCAAACTCGCTTGGAGTTAAGTTGAATTGAGAATGTTTATGCTTGATCTTCAGAGCAGCGAGCAATCTCATCGAGTCGAAAGGGGAAATATTGCCGCCGTTTTCGCGATAAAGTACAAACAAGTCGAAAGTAACTTCTATTACACGAATCACAAGGACTCGTAAGCTTCGCCTTATTTAGAAAGCAGCCCAAGTGCAGCAGTTATCGTTTGGTTTATGGATTAAGGAAACTTTAAAGTGTACCGGAAAATTATTGTCCTCTGAAAACTTTCTTCCTGCTCAGTCTACTTGGTTCATGATAAGCAGGATTTCTGGAAAGAGAGTTGAGTTAAAGCAAATGAAAAATTTCTTGATTAATTAATTAACTGAGCTATGGAATGCCAAAACCGCGTAACTCGACTTTTAAGTGAAAATAAGTTTCGTGAACAAAACACTTTTTTGCATATATACACTTATTAGATTCAAAAAATTGAAGGTTTAGCCATTCTTAACTACGATTTAATTAACCAAAAGTTGTGAAATATTTGGAAAATTTGAGTATTTAAATTTTGAACTTTAAGAATGAAAGGTATTCAATTGTTGTTCCAAATCCAACCTCACTACAGCAGAGCTGTCAGTCTAGCAATGTGCGGTTGATGGTTTCTTTTGGAAAGTTTCAATTTGAAAGTTTTAAAATGCGAATTTTATAATCAATGAAATTTTAATGAAACTAAAATATTTATTTCCAGCAAAGTAGTTTAATTCTTTTCCAAAATGTTGAATTTTTAAGCTAAAAGACGCATTTTCTACAGGACGATTGAATTTGAACCCGAAAGTATGAATTTTCAACAAAGAAGTTGATTTACAACCAAACAGTTGAATTTTCAACTAAAATCATGAATCTTCATACAAAAAAAAAATAATTTTTTATAAAGTAGTTCAACTTTAAAGCAAGTAGTTAACTTTTCTACCACGAAGATACAGCTTTATAATAATAACATAACATAACATAACATAACATAACATAGCATAGCGTAGCATAGCATAGCATAGCATAGCATAGCATTACGCAACATAACATGACGTGACATAGCATAGCATAGCATAGCATAGCATAGCGTAGCATAGCATAGCATAGCATAGCATTACGCAACATAACATGACGTGACATAGCATAGCATAGCATATCATAGCATAGCATAGAATAACATAGCATAACATAACATAGCATAGCATATTATAGCATAGCATAGAATAACATAACATAACATAACACAAAATAACATAACACAACACAAAATAACATAACATAACACACCTCAAAATAAAATAACACATCACAACACAAAATAACCAAACACAACATAACGTAACATAAAATAACATGTAATGGTTGATATTTCAGCTAAACAACTTTTCAATTTAAAATCAAAAACAGTTGCATTCACCCACAGAAGAATAATAGAAAAGATTCTTGTATGTACAACCAAAACAGATTATTCATCAACCAAACAGTTGCATTTTCAACCAAAAGAGATGAAATTTCAACCAAGAATATGTACTTTCTTCCAAAAAATATGAATTTTTAACCGAATAGATGAATATTCAAAAAGAAAAGATCAATTTTCAATTAAAAATATCATCTTCAAACTAAAAATAGAATAGTTACATTTTCAATTAAGAAAATTAATTCTCAACAAAAAAAGGTAAATTTTTAACAAAACAGTTAAACTTCTAACCAAATATAAATAAATTTTCAACCAAATAGTAGATTCTTTAACCAAGCGAGATAGAAACCAATGGAATCCAATAAAAAAATCCAACTATTTTTCATTGAAAGTTATTGCTTTTCAAAAGGAAAGTCTACTATTTTTTTGGTACAGAATTTATCTTTTTTGGTTGAAAATTCTACTATTTGGTTGAAGATACAACTTTTTTTTTTTAAATTCGTTTTTCAGTTGAAAATTAATTTTCTCAATTGAAGATATAATTAATCTATTTTTGGCTGAAAATTGATCGGTTTTAGTTGAAAAATCAACTATTCGTCGTTGTGGGTTGGAAATTCTATTATTTTGGTAGTTAATTTAATTACTTGGTTTAAAATTAACTTTTTGGTTGAAAATTTATATTTTTGGGTAGAAAATTAAACTGTTTTCTAGAGAATTCGCCTTTTTGGCTGTTTGGTTAAAAATTGATCTGTTTTGGTTTAGGATTAAATTATTTTGTTGAAAATTCGTCTTTTTGGTTGAGATCAACTGTTTTTGATTCAAAATTTAAATTTTTTGGTTGAAATATCGACTACAACATTTTTTCCTGAGAATTTATCTTTTCTTATTAAAAATTCATCTAATTGGTTGAATGTTTAACTTTTATGATAGAAATTTATTTTTTTGTTGATGATTGATCATTTTAGTTGAAAATTCAACTATTTTGTTTAAAATGTTATTATTTTGTTAAAAATTCATGGATAGAAAATACGTCCTTTTGGATTGAAAATTCAACTGTCTTCGAAAAAATTCGTCTTCTTGGCTTGAATATTCAACTTTTTAGTTGAAAATGCAACCTCTTTGGTTAAGGTTTAATAATTTTTGCTGAAGAATTCGAGTGATTGGTTGAGGATTCATCCTTTTATATGTTAAACATTCAACGATTTAGTTAAAAAGATATCTCTTTTCAAAAATTCAAGTGTTTTGTTGAAAATTCATCTTTCTGGAAAGAAAATGCATCTCTCTTGGTTCAAAATTCATCTTTCTTGGTAGGAAACTCAACTGTCATATAAATAATCCGATTCTTTGGCTTGAAGATTCAACTATTCCTTAAAAAATGCAACTGTTAGTGGTTGAAGTTTAATTTTTTTTGTTAAAGAATTCGAGCAATTGGTTGAAAATTCAACGATTTTGTCAAAAAGTTGTCTTCTTCTTTGAAAATTCAAGTGTTTTGTTAAAAACTCGTCTTTTTGGATAGAAAATTCGACTCTCTTAGCTAAAAATTCATCTTTCTTGGTGGAAAATTCAACTGTCTTATAAATAATTCTTCTCTTTGGCTTGAAGGTTCAACTATTTGTTTAAAGATGCAATTGTTTGTGGTTGGAGTTTAATCTTTTTTGTTTAAAAATTCGAGCATTTGGTTGGAATTTCATCTCTTTTGGCAGAAAATCCATCTTTTTTACAAGTTTTTATAAATAGCGATTTGATTATGCTTCAAGGTCTGTCCCTAAGGTTTTGTTTCCACTCGATAACACTCATATTTAACTCGATAAAAAATCACTTTCAAAAATCTAAAAAAAAATTATTCCTCTGCAAGTATTCGCATAAGCACAAGAATGTTAATTGATCGTAAGTTCAACAAAATTTTAAAAACATTTTCTTAAAATTTTCTTTTGAATGTGACTTAATATTTTAAAAGGCAAAGGGCTCAACTTTAACCAAAAAACAACAGAATTTCCGAATTTTCAATCTAAAAGCTTTGAATAAAGGTAACTTATTTCAATTATAATCCCCTGAAAAATCGATATTATTGAAATTATTGAAAAACATAATTTTAAGAATTGTCAAGTTAATTCTTCAGAAAAGAAATTTATTTTGAATCCACTTGTATTAAATGATAACGCAGGTATACATAATTTTCGTTCCATAATTTATCTACACTACAAGTGTGATTCTTGATCTCTAAAATTGGTATTTTCGTTCTATTTTAGTGGTGAAATAATGGAGGGAAAATTCAGTCGGTTTTTTCAAGTTCCTTTCTAAAAAAAATCATAGTCCAAGCTTGACCACTTTTTGAAAACGACCTGTAACATTTAAGTTAATTAAATATCTGAAATCCAAATCTAAGTTCGTCGCAATTTCAAAATTTGCAAAATTGAAATTATCTAATATTAGCCCATAATTATTTTGTATCCTTAAAGTTTAAAGGTTGCAGTTATTTGTAGATTTTTGAATTTAAAACATACAAAAAGAAATTGAGTTTAGCTAAATTAAGTTTAAATTAACTAGAATTCATTTGGAATAACTAGAATTTATTTGAAATCGACTCGAATTTACTATGTATGTTTGATTAAAATTTGATAGACTTGACCTAATTTCATTAGAATTAATTTAAGTTTACTGGAAATAATTTGAATATTGTGAACTAGAGAACATTTTGTTACTAAAATCAGAATTTGAATTTAGTTGAATTCAATTTCAAACTGCCTAAATTGGACCTGCATTTAGTTGAATACACTTTAAATTACTAAAATTTAATTCGAATTTATTCCGATTCACTTCAGTTTTCTAGAACTGAATGAGAATTTATTATATTTGAGATGAATGGACTATTCACTTGAAATTCACTGGTATTAAAACGAATTTATTTAGAATTTATTTGAATTCAAGTTGAGTAATATTCATTTAAATTCAGTGAAATATACAGTTTGATTTGGTAGATATGAAATGATTCCACTTACATTTATTAGAATTGATTTTGAATGGCAAGAAATTACTTTTCATTTTTAGAACTCAATTTCATTCGCTACAACTCAACCAATTTTCAATTAATTCATTTTAATTTGAATTTTTACAACACAGTTAACATTTTCGAGAATTCGTTTGAATAAACTAAAATTTTCTGAAATTCACTAGAATTCTGTTTTAATTTGCGATTGATAAACTTGAGTAGATATAACGAAATTTGAATTGATAGAATTCAATTCTAGTTGCAAAAATTCAGTCTAAATTCCTAGAGTATAATTTAAATACATATAATTCAATTTGCATTTGAATTGCTACAATTCATTAACAGGTTCCAAGAACTTCATTTGATTTTACTTGAATCGAAATGTTCTTATTTGCCAAATTAAATAGCTAGAATTATAACTAGAACTTAGAAGCTATTTTTAAAAAATAAGGAAAGTCGACTTACTTCAAAAAACAAAAATTATTTTTGTTGATCCACCATTGAATATTTACTTTTTAAATTTTTAAGTTCGAACGTTATATGTCTATGTTCGGGAACATCTAAAGAACTCGATATTTGAAGTTTTTTTATTTCAATTTCAAGGATTTGTCAGTTTAAAAGCATTAAAATTTTGAATGCCTAGTACAATATTATATTTTTTCATTTTTCAAACATATTGTATATGTCTTTAATAATTTCTTATTGTAATTTTTTATTTCAGGTGAGTTCAACTGTTTTAAAAACATCAAAATTGCGAAAATAGCTTCTGTCTTGGGTAAGTCAATAAATAATTATAAAGCCCGTGGAGAAAAATAAAGCGGGCCCCGGTTGGATTACCCTCAGACCATGAGGGGCCCATGACGGTAATCCAGACGTGGCCCCTCATGGAAACGATATGCTAATCCATAAGGATCCAACATGGGCTTCCCTTATGGTTGCCCTCGAAGCGCCCTCATGGGCCCCTCGCATTCGCTCCGACGATAAATTTTTAATTTTCAAAAATTCCTTTAATAATCATCTCCTAATCACTATGAAGCATATTTTAACGAATATATATGCAAGGTTAATAAGTATAAAAACAATAAAAAATAGAAAATAAATAGTAGCGCCTCGACCGGGACTTGAACTCATGAACTCATGACCAGCGTCTTATCAGACAGCCGTTTTTCCTTTTGACCAACTTAGCACAATGTTTATAACTTTTTTTCAGATAAAAACTCCGCACGCGCATCAAAATTTGTAGGAATGATCTTTATTTTAAATAATTGCACATTTGTAGGAGATATTATTACTATTTGTCATAAAAGACTATTTATTACAACAAAAAAATCGTTTCATTTTTGTAAACTGAGGCATGAGGACAACAGGCATAGCTCCCTGCGGGGGCCCTCGTGAAATGTCTCAGATTTTAAAGTTCAATTTCCAAAAATATGTCATCAAATTTCCAATAGAAATGCATAAAAAATAAGAAGTGCATTCGTATAAGAATCTAAGTTTTGGAAATTTGGTTAACTTATGTAAAAAAAACTTGTGAAAAACTTGACTTGCAGAAGATTGTGTGCAATGGATAATATTTTTTATCATCCGAAGAAGATTTTTGCGCAAATTTCCACATGAGTACAATATATTTTCGTCCTGCAGAATGATTTTTATAAGAATTTCAATGTTTGGGGAGGAAAGTAGCTTTTAGTATTTTATTATTATTTTTTTATTATTATTATTATTATTATACCATTGAGCCAACTCTCTTTCGGGGTAAGCGTAACTCGTTCGGTTCTAGTCTCGTTTCACTACTGGGGATGAAGGAATTTGTGTGGTAAATTTGGGTACGGGATGTTTCGGAGGAGAAGGAAAAGGTTTTAGATCAATCTCACAACGTCGCTCCGACACTAGTCGCTTGATCAATCTCTCTAGCAA
>JAUMHM010000005.1:36320931-36332847 GCA_032362435.1 Melikaiella ostensackeni | reverse complement strand
GTATACTGAGGAGGGCACCAGTCTCCTGTAGTTTGGTCTCGAAGATGAGAAAAGACCATTCAATGTATATGTGACAAAAGTACTCAACGGTAAATCAAAAATTAAAAAGCTTCTGAACTTCCCTTAATTTTCCTTTTAAAAGGTCCATTTGTCGGCTTATGTTTTGCATAAGATAAAAATTACGAGTGAAATACCGATTCCAAATCCCTTGAAGTCCTTTAAAATATTCGAAAATACTTTGAAATTCCAGTAAATCGCTCAAAATCCTACAAAATCCTCTAAAATACGTGGATATTCTTTGGAATCTTTTAAAATGTCTTCAAATCTTTCAAAATCATCCCGTGAATTCATCGGCTTATGTTTTGCATAAGATAAAAATTACAAGTGAATTTCTCACTTAAAATCCCTTGAAATCCTTTAAAATATTCGAAAATACTTTGAAATTCCAGTAAATCGCTCGAAATCTTACAAAATCCTCTAAAATACGTGGATATTTTTTGGAATCTTTTAAAATGTCTTAAAATCTTTCAAAATCATCCCGTGAATTCATCGGCTTATGTTTTGCATAAGATGAAAATTACAAGTGAAATTCTGACTTAAAATCCCTTGAAATCCTTTAAAATATTCGAAAATACTTTGAAATTTCAGTAAATCGCTCGAAATCTTAAAAAATCCTCTACAATACGTGGATATTCTTTGGAATCTTTTTAAATGTCTTAAAATCTTCCAAAATCATCCCGTGAATTCATCGACTTACGTTTTGCATAAGATAAAATATTACAAGTGGCATACTTATCGCAAATTGAATTTTCGCTAGGAGAAATGCCAACTGCACAAAAAAATGTTTCAGAACATTCAAAAATATTGAAATATACGTGCTTCGAAATAACAGACAGATTTATCAAATGATCTCTTCAAAAACACGAACAAGAAATTGTTTTCCTTGATAGTCAATCCATTTGAGAGGTCAAAAGCACATTTCACAACAAGCAAAACGTAGAAAATCTGTCAAATTATGATATGTATTGCAATAATATATCTCACTTACTTACACGTGAAGCTAAGAATCAATCTGATTATGTTCCAAGTGACAATCAGCAGATTATTTAACGTTACAATAAGTTTTAGTGACTTCATTTACTTTGAAATTATTATAAAACTTATAAAGAACTACTTTTTCTGTAATTTTTTTCTTCCAAGTAATTTTCTTTTACCTTTTTTATGAGTGAGCAACTTAGCCCCACATCTTGGTGTAAAGTCGCTCACACTTCAAGGAATGATAAATAATTTTTTTATAAATTAAATGTATGTTTGTGCTATGTATTTCGAAAAAGGATCATATAGAGATTATACATTGGAGGCATCAATACCTAATTTAAATTATTTCTTGCACTTTGTTGTAAAACCCCGACAAAATCGAGCCGCTTAGCCCCATTTTACGGTATTTTAAGAAAATTTGTTAGAATTTGCATGATCATTCATTCTTTCACATTTTAAAAAAGGGAAATTTTTGTTCAAAGAATGAAGAAGATCATAACTAATTACCGTTCGTAAAACATTTCAAATTAAGTATTTAACCTTCATCTACTCTAATTGTAAGTACCTAGTAACTCCTAATTACTCCCTACTTATTTCTGCAACTCCTGAGTTCAATCAACCTAATCGAATATTTATTTCGTTTAATTCCAGCTATTTGCAAAACGATCCCAGAATACCAGGGTAATTCAAAGAGCGTAAGTAAAGTTGACCTACACACTCTGGAGAATTTCCAAGCCAAGGGACCTTTAATCCACTCTTTAAACTTTATGGGCTGCTTGTTACAATGGCCGAACGTAATGACATCGCTGGTTTTATCTCGTGCTCTCTTAATTGTTTGTTTTCTGCTCAGGCGAAAGGGGCGCTCAGAATTGCCAGTGAAATAGGTGCTCGCGGAAAAAGAGCAATGAGGTTATGAAAGCTCAGTGCCAAGGGGAGAGAAAGCTTAGGTGGTCCATTTCACGGTATTGTCACTGAAAAAAAAAACACAGGAAAAAGATGAGACTCAGAAACCACAGTGGCTCAAATCAATACCACTTCTTCTTTCTCCGTTTATCTCGCCTCCACTCAGGAGTACCTCAATTGGTTTATGGTTCCATTCCTCCGTCAGTCCTGTGCCTCGTGGGAATTGTATTTTCCCTTCTTTATCGAAATCGAAGATGAATGAAATGAATCGATTATCGACTTTCTTCAATCTTCAACTTAGAGTGACAGTTTACTGACATATTAACAGGTTTTCCGCCTGGGGTTGAGTTGATACAGGAAATAGTCAACCTCCAGTCAAGTTCACCACAAGTTTCTTCCAGAAAGAAAAAAAGTGTTTATGCTTTAAGCTTAGTCAAACATTTTGTCCACTTTGATTCAATGTATTTATTATTTTAACCTTCTCTGCTAGAAATGTCTGTCTTACTGTTACGAAAGATACACAATTACATGTGTAACATGTTTCGTAAAATGATGTGTAACTTCGGAATATTTCCCCCCTTCTTTCAAACACAATCATTTTTGTTTTATTCACGTTAATCTTTAGATCCATACTCTTCATGATGCTGTCCAGTCTGCTTAGCATTCCCTGCAAATCATCGACTGATTCTGCCGTAACAATCTTGTCATTTGCTTACTCTCAAAATTTTTTCTATGACCTGTCTGAAGCCAAATATCTGATCTGCACATAATCTCCCTCGCATAAAATAATAATATAATATATAATATAATAATATAATATAATAATCTCCCTCCTCAGTTATTCTCATAACCTTCCCAATAAGTATTTTGGTAAATATTTCGCCCAAAATACTTAGTAGGCTTATCGCTCTATAATTAGTACAGTTACCTTCATCACCCTTTCCCTTGTAGAGTGGAATGATAATCGCCTTTCTCCAATCGTTTGGAACTTCACCGTCTACAGCACACATATTCATAAATTCGCTCAGTCACTCAAACAAACAGCCGCTACCGCTCTTGAGCATTTCAGCAGTGATGCTACCCACACAGCTTCACCATTCTTTAGTTTCTTAATTACATATAAAATATCGCGGATATCGATTCTCCTTTCGTCACCTACAATGGGATTGTCTAACGTATAGTCTTCTGTGTCACAGTTGCTATGCTCCATAGCTTAAGCTCCATATGATTTCTTGAAAAAAAACACTCATGCAGTCTTTCACCTTGTCCGCATCCCATACCACCTCACCATCAGCATTTTTAATTCCGGCTCACTTAGTGCTAGTACTTGCTTTCCTAAACTTCTTAACCCATTCCCAAAATAATTTCTCATTTCCTTCAAAGCCTTTCCTTCAAATTCTTCCTTAAAAGTCCTCTCCTCATGGCTGAAACCCTTAATATGCAGCTTCCTTGAGTACGCTTGCTTTTTCTCGTTTAGAGCCTCGCGTACTTCATCATTCCACCAAGCATCTCCAGTCTTTCCTCCTACAGCCGCCATACCGCAATCTTCAGGTGCACTTGCAAGGATGCTAATCCTCTACATTTTCATTGCCTAATTCCATCTTGTGGTCTTTTTTATGATGTCCTGAATATTTATTCAGCTTTTCTTGATACCTAGGTCATACCTAGGTCATATTTTATACTTTTTATATACCTTTACCAGTAGATCAAAATTAGGTTTTTTGTGCTATTTTTCTGAAACGATACTTCCCCAAAAAATATCAGTGAAAAAATTATCTCTTGCAATTGATGCTTTTCAAACTGTTTTATAAAATACTCATTATAAAAACGGCAGTGACTATGTGTTCTGAAAAAATCCGGCTATTTGTACCAAAAAAACTCAGCTATTTTTATCGAAGTTCCGGTACACGTAGCTACGGCCTATAAAAATTGTCATGAATCCTTTATTTAAATGAAAAATGAGTAACAAATTAGTTATCTGTTACAAAACGTGTAAGCTGTACCTTCTACGAATGATTCAGGACTGATTTGCTACAAAGGATATCAAAGGATCATTTCAAGTGTATGATAATGGCAGTGGGTTTAAATAATGATTTTACTGCGAAGAGAATTTTTGTTATTAGACGTAACAAGGCTGGTTACTTTGCTCAAGCGTAATAGTGATATTATAAAAAGAACAAATTATTCTACTTCACCTTTTTTTCGAAGTTTAATGTACTTATTTTCCCTAAAAGACATCCAAACTACTAAAGTTGAACATTAATTAAGGTTTACACACTAAATCTAAAGGTATCAATTTGATCTGTAACAAAATGATCCAAGAATATAACAGTCTTTTGTCTCTTTAATGAATACAGATTTTCGTATCAACTGAATACCGTTACAGCAAAAGCGATACCTTCATATTTACTGTGTATCCAACTGATTAAACATTTGAATCCGCGGCAGAGGTAACGTTCAATCAACAAAAATCTGTTTTGCTGAAATCTTTGTTCAAACTCCGAGCATGTCGTTCATTTAATTGTATAAGGTCGTAAGCTACAAAAATGAAATTTTACAGGAGAGGCAAAAAAAATTGTAGGGTTAAGAGTTCAGATAAACGTAACACATTTGCTTTACACAAATACATATTTCAAAAAACATAGGAAGTCTTCTAGGTACAAATTTACATGCAAAAGCTTAATAGTTATTATTCTTTTAATTTATGGGAACCAAAATTATTTTTAATACCGTAAAGAATGAATTTTTATGAGTTGTTCTATTAGGTGCGGGATACGCGGAGGAAAGATAAACAATTCTTCATATTAACCATCGATAATTCCCATTTATGGAGCAGTTTCTATATGTCATGATCCACGATATTCATTATCAGCGAAAATATGAAAAAATAATAACTGTCGGGCTCTGTTTACACTGTCACTTGACGGAGTCATGTGGCTTACGTCGTAAATTATTTTTTTCAAAGTGGCTTACAACCTCATGCAACTAGATAAACGATATGTTGATATACTTTTTGATATGACATAGTTTTTTCAGTGACATATATACTACAACATAGAACAGAAAATACTTGACAGAAATCACTTGTCATACTCTGAACATTGTTTTGAATAAGAGCATCTTTGTTGATCCAAAGTTATATCTGCCGAGACTTCATTTGCACAAAAATTCTTTATTATGTTTCTTTCCTTATAATCTTCGAAAAAGTAACAAACATTTCAAGTTTTTTTTTCATATGCTTTCACACGGAGTTTTCAAAACCTCCTAATACTATACCTGGTTAACATTCTGACCTTGAAGTACCCATTTAATGCAAACAATTTCTCGGATATCAAAAAAACTATCATCATTGCCATGAATTTCGACTTGCTCATCCGGGCCTTCTTTTGTCTCGGTGAACAGGGACTCTGCCAATGCATGGATTGGCGCTTAGTTTTAGGGTCGTGTTAAAAAAAAACCATGATTCCCTACAAGTTATTATGTTTTTTAAAATTTTGGATCATTTTTGATGTTCTCCAGAATGTCAGCACAAACGTTGCTTCGAGTTTCCTTTTGCTTAGGAGTAAGCTATTGCGGCACCATTTTAGCACAAATTGTTTGTCATGTGTAAATTTTTATTTGAAATTTTTCTAGCAGTTTCTTTATCAATGTTCACTAAGTCAACAATTGTTCAAATGCTCAGGCATCGATTTGCTTGAATAATTTTACTCAATTTTTCTGTTACTGTCGGTTTTCGATGTGTGAAGACGGCCGGGACTCGAATCGCCTTAAATAACTCTCCTCCCCTCCTTGAATTTTTAAAACTAATCGAAAACTTGAGCACGAGATAGACACTCATCACCATAATCTTCATTAAAAAATTATACGTTTCTGTAGCAGATTCTCCAAGTTTCACAAGAAACTTCTCGTTGCCACGCTGTTCAACTTTCACACTCAACGTAATTCTGGCGGAGCTCAGGTAGACGGTCAACTTTAAACCAAAGTTAGAAATTTGGATTGTAGGGTGGAGGAAGAACGCAGATTATTATCAGACCATGCTTGTTGTTGCCGAGGCCCCAAGTAAACAGCAAAAAATCAGTCCAGCTATTTAATAGTCACACCTCGTATACTTAAAAGCTGCAGTCTGCAATAAACAACAAATACGGGAAAACTTAAATTATGTGAAAACAAACCACATATTCCTATATTTTTGATAATCTCTCAATTTTGAAATCTTCCTAGTCTATTCTTTCAATATCTGTGAGCCCTTCTCGTGCAATTTATTCACTTCTAGGTAGAAGTAATTTTCTAGCAATCTACTGACAAGAGCCGCAACCAGAAACCCATTAAGATCCTTCGTGTAAGCTCGTAAATTTGCAGGCACCTGGCCGTTTTCCATCTGCTTAGAGATTCGTGAAAACTTTTTCC
Source organism: Melikaiella ostensackeni (assembly GCA_032362435.1). Lineage (NCBI taxonomy): Eukaryota > Metazoa > Arthropoda > Insecta > Hymenoptera > Cynipidae > Melikaiella > Melikaiella ostensackeni. The sequence goes on along the minus strand of JAUMHM010000005.1, from coordinate 36,326,499 downwards.
AGAATATTTGAAAATGGTCTCCCCAACGACGCGACGGTCGAAAGCATGTGCCGAATATAATCATCTTGGATACGTAAAGAGGTTGAGTGAGGATGAAAGAGGCTGAGGGGGTTAGTTTGGTCGGGGATGGACCTGGAGAATATGGGCGACAATTTTCCGTTGGCTTATGCAAATTTTATATACGCTCGCACCTCTGCTTTACGAATATTCTCGTGGCAGAATTTTTCACTAATACGCGAGGCATCTGCATGAAAATACAGGGTGATCCCATGAGTGGAGTTTTTTGACAATGGAAAATTTAGTGGGATATGAATAAAAATCGCTATAAAAGTGAATCTAGAAACTCCAGAATAATCTCGAAAAAGCCACTTTTATAGTGCTCTTCTTTTATAATGGAGTTCGTGTGGATATTTGCAGTACGAAAGAAAATAATAATATTGAAATAGTTTACGAATTTTCAGTGCATTGTAAAATTCGTTACAAAAAATTCTTGAAGACCTTTCCCAACCGTTATTCATTTATGTTCAAGGTAATCGAAGTTGTGGAATAAAAAAATAAAGCCAAGTACAAATAGTAGATAATTTATAAATAGAAGTGTTTTTTAATAAAAGCAATTAGTTCAATGAATTAGTTTAATAAATAATTTTTGTTTGATAAAAAAAATAAATTGATAATTTAGAGATATAAACAAATGAAAAGAAAACATTAGGCGGGCCTGTAAAATAATAATGGTATGTGGTATGTTTATGGATCATTGAAATAAAATAAAAGCCTGCAGATGAATTTTTATTGAACCTTGACGCTTTAAGAAAACATTGTTTATAAAGTTCAGTTCGGTGTACTAAAAAAGGAAAGTTTTCTTTGAAGGCTAATTTTTCGAAAGAAGACAAACTTTGTTAGACGACAATGTAAGATTATTTTGAAAAAAGTCATTTTCAGATAAATCTTCTTTATTACTTCTTATTTCGTGGCAAGGAAGTAGATATATCAACCAAGTTTGTGAGATAAAAGTTATGTTCGCCAAGTGAAAATTAAACTAAATTGTTGGTAATACTTCCGCAAAGATAAACACAAAACAGAGTAAATACAAATTTTCGTTTCCTAATATAATTGTGACAAATTCAGAACGGTTCAAAATTAGTGAATCATAAAAATCCTTATTTGCTTGAAAAAATTGTTTATAAAATTAAAGAATGTGGTCATCTAGTCTTGTCTTCTTGAAAATGGTCTTAGATGAAAAATGCGTATTTGCCTCCACTGAAATAACATAGTATAATAAAAATATTTATACTGTTACCATTCTTCTGTGACACTGTTTATAAAGAAAAATTACAGTTGAAACATAGTTATAACATTGTGTCCTTTTAAATTATTTCAGTTCATTTTGAGGAAAATCAATATCAAATTATTAGTTTGTCTACTCCGTTAAGACAAATCTAAGTTGGTTGTTGCTGAAAAAACAGATAATGATGAAGAATATAGTTATTAGATGTAGAACAAAGAAAACAATTTAGCCATTATTTCACTAAACATGTGTGAAACAATTTATTTTCAAACAATTCCTTGTCTGAAAGTCATCAATTTCATGGTTTTTTATTCACTTTACTACTTACTTAAATGGCATATGAAATTTTGTTTGACTATTAAAAAATAATAGCTAATTTATCGTCAAAACTAATAAATTTATATGTAGCAAAATTTGAATTTTATTCTTTTCTTTATTATGAAATTCGTCAAAGACCGAATCCATTTCAAATCATACAGGCGGGTAAAATGTGTCTTTTACCAATTTTATTTTAAAAACCACGCCATTTTTCAATTCTCGATATATTCAAGTTTTTCTTGTTTTCGTTTATGCAGTTTTCCTTGCATTCTTTGAATATCCATTTGGAAATTGAGTAAAAAATGGTAAAGTTATTTAGATGTTTGATGAAGAAAAAAAAAGTCCTAATATGAGAAAAAGAAGGAAAAACAGAAAAATCATAAATAAGGAGATCCGGAAAAAGACAATAAGAAGTTCATAAAAATGATCAGCTTTACTGTTACAATATTATAATTTTGACCCATTTCTTCGTTAGGTCCAGTAAAATAACATTTTTCTGATTTGAAGTAAAAAAATAACGGTAATGTATAATAAACGCGAGAACAGTAAGCAAAAATAGAATTTCATTTCTCTCGAGATACAAATACACCAGAGGTGTAAAATTTATAGTGAGTTGACTATATTTTACCTATATCACTCCTGAAAATTTCAGCGAAAAAAAGGTAGTTGTTTTGAGAAAATTTCGTGTTTTGATTTCTTAAAAAATCGAAATAGCTCTACCATTTTTTATTGCTTCTTCGTTTTCCTTATCGGTTTCGAAAGAGTGAAAAAACTTAACCAACTGGAACAAGAAAAAGCGTAATATCTACAAAATTGCAGAAAGGGCAAGGTTTTGAAAAAAAATTTTAATAATTTTTTTTCTCTCAAAAACAAAAAACACCAAACGGGAAATTTATGTCAAGTAGACTATATTAGTACCTATTGTTCCTACAAATTGCAGGAAAAAAACATGTGAGGTTTTAAAGAACACTTTATTTCCTTTTTTCGGAAAAATGAAATAGCTTTATTTATATAATACAATTTATATAATTTAATTTTTTTTGTATTTTGAAACGGTGCAAAAAACTGGATAAACTGAAGCAAGAAGAAGCTTAATATTCAAAAAATTGCATAAATACAAAGAATGGAATTTTAGATCATTTTGAACAAGCTTTAACTCGAACAAAGAAATTTTTCTTATTAATTGTTTTCAATTATTATTTATAACAGAATACGTTATTATCTTTTAAATTTATTTGTTATTTTGCATAACAGAATTCCAACAAATATTCATATTTATACGAATTGTATCTAGTCTCTGAAATAATTTGTCTAGATTTTCTCCTTGAGTTCACAGTGGGGCAGTTCTCCAATAATGCGGCCAAAAGTCCCAAACAAATTAAAATTGGAATTTAACGCCGCTATTTTAGGTTTCTGAGGTCTCTGATTCCGAATTTTGCATCAGAAATGCAAAACTGAAAATGGCGGATGCAAAAGGGCGAACACATTTACCAAAAAAATATGGACTTTGCGTAAAAATGTATTATTAATGGTTTTTGGGGTAGCTGACTACAAACTTTGTAATAGAAATGCGGAATTCGAGATTAAAGTTTCAAAATGGCGGATATTTATTCATTTTTTAAATATAAGACTTGCGTACAAACTTCTCATTAGTTCCTCTTGAGGTCACAAATTTCGCAATAAAAATAAAAATTCAAAATGGCGGACAGTTTTAATAAGAAAATATGCACTTTCCACAGAAATATATTATCAAAGGCTTTCAGGGTCTTTGCTTACAAATTTCTTATCAAAAATACCAACTTCAAAATGGCAGATCGAAAATATCGGATACTTTTACTAAAAAAATATGGGATTTTCATAAAAAATGGTTAATTACAGTTTTTGAGGTTGTTGATTACGAATTTCGCAATAAAAACTCAAAACTAAAAAGAGCGGATGAAAAATGGCGAAACTTTTGCTAAACAATCGCAAAATTCGTATGAAGGCTTGTTATAATATTACTTGGGGTGGCTCGTAATTATTCTTCGATTAAAATTGAAAATATTATACAACTAATTATATCATGGTTTTCAGAAATAAAACTTCAAAATTATTTTAATATGGTTTGCTTGGAATCAGTTTCACAAGGAACAGATGACAGAGCATGCTTTTGAATTTCATGTCTAAAGTAAAAACGAGAAGGCCATAATTCAAATTCTAACCTTTAATTGATACCAGGAAGATTTTTCAGATTTATTTTATTCATATTATGTCGATTATTACTTTTTAAGTTATCTCATAGTATTACAAAGCAAAAAATTACCTTATATTATGCAGTAAGACTTATATTAACACAAAGGAGCATTTTATTTTAATTTTTCTTCAGCAAAATAATTATTGTATAACTCATTTTTATATAAGAGAGATATTATTTGATCTAGATGCTCTCTGATAGTCATTTATTTCTGTATTCTGTATTTTCTGTATTAACAGGATATATTATTTTATTTTATTTTTCTATTAATTCTATTTATATTATTGTATGTCTGTATTCAGAGTCATTGAAGAAGGAAAATAATTATATTTTTTTAAACTCCATACTACTTATATGAAAATAAGGAGATGTTCGACAAAGTGAGGTTCGACACAATTGTACTCATAACTTCAAAAGTCTCATAAAGTCGCATAAGATTTTTACAATACTTAAGGGGATAGACCACTGTGAAATTTTGAATTTTTTTTTTATTGGCTTCAAAAATCCTTTGAGCCCTCTAGAATAAGGCACAAAAGATCCCATACCCGCCCGAAGTCGTGTTCATTGAAATTTCGAGCTACTACTCAAGCGCTCCGAAATTCTCCGAAATGCCTACCTGCGATAAATAAATAAGTAAAAATTATAAATTATTCGAGGCCTCAAAAGAGGGATGAATCGAAAGAAGAGCGATGAGATCGGATCTCGAAGAGAATTTTTATGAAGGGGATGGTCCCTCTTATGAGGCAGGAATGGCAAATTAAGGGTAAGAAGCCTCAATAAATCTTTCACTGAAACAACTAGTACCAAAACTTTAAACGCGTTTTTCTCAAATTTATGTTTCTCAAAACGGTGTACACGATTTCTCGAGATCTAATTAACGAATCGACTTGAAATTTGATACACTTATTCCAAGGACTAGTGTCTATCGCCTGACGGACGATTTTGTCAATATTATGTTTTGTTCAATAATTATTAATAATAATAGAATGTAATTTGGGGCCAAAATCGCAGTAAAAAATTCAGGAAATTTTTACTCGTCGCCAAAAATGGAAAGGAGGCTCCGTCAGGCGATAGCCAATACAATATATATAATGAGAATATTTTTTATTTTTGTTTAGGACGACTGGTTTTCTCGAAATCATGTACACCATCCGACCATGCGTGAAAATCATGGGGGTGTGCAAAGCGGCTTAACTCGCCGAGTTTTATATTTTTGTGGACAACAAATTTTTGACAGGTTCTTCAATGAATATAGAAAATAATTTTAAAAAATGACTAGTGTATCATAAATATTTAGTTAGAAATTAATTCCTGAAAATGACGTTCGAAAAATGAACGAGAAAAATTTTTCATTCAACTTCATTGTTTTTCTACAGTAATTTAATTACACACTCCGAATAGCATATAAAAATACAAAATTTAAATTTCAAAATTCAAAAGCGTAGCAGAAATCAGTTTTTCAATTCCCAAAGCAAAAAGGTTACGTTTCAACATGGCGAAAAATGTTGTGCTATAGTAGTATAATGAAAAAACTCTTTCGGTTACCCTTTGAAAACATCAACCATATTCTCATATGAATATTTTCATCCCGGGATATTCAGTAAAGCTCTAATCAAAAACTCATTCTCAAATTTTGAGCAAGAATATCTGAAAAAAATTAAAAACTGCGAGAAGGTTACGTAGCACTATAAAAAAACTCTTTTAGGGTCCATTAAGAAACATAGACCACATT